>JAZKJV010008364.1:0-404527 GCA_037367405.1 Ottelia alismoides | reverse complement strand
TTACTATTTGGTGACAGGTTTAATTTTTCGTAGTCATCCTCTATCTATAATGGTATTCATTTCTAAAGGGATTTTTACAAACAGATCTTATAAATTTTTTAAATTACTTTCACGACCTTTTGCATAATGTAATTACCCTATCGATCCTGTAAATTACCCCAAGAACGCCCATGAGCTTCAAACAGATTACCCAGAGGGTTCATGGGGTAAGAGTTAGCTATACGGCTCACGTGCATCTCTTGTTCGAAATGCACTGGTAGCGTTTAAACACGAGCAAAGTTGTATGAGTAACTGTTCAGAAATTTACTATTTGGTGACATGTCTAATTTTTCATAGTCATCCTCTATCTATAATGGTATTCATTTCTAAAGGGATTTTTACCAAACAGATCCTATAAATTTTTTAAATTACTTCCATGACCTTTTGCATAATGTAATTACCCTATCGATCCTGTAAATTACCCCAAGAACTCCCATGAGCTTCAAACAGATTACCCAGAGGGTCATGGGGTAAGAGTTAGCTATACGGCTGACGTGCATCTCTTGTTCAAAATGCACTGGTAGCGCTTAACACGAGCAAAGTTGTTTGAGTAACCGTTCAATGTTTGAGTAACCGTTCAAAAATTTACTATTTGGTGACAGGTTTAATTTTTCGTAGTCATCCTCTATCTATAATGGTATTCATTTCTAAAGGGATTTTTACCAAACAGATCCTATAAATTTTTTAAATTACTTTCACGACCTTTTGCATAATGTAATTACCCTATCGATCCTGTAAATTACCCCAAGAACGCCCATGAGCTTCAAACAGATTACCCAGAGGGTTCATGGGGTAAGAGTTAGCTATACGGCTCACGTGCATCTCTTGTTCGAAATGCACTGGTAGCGTTTAACACGAGCAAAGTTGTATGAGTAACTGTTCAGAAATTTACTATTTGGTGACAGGTCTAATTTTCATAGTCATCCTCTATCTATAATGGTATTCATTTCTAAAGGGATTTTTACCAAACAGATCCTATAAATTTTTTAAATTACTTCCACGACCTTTTGCATAATGTAATTACCCTATCGATCCTGTAAATTACCCCAAGAACTCCCATGAGCTTCAAACAGATTACCCAGAGGGTTCATGGGGTAAGAGTTAGCTATACGGCTCACGTGCATCTCTTGTTCGAAATGCACTGGTAGCGCTTAACACGAGCAAAGTTGTACGAGTAACCGTTCAGAATTTTACTATTTGGTGTCAGGTCTAATTTTTTTCATAGTCATCCTCTATCTATAATGGTATTCATTTTTGAAGGGATTTTTACCTAACATACCCTATAAATTTTTTAAATTACCTCCACGACCTTTTGCATAATGTAATTACCCTATCAACCTTGTAAATTACCCCAAGAACTCCCATGAGCTTCAAACAGATTACCCAGAGGTTCATGGAGTAAGAGTTAGCTATACGACTCACGTGCATCTCTTGTTCGAAATGCACTGGTAGCGCTTAACATGAGCCAAGTTGTACGAGTAACCGTTCAGAATTTTACTATTTGGTGTCAGGTCTAATT
Source organism: Ottelia alismoides (assembly GCA_037367405.1). NCBI lineage: Eukaryota > Viridiplantae > Streptophyta > Magnoliopsida > Alismatales > Hydrocharitaceae > Ottelia > Ottelia alismoides. The sequence goes on along the minus strand of JAZKJV010008364.1, from coordinate 402,969 downwards.
TTTTTCATAGTCATCCTCTATCTATAATGGTATTCATTTTGAAGGGATTTTTTACCTAACAGACCCTATAAATTTTTTAAATTACCTCCACGACCTTTTGCATAATGTAATTACCCTATCAACCTTGTAAATTACCCCCAAGGACTCCCACGAGCTTCAGACAGATTACCCGGAGGGTTCATGGGGTAAAAGTTAGCAAGTTTACGGGTCGAGGGAGAAAATTAGATTGTTTCAAAGGTCGTGGAGGTAATTGACGAAGTTTATAAGGTATGATGGGTAAAAATCCCTTTTTTAAAAGGGAAAAATAAGTTAGCACCTATCTGACCATTTACATCTTTATTCTGGAAAGTTAGATTGTAATTCTCATTGTATTCTAGATTTTGATAATTATTGTAATAATAATATCTTATAGATGAACTAATTCATAATTGAAATGAATGTATTAAAACTTATAAAAATCATTTATATAAAAAATATTAATCTTAATAATTAAGTATACATCTTTTAGCTATTATAAATATTTTATTCTATTTCAATCATAAATATTGGATCTTGTCGAAAACTTAGCATCACCTTATCAACAATTCCCACCTTATCCTTCAAGGTCATATCCTACCAACCACATACAAATGGGAATGCTAAACTAAATGGTACTTTCTATATTGTCGTGACTTTTGATGTGTAAATTAAACGTCTAATAAGTTTTCTCTATCTTCTTCAGGCATAAAGAATTAGTTCCACTACAACAGATGTGGTATATGTAGGTAAGTACTACGGTGTCCCTCAATGTGTGTCAATTCTAAATCCAATGGATTCTAACACTACTTGGGACTACAGATTTAAGAGTTTTTATTAGTTGTGACCCTCTAAAAAATTGCAATATCAGTGAAATTTGATCATTAAGATATTTTGTTTTAAAAAGAACAAGACATTTGACCATTAAGATAAAGTAGCAAATGATAGCAGATTTTAGTGAAAATTGGTGTGTATGTAGATGATTAAATAAAGATCCAATCCATCAGCTGGATCTTTTTGAATCAACTTCATTGGGGGAAGGGGGATCATCCATACCACTACTACTAGACTTGGAGAGAACCGATCTGATTCTCTAAACAAGAGGAATTCCGTACATCTGTTGGATCCTCCCTATATCCTGATCGAGTTTGTTTAGGTAGATGTTGCCTAATAGGGCCATGATAGTACACCTGTGGGGAAGAGTCGGGGGGGCATCACAACACCTCTGTTGTAAAAGGAGTTGCAGCGAAGGTTATGCTCCATCCTTTTGATATGCTTTGTTTCCATCTTGACGGTGCATCTGGGTCCAACTGTAGGAGCGGATCGTCTGTTGTAACGAGAGTTACAACAAACCTACTATAATCCTTTTTTTTTCTTTGCGATTTAAATTCGAAAATCCAACCTTATAGATTGAATCTTAGAATAATGATGTACATATACTCCAAATTTCACTCAAATCGAAGGCCGTTTGCTATTTCATCTTAGTGTTTAAAGATCCGGGCAATATTTAAGCAACTTAAATTCCACGTAAAAAGAACTCGAATATTCAAACATTAAGATAAAATCACAAACGACCTTCGATTTGAGCAAATTTTGAAGGATATGCAGAGCATTAATCTAAGATTCAATCAAGGTTGGATTTTCGAATCGAAATCACAAAGAAAAAAATAGGATTACAGCAGGTCTGCTGTAACTCTCTTCAGAGCAGACGATCTTCTTCCTTCAACTGGCTCTGAAGACGTTAAGCTTTTTTAGGTGGCATTGGATTTACCATCATTTAGTACTTGGGAGTGCCATCCTGCTTTTAATTTCTACTTTGGTTTTGACCAGTGTAAATCCTCTGATATTTAGTCATGGCTGCATTGAAGAGCATGAACCCATTAGTCTTGGTTATTACTCGGGATGCCTCCTCACTCTCTGGCTTTTGGGATTCGTTCTTTAAATATGTTCTCTATAAATTCATGAATGAAACGACCTCTCTTCCTTGCATGTTTCCCACTGGTTGCTTCTTCAGATCTTCATGATTCTTTCAGTGGTACGTACCTTCTTCCCCTTGGAGATTAACTCGATCCATGCAAGGTAATTAAGTCCTCACTTAAATCTAAGATTATCCCTTCCCTTTGATTCAATAAATCTGCTGTTGAGAACCCTCATCTTCTGATATATAGAGAGAGAGCATTCTTCTGGAACTGAACATACACGCAATACATATTCATCATATTATTTAACAGAAACTACGAAATAATGTCGGTTTTTGAGATTCAAAAGTGGACAGTATGAATTCTTGCATCACTGACGTGAAATGGAAAGTGATTAAGATATGCTGTAGAATTCTGTCTTCTACTTTGACGATTAAATATATAAAACATGCATATGCATACCTTGTTGCATGGGATTAAGTGGCTAGCTAACAACATGCATGGTTGTGATCTGATGAACTAGTTGTTTTACGTAGGACAGTGAAGTACTAGATCCAACAAAAGAGAGCAATCAGAATCGTGATCGCCTGAAATGGATCGAGGCCCGGTGGTCGTCACAGGCGCTACGGGGTTCATCGGTTCATGGCTTACGATGAGGCTCCTTGAGCAGGGATACACTGTCCGTGCCATTGTCAGGGATCCCAGTTCAGTCTCCAACTCTCCCTGCTTCTATCTGAATTTATCATTGATTTTATTCAATCTAAATCATTATGCATATGATTATAGTGTTTAACTTGTTTCTTTGATGTAAAATATATCTTGTGGCGTGCTCTTTAAATATGCTTATGTTTACCAAAGCATCTTTTATTAGAGTACATATGTAACTCTATGTACCAAAGATTCTTATAACCAGACCTAAAGAATCCAATTCACAAAAATAAAAGAAGGAATACACCCAATTAAGTCTATCAAAAAAAATTATTGTTCGGTATTTGCTCAAATTTAATTAGTTAAATATTCAATTATTATACTAATAAAATATTCTATCAATAAATAATAAAAATAGTAGAAATTCCATAAATGAAGATGAATGAGTTTATAATCTAATTCATTTCCAAAAATTTGCTGTCAAATTAATGAGTTTTTTTTGCTATTGAATATCTAGTTGACCTGTTAATTTTTTTAACGTACTTTATTTTTTTATCAAATAAGCTAGTAATCGTTGGTGTTATCCCATAGTTACTCAAAGACCCCTCTAGGATAAAAAATTAATTTCAAAATAAAAAAGATTGTATCATAGTTTTAGGACTACTCTATTGTACTCATCGATCAAAACCTTAATTAGTAAGGCAATCACATATTTACAAGTCTCGACAAAAACAATGCACAAATCGACAGATTGCAAGGAGATTAGTGTGGAAACCCTTCTTCCTGAAAGGAAAAACCATGGGTGAAATACCATTCTTACCTTAACGGCCATGGTTTTCCTTATTTCTCTTACATGTCAAAAGGGAAGGAAGAGTTACACCAATAGCTCAATGCAAGGTAGAGCGGATCCTCTCCCGTGATCCGTCTACATGGTACATAACACTCACCCTCAGTTTGGCATAGAGATCGAACTTGCCCAACTTGCTAATATTCTTCTCAAACTTGAAAGTGGGAAGCCCTTTTGTGAAAACATCATCTTTGCTCTTCGGTTTTTATGTATGGTGGTAGCAGTTCTTTGGTGATTAATCACCGCATGCTCTGTAATGTCATGCAATACATGATTGCGTGAGAGATTTATGGCGTATTTATTGTCACAAAATAACTTCATAGTAGCTCTAGATCAACCACAATATCAGTTAGAATAATCTTAAGCCAAAACATCTCAGTAACAACCATAACAAATAGACTAATACTCAGCCTCAGCACTGGACCTTGCACACACCGATTGTTGTTTGCTTCTCCAAATCACATGGTTGCCACCCAAATATGTGCAATATCCTGTAGTGGATCTTCTGGTATCAATGCATCCGGGCAAATCAGAATCAGTATAACCCTCAATCTCAATATTACCACCAATAGTGAAAATAAGTCCTTTTCTATGATTCTTTTTTATGCAACAGAGTATGCCTATTAGTGGGAGCATGCATAAATTGACACATCAAATTCACTGCGTAGGTGATGTCAGTTTTGGTAGGGGTGAGGTAGATCAACTTCACTACAAGTCTCTAGTACCGAGTTTTGGAATCCTCATCAAATTGCGTCCCCTTAGCTTTGCGTAAGTTGTGGTTTTCCTCAATGAGCATATTAGCAGGCTTGCACCCCAACTTTCGATTTTCTTTAACAAGTCTAGGTTGTACTTTCTCTGACATAGAAGTAGACCGTCATTCGATCTTGCTATTTCGATGCCTAAGAAATACTTCAGATTATTGAGCTCTTTCAGGTCAAACGCAACAGATAACTCTTCCTTCAGATGCACAATCTCCTCATCATCATCACTTGTGATGATCATGTCATCAACATAAATGAGAAGAACAATCCATGCATGGGATTATGCTTTTTTTAGGGAACACTTGTTCTTAAATATTGAAATTATGTCCAATTGTCATGAAATAGATCATCCTGTGTTGTTATCATAACTTGAAATTTTATCCACAAAATTGATGGTAAATCGAAGGATGGCTAGCAACAGAGCATTTCCCACATGGGAACCAAGAAAATAGTCATAGCACAATAATCAAGCAACCACAGAGAGACGAGAAATTTTACGTAAGAAAACCCTCCTTGATGTGAGGGAGGGAGAAAACCCACGGGGCACGGTGACCCACAACAAAATCCACTAGGCCAGAAAAATGAGAGGGCACAATATCTTCTCAGTTTTATTGCCCAACAAAACTGAGGCTCAGTTACAAGAATAATCAGATAACTATCACCTTGTACTTGGAGAACACGATACTATTGCTTCTCCTCGTCATGTGATGCCCTTTCTCGAGAATAGACCTCCCTGACGGCTGCTCCTCGTGCCTCTGGCGCAGACGCTCCTCACAGATGCGACTTCTCTTTACGCCCCTATGGGCAAACTCTTCACGCCTTGCACGAACTTGCTCCTCACGTCTTATGTGGGATACTTCTCTCCTTGCTTGGGGAGAAAGAATTAAGAGAGAAGAGAGGGAGAGTTGCTTGAGTTGGGATGATCTCCAATGCCATGCATGGGTTCTTATTTATACTACTCTTGACTTCTCTCTCCAATCCTACTCATACATGAAGTAGGAGTCCCCAAAGGGATAATCAACCTTTTTACCTTTTATTTGGAATGGATAATGTTTCCAACAACCTCCCCCTCCATTCTCAATGGGGAGGTGTCTTCAAGAAGATGATCACTAAGAGGTGACACCGCTCAACTCTCTACAGAGCTGCAGTTTGTCACGAGTCACGACCTTCGTTAGCATATCGGATAGATTTTCATTTGTGTGGACCTTATTAAGAATGAGATGCTTCTTGTCAATAATATATCTAAGCCAATGATATCGTATGTCTATATGCTTTGTGCGATCATAGTGCATCGTGCTCTTGCTCAGATCAATGGCGCTCTAGCTATCACAGAAGACAATTGGCTCACTATCTTCGCATCCAAATTCACCAAGAAATCATTGTAAGCACAACACTTCTTTTCCTACTTCTATTACTATAATGAACTCGACTTTAGTTGTTGAGAGTGCAACGTATTTTTGCAACTTGGATTGCCATGAAATCGCTCCTCCTACAAAAGTAAAAGTGTATCCGGAAGTCGATTTCCTCTGATCCACATCTCCTGCCATGTCAGCATCTGTATCCACATAGTTTGGGATCTGACCTCCTAAACATCAGACACATACTTGAGGTCCCTGATGAGCGATAAAATATGGATCGACTAAGTTAGGAAATATGCAAAGTGTCGTTGCACTCAATCAACCCAATTAGTCAACAAGGAAATAAACCACTCAAGGAAAAACAATCAATCAATCAAGTATATAAGCGATTCACTATTTTTATTTACCTGGTATAGCCACTAGGGTCGAACACCAGGAGCACTAGAAAAATACGAAGTAGTCAAATTTCCTAGAATAAAATAAATTTTAATGGTTTTTAATTTTTAGATTTTTAATAAAATGCACAAGCATAAGAATAAAAGAAAACAAACACAACGATCTTTTAGGATTTTTCTAAATAACCAGAAATAGTCAGAAAATTAAAGTAAAAATAGTTTTGGGTTATTGATTTTTAAAGTATTTTTGGTAATTTTCCTGGATTTTTCATGTATTTATAATTTTATAAAAATCAAACAAGGCTCAAAACTCAAAACAATGCATAGTTAGGATGAAATTGTAAATTAAAAATATTTAACATGCACCAAAGTCCTGATTAGCAATTTTATGATAAAATAGAAATTAACAACTACAAATAGAAAATGAAATTACAATTTTTGGATTTTTCTTTAATTTTATATAATTTTTATAAGATTTTGGTTGTTTTCTAATTTTTAGGGTTTTTATAATGAATTTTCAAACAAAATTAACATAATAATTAAAACACAATAAAAGACACACATTAATTTTTATGGATTTTTTAAAGCATTTTTAGATTTTTTAGGATTTTTATAATGTAAACAAGGATATTTTTAAGAGTTTTTGAATTTTCAAAAATAAAATACAAATAAATCAATCCAACAAAATTATAGTAAATATTACACATAACAGAAGCCAATGGTAATTTTTATGTAATTTTTGGAATTGATTTAAGATTTATTATGTTCAAAACAAAACCTACAATTAAGCATAGTTCATAGGGACCTCTTTGTAAATACTTTAAGTTTCAAGACCGAATCAATAACACAATATAAAACCTTAGGGTTCAATCTGTAAAAAGTCCACTTAATTAATGGGCATGCTCAATACTGTACGCATAGGGGTCTAAATGTAATTTCTAAAAACTGGAGTCCATTCAATAATAGCAAACAAGTCCATGACACAACCTGCAAATAACCCAGCAATCACGTGAGCACATACGTGCTTCAGATTTAGGAGGACTAAATTGGAAATACCAAAAACTATGAGGATCGATACACAAATTAGCTAAAGCGAAATAAACTACAGCAAATATTTATAGGACTAGAAAGCAAATGAAAAAAAGGGCCTAAGTGAAATTTACCCCCTTATTATGCGCTATCCAACGGTCGGGGTCACTCCACTTAAGATAAACGGTGAGGATTTGGGGATACCCCTTCGACGAGGGACGGCTCTGGCACGTCCTCCAGATGGATTCGACGATCCTGATGCCTCGTGAGTCGATGGTGCAGATTAGAACTGGAGGGACGTTGGATCTGACAGCTGGAGCACTGTCTGGATGAACCGTGAAGAACTCACCATTGATGAGTTTCAACCGGCGAGGACATGTAGCTCAAGCGTCTTTTGCCTCTGCTATGATGGGGGAAGTGTAGCCACGAGTGGTCCGCAGCTACCGAGATGCTCATAAAGGTCCAAGACCTAGGAGGGGTCCTAGAGAGGTGTGACAAGCTGGAGCATGATGGAATGGTTGTAGGATACGAAATATCCTCCTGGATGGAGATCTTTGGGCGAGTCCTGCAAGAGCAAATGTTTGCTCGGAGATAAGACTCCGACGAAGGGTTTTGGTTTATAATGAGTGTGAATGGGGGGGGGGGGGGGTGGATGGTTCAGGTCATCGAGGGGCGATGGATTCGACCTAAAGTTTGATTCCAACCCGATGGTTGTATCGAGGAACAGAGCACAAAGCTCGATGAAGAAGAGGACTAGAGTCGTGTGGGGGTATGCAAGGAGCAGAGCGACGGGATGGAAACAATGTGAAGATCGAAGCCGGATGTCAAATGGGACTAACATGCATGATTCGAAGGAGATGGAGGTATAGAGATTACCTACAGATGATGCTAACGCTTGGGATGGAGAACAAAGTCATCGGCGGTGATGGCCTCGATGGGCAGTGCGACCAGAGGCTAGGAGCTCCTCGCGGCGGAGCTGGACGAAAACGTCCCCGGACCTAGGGCACTAAGTTCCAAATGCTACCCACACTCGCTCCCTCTCACTACTAGTACTCTGAAAAGGGAAGGATGACGTAATCGAATGGTGGAGCAGCTGAAGGTGTCCGAAAAGGAGGAGGGTGCAGGGGTTTTATAGGCTTCCCAGGTTCGAGAAGAATCGAGTGAAAATGTGTGAATCGAGGTGCGGATCATGGAGATGAGGACCGGGCGTGGATTAGGGATCCACACCCTCTAATCGGGGCTCTTAATCGAAGAAGGGTTAGATCGGATCAGGTCGGGAAAAATCAGTGAAAATGAAGCAAACATGATCCAGTGAGAAAAAGTGGGGGGGGGGGGGGGGGGGAGGCGGTTGACCGAGGTCAACGAAGCTGAGATGGACCAATCAGAAACGACCTTGGAAACAAACAAATAAGCTAGTAGACAAAACATGGAGGTGAATAAAAGAGAATTATAAATAAAATAATAAATGATTTTAAAATAGAAAATGAATAAAATAAAAAATGTTTATTATTTTATAAACTATTTTTTTGTGATTTATTCTTTTTTTATGGAAAATAAAATAATGTATATACATTATATAGTATTATGTGCAGGTATAGTAAACCTATATAATATGTATAAGTATTTTTATATCATTATTTTTACAAAAATATTTTTATTTTATATTTTGTTTATTTACAACATAATTTAGAGTATAAAATAATTTTTATTTTATTTTTGCAAATTATTTAAGGGTGTGAAATAATTAGTGAATGCAGTATATACATGTGTATTTTCAATGCAGGTTGAATGATTTTATTTTTTATTTTATTTCCTGACTTTTATTTTATTTTTATATTATTCCTAAAGTTACAAACAAGGGAATAAAAAATAAAATAATTTGGTTTTATAAAAAATAAATAGATATATAATATGTCCAAGTATAGGTGATATGTACAATACATAATAGACCCTATCTCTCTGTACTTATTTTCTTTTGCGATCAGGTCACGTTTTGACCTTTTCTTGGGTTTGGGTCACTCTGTATTTATTATAAATACATCATTCTTTTTTTATTCTTTTATTTGTGCAAAATACATGTTAATTATGCATTATTAACAAGAGCATGCAGAAAGCTAAATTATTATATTTACATGTATTTACAGGGTATTTTACCAAAAAGAAGAGCTAAAATAAAAGAATAAAGAGTGAGAATCATGTATTCATCAGTCCCTCTCAAGTATCTTAGAATCCACTTCACCGCTTCCCTGTGATCCTTCCTTGGATTTGACATGAATCTGCTTACTACGCCCACAGCATGAGCAATCTTGGTCATCTCAACTTTCTCCTCAGAAGTAGACGGACATGTCTCTTTCGTCAACTTGAAATGAGCAACAAGGGGCGTGCTGATGGGCTTCGCATTCTTCATATTAAACCGCTCCAGAATGCGTTCAACATACTTCTCTTATGACAACCACAACCTGTGCTTCTTCCTGTCGCGAGTAATCTGCATCCCAAGTATGTTGCTTGCCTTGCCCAAATCCTTCATCTCAAATTCCCTAGAGAGTTCCCTTTTAAGCTTTACAATCAACCCGAGATCATGATCAACTATCAACATGTCATCTCCATAGATCATCATGATAGTGAACCTGCCATTGAGAAGACGTCGAACATACACACATGGATCTGTTGTAGTCCTCTTGAAGTTCTGCTTCATCGTGTATGCATCAAACTTTAAGTACCATTGTCTAGGAGCTTGCTTTAATCCATAGAGACTCTTTCTCAGTCTACAAACCATGTGCTCTTTCCCTTTCTCCTGGTATCCCCATGGCCGCTCCATGTAGATCTCTTCCTTCATGTCACCATGAAGAAAAGTTGTCTTCACGTCCATCTGCTCTAGCTCAAGGTCTAGGCTTGCAACAAGGCCTAGCACCACTCTTACAGAATTCATCTTCACAACTGGTGAGAAGATCTCATCGTAGTCCACACCCTCTTTCTGATTGAATCCCTTCACAACCAATCTGGCCTTGTACTTCAATTGCTTGCCACCATCATCTGTCTTCAACTTGTAGACCCACTTGTTCTTCAACGCTCTCTTGTCTGCAGGAATCTCAACAAGATCATAGGTATGATTTTTCTTCAGAGATTGCATCTCTTCATTCATTGTATTCTGCCAATGATCTCTCTCCTTATGCTCTTGTGCCTCCTCAAAAGTGCATGGCTCATCATGATCAATCACCATCACGTACTGGGAAGTAGGATAGCGAGATGATGGTCGATGTGCCCTCTCAGATCTCCTGACCTGAGGCTCTACTGCATCTGCTTCTTGATGAGGTTGCTCCCCCTACCTAGGATCCCCTAGACCTGCAGCAGCGGGGTCTGCATCTGTCTCATGTTGTTCTGACTGTGCATCTTCTCCATCTCTATCTAGTACTGGAAAAGGATTTGAGTCCTCATCACTGTCATCATCCATAGCAATCCCGTCTAGGTCACCATCACCAGTATCATCCTCAGCCAAAGTTTGGTTCTCATAGAAAATCGCATTTCTATTCCTGGTAATGGTCTTCTTCTTTGGATCCCAAAGTCAGTATCCGAACTGCTGATCTCCATATCCAACAAAAATATAGGGCACTGCCTTGTCATCAAGCTTCTTCCTTTGTTCCTTCGGTATACATGCATAAGCTTTGCATCCAGACACCCTCATGTGAGCATATGAAGGATCTTTCCCAGACCAAATGCTTTCAAGGACCTGAAAATTCAAGGGAACAGATGAAGATCAATTAATCAAGTAGCAGGCAGTCGGAACTGCCTTAGCCCAAAAAGTCTTGGGCAGCTTCGCTGTCTTCAACATGCAACAAACTCTTTCCACAATGATCCTATTCATCCGTTCAGCGACACCATTGTGCTAGGGTGTGCCGGGCTCTGTCCTTTCATGCATGATCCCGTGCTCTGCACAATAGCTCTGGAAGCTGTGAGAGGTGTACTCCCCTCCATTGTCCGTGCATAGACACTTCAACACTTTGCCTGTCTCGCGCTCCACCATGGCATGAAATTTCCTAAAGCAATCAAAGACTTGATCCTTCATCCTCAGCATATAAACCCACACCTTCCTTGATGTACCATCATTAAAGGTTAGAAAATACTCGTTTCCACCCAAAGACGCTATGTCCATGGGACCACACACATCGGAGTGAATCAATTACAGGAGGTCTTCCTTCACCTTTGATCTGGTCTTGAAAGGTGCACTCTTGTTCTTTCCAATCTCACATGAATCACATGGTCATAGTGTTATGTCTGTGTGATATGGTATCAACTCCTTCCTACTCAAAAGTTGTAAGCCCTTTTGGCTCATGTATCCGAGCCGCCGATGCCAGAGATCTGACGTGTCAGCCTCACTAGCATATACCCTGCCATCCATGACCTTCACCCGAGTCTTGTAGAGCGTGCAACACAACTTGCCTCTGGCCATGATAAGAGAGCCCTTGCTAATCTTGCACCTGTTGTTACCAAACTTCAGATGGTAGCCCTCCCTATCCAGTTGAGATCCGGATATGAGACTAGGCCACCAGTCAGGAACGTGCCTGACATCCTACAGAGTTATTGCACATCCAATATCAGTTTGAACTGAGATGGTGCACGTGGCAATGATCTTGGAGTAACTGTTGTTCCCCTTGACTCCCAAAATATCCCTCCGTATAGGAAGTGAAGAACTCCTTGTGTGGAGTCACGTGGTAGGAGGCGGTCGTATCGAAGATCCACTCGGAGTCATTCCCTGCATGTAGACACTGCTCCTGAATAGTGAGAACCAACTTATCATCGTCGTCATCGTCTACTGCTGCAGCAATGTTCTCATCTTCATCTTTCTTCTGATTCTTTTTAGCTTCTGCTTGCTCTCTTTTCAAGACTCTACAATCTCTCTTCCAGTGACCAGGATGGTTGCAATGATGGCACTTTCTCCTGTCCTTGGACTTCTCTCTGGATCTCTCTCGTGATTTTCCCCTGCTATTTGGCATGCCTCTTCTTTCAACTGCGTACACATGTGAAGATGATGACTCTCTAGATGATCGTCGTTTCCTCTTTGATGTGAGAGAGGGGAAAATCCATGGCGGCTGCTCCTCGCGTCTCTGGCGCAGACGCTCCTCGCAGATGCGACTTTTCTTTACGCCCTTGCGAGCTAACTCTTCGTGCCTTGCGCGAACTTACTTCTCACGCCTTGAATGGGTTACTTCTCTCCTTGCTAAGGGAGAGAGAATTAAAAGAGAAGAGAGGGAGAAATGCTTGAGTTGGGATGATCTTCAATGCCATTCATGGGGTCTTATTTATACTACTCTTGCCTCCTCTCTCCAATCCTACTCCTACATGAAGTGGGAGTCTCCAAAGGGATAATCAGCCTTTTTTCTTTTTCTTTTTAATTATTGGGATCGGATAATGTTCCCAACAAAAATTTCTCTGACATCTCGCTGATATCTATAGATAACCTATAGATTGAGTGCATTCTATACTATTTGTATTGAAGTCATTTCTTTTCAAGACAGTAAAGTTCAATCCATGCCTAATATGTATTATTCAAGGCTATGGGAATACGTGATCAATTTCATAAATTATCATATTAGCATGCCATTTTTTATATATCTGAATATCCGTTTACCGTATTCGAAAAATTAGTGGATACAGATATTTGTATCCGAATATTAATCGAATATAGATTGAATATGGATATGGGTTGTAAAAATGGTCCGGATTTGGATATAGTAATAGTATGAATATCCGGATTCGGATATACGAATACAATATTTAATATTATTTTATGTTAGTTAATGTAATATATGCTACAACTCTGTGTTATTATATTAGCATTATATATTATATAATACAATATATTAATGATATTAATAAACTTCCGTTTGTTTGGGGATGTGCATGAACAAAAGTTACGAAACCTATCCCCTTTTTTGCTTCCAATCAAGAACACATGTCACATTGACGCTCCCTTTTATCATGATGCAACTTATTTATATTCCATTGCTATTTTTAAAAATCATTATGAACTTTGATAAAATTCTATTCATATTCTTATGTGGTCTTTATTCAATCCATACTCGAGTTCCTTATTTATTGGAAACATATTTGGATGAGATTAATGGGGCTGCCCCTTGCGGGCAGCCAACAATGGCTGCCCCCGCGCCGTTTCGGCGCTTTTTTTATTTTTTTTGAAAAATATCGCCGTGTATATTCATCCATATATCCCTCCTATATGCCATTCGAATTTCGTTAGAAACAGAGACTCCTACGGCCTCCATGGAGATGGTGTCGATTTAAAAAATCCTGTTACCGTTAAAAAATGACTGTCTCGATGAAGGCCGTAGGAGCCTCTGTTTCTGACGAAATTCGAATGGCATATAGGAGGGGTATATGGATGAATATACATGGAGATATTTTTCAAAAATAAAAATAAAAAAAGCGCCGAAACGGCGCGGGGGCAGCCATGTTGGCTGCCCGCAAGGGGCAGCCCCATTAATCTCTATTTGGATTTACTCTTTATTCAATTCATATTTGGATTGGCTCTTTATTCGATACGTATTCGGGTTCGCTCTTTATTCGATCCGTATTCGGTTTCGATAAATATCCTATTCGAATTCGTATCCATATTTTTAAGAATATGATTTCCTTAATGCATATCCGAATCATATCCCTATCCGTATTCATATTCGATGGAGATGAAGCGAATATGGATACGGAAATAAGTATATCCGATCCGTATCCGATTCGTTTTCTTCTCTAGACTTGTGCATTCCTCGTTGTATTGGTTCACTCTACTTTTATCATGCCCTTTTACAACAAAAGAATGGATAAATCATTCTTCAATAGGATGCAAGATAGCTTGAACCAAATCCTAGAATTAATAAACATGTTTAACACAACGGGTTCAAACAGAATCAGAAAACGAGAGATGAACAGACACTCAAGCTTTTAAGCTCAAAATTCCATCGAGCAAAAAAAAGAAAACTGACACGAGATTAGATATACTTCTAATATGCGCGTCCTTTTTCCCCATAGCGAACATGGAGAGGTTAAAACCCTTACAGGATCTTCCCGACCCAGAAGGCAAACTGAGCATATGGAAGGCAGATCTCTCAGATGAAGGGAGCTTCGACCAAGTGATCAGTGGATCCACAGGAGTTTTCCACGTCGCGACTCCCACCAACTTTGACTGCACAGATCCAGACGTGAGTTTCCTTCATCCTATTTTAAACATCAACATGGAATCAAGCATGCATTAATTGGAGTTCATGCTGATATTTTCAGAATGAGGTGATAAAACCCTCCATGGAAGGGACGTTAGGGATACTGAGATCATGCAAGAGAGCCGGAACGGTTCGACGGATCGTCTTCACGACGTCGGCCGGGACAGTCTGCATTCAGGAGGGCCAGCAAACCGTCTACGACGAGAGCTCGTGGAGCGACGTCGACTTCATCAGGCGTGCCAAAATGACTGGTTGGGTAAGAGCTTCCTTCACCATTTTAATGATGGGAACCCATCAAATGCAAACTATTACAACTTTTACTGTTTACATTCTCGGTCTAATTACAGTACCTTTTCATCAAATGTACTTCCTGTCCAAAACCCTAGCGGAGAAGGCTGCATGGGATTACGCCAAGGAGAACAGATTGGACCTGGTCACCGTCATACCCACATTGGTGGTTGGACCTTTCTTGAGCTCTTCCATGCCTCCGAGTCTAACAACTGCCCTCTCATTGATCACTGGTAAGATGCTCTTCTTGAAAAATAAATGATACATAAGTTAGTTTTAAGTCTTCTTGAATGTTATCTATCAGAGGTGCTGTAAACCCCAATAAAATTTTTTTGTGATTTAGAAAACAAAATCCAACATTATCGATTGAATCTTAGGTTAATGCTCTATATATCTTCCACATTTCGCTTAAATCCGACATTATTTGCTATTTTATCTTAATGGTCAAACAATCGGTCAAGATCTAAGCAACTTGAACTCCATTTCAAAAAGATCCGAATCTTAAACTATTAAGATAAAATAGCAAATAATGTCAGATTTAAACGAAATTTGGAGGATATATAGAGCATTAATCTAAGATTCAATCTATAAGGTTGGATTTTAGAATCTAAATCACAAACAAAAATTATTGGGGTTTATAGCACCTCTGCTGCAATACCCTCTACAGCAGAGGATCTTCTCCCCTATCCTAAATGACATGAAAGTGCTCAAAGTGCTTATCAACAACAAAAAAAACTTCCATAGACAATGGTGTTATAATCATTTATTAAATATGATGCATGGAAGAGTTAGAATTTTATTGTCTTATTAGCATGTATATTTCCAAACAATATGAATCTTTATGGAGTAAAGAAGAAACTTTTTATCCAAACATTTGCGTAAAAATATTAATTTTGTCGGAGTATATCTGTATAACGATAGCGTCACCATACCGTCCGTTGTTAAATATATAACGATGATATTATTCGCTGCGAAGTTATTTTTTATACTTGATAGTAACGATGCATGTCATATCAATTGTTATATCATTAATGATGGTCTATATACCAACATTTATTCATTGGTATTTTTAAAATTTTAACTAACCATCGCTAAATTTTGAACTAAAATAATGGCAATGATTAGCTAACATTTTGGAAAAGATTTGCAATGGGTAAGTGTCGTTATATACACCGTCATTAATAATATAATAACTGATATAACATTCGTTACTAATTTATAATATAAAAAATAATATTACAAAGAATAATATCATTATTATATATTTAACAACCGATGATGGGATAACTTTAATAAAAATCCATCACTATAGACCCATTTTATTGTAGTCTGAATATGAAGAAGAAGACAATGGTATCGAGGTTGACTTGTTTACATTCATTATGCTAGAGAACGAAGCTCATTACTCCATTCTAAAGCAAGTGCAACTGGTTCACCAGGAAGATGTATGCAATGCTCTTATGTTCCTCTTCAATCACCCTCGTGCATCTGGAAGGTATATATGTTCTTCGCATGACGTGACGATTTTTGAGCTTGCAAAAATGATTAGCTGTCGTTATCCTGAATATCGCATTCCTCAAAGGTACACAATATTTAACATCAATCAGAGGCTTGGATGGAGAAATTGTAGAATGCTCTTACACGATGCTTCTTGCAGGTTCGAAGGGATCGACGACGACATTGAAAGGGTACATATGTCTTCAAAGAAGCTCAAGGAGCTCGGGTTCAAGTACAAGTATACCATAGAAGATATGTTCGATAACGCCATAAAAACATGTAGGGAGAAAGGATTCCTGGCAACTAAATAAACCAGCCATTACAAGTATAAATAATGACCGCTTTCACTAATGTATGTGAAAATCAAAAAAATATTTTTTTTACCGGAACAATGTCGGTCACACCAGTTGTTGATCTAGTTGATGTCACTAGTTTTTTCTATAAATAAGTTGCATATTGGATGCTTTTAATGAGTTCTATTTTGTTCTTCGAGGGGTTAGTAGTAAATGTTGAGAACAGATTCGGTCAAGCGCAACACAAAAAGAAACAAGATCTCATAAGAAAAGCATGCACAAATGCACTTGACAAGGATTTATAGTAGTTCGACAATGTGTGTACTCTACTTGCTTACACCAAACTCTGTCTATTATTGCTTAAAAGATTTAGGATACAATATTTGGCGACCTATACCCTTTTTATACTATTTAGGATACAATATTTGGCGACCTATACCCTTTTTATACTGTAACAAAAAATACAAATGGTACTCGTCAAATCAGGATGCATAAGGGAGATCAAGCATCTCAGTAATTCAACCATCAGCTATTAGGATGCAGGAGGGGATTGGGCATTTCACTAATCTATCCCATCAACTATCAACATATCAAAATATAGGAGGACATCAAACATCTCAGCAATGTAGTCCATCAACGTCCATAAGCTCTCAGCCAATCCGAAGGCATGAGTGAGATCAACCACATCAACAATCCTTTCCTCCAGTTCTCAGCCAATAAATCTTCATAGGATAAATATCAACAATCTCCCACTTGAAGGTTGATTTGTACTATATGTTGCACTTCCATACTTAGATCATCATCAATAGTGCTGGTGTAAGCTCTCCCTTGTCTTCTATGCTTGAAGACTAATGGAATTTGAATACATGTTTAGTTTCTCCAGCATCACAAACTTGGTGAATATATCAACATGATTTTCTAATGTGCGGATCTTCTTCAACTCAAATTTTTCATCTTCTAAGTACGTCAAATGAAGGGATACTTCACATAAACGTGCTTGGTCCTTGAGTGAAAGACACAAATCTTTACAGGATGAATTACATTTTAACTATCGTTGAATCATTGACCACCTTCTCTTTATTTATTTGCTTCTTTCATTAGACCCTTCATCCATATCATTTCTTTACAAGCTTCTGTTGCTGCCACATATCCTGCTTATTGGTCAAGATGGTCACTATTTTTTATAATCTAAAGATCCAACTAACGGATCCACTACAAATGGTAAAGACACATCCTGTTGTGCTTTTCTTGTCATCAATATCTCCTACAAAATCTGAGTTCACAAAATCTCAAATAGAAATGCCGGTGTTTCTATAACACAATGCCATGTTAGAAGTACCTCGTTGATATCATAGAACCCACTTTGCATCTTCCGAATGCTCTTTGGTAGGATTCATCATGAATTTTCTCACAACTCCCATTAGATAGGAGATGTCTGGTCTTGTGCAAACCATTGAGCACACCAAACTACAAATGGCAAATTGGTATGTTACTTTGGAAGCCTAAAGTGCCCCCTAAAGGTGTTTGATTAGGTTTTGCATTTTCACATAAACCTATCGAACACATTCTCTATGTACTTTGACTGACACAACTTCATCTTCTTATTCTTCTTGTCTCTGCTAATTTGCATTCAAAGGATTTTCTTTGTAGGACCTAGATCATTCATCTCGAACTCCTTGGATAACATTTCCTTAAGATTTACTATTTCTTCCTTGCTAGAGCCTTCTATAAACATGTCATCTACATACAACTGTAGAATGGTGTAAGACATGCTGAGCTTCTTGAACTAGCAACAATGGTCAGCATGACACATGTGGAATCCTGTATTTATGATAACATCATCTAACTTTTTGTACCATTGCCTTGGTGCTTACGTCAAACTATAAAAGCTTTTTCTAAGATTGTGTACCATGCCTTCTTTTCCAGTAGCTGCATGGCCCTATGGTTGTTGCATGTAAATGTCCTCCTCAAGATCCCCGCTGAGAATTTATATTGTAACATCCAACTGCTCCAAATGTAGGTCTCCAATTACAACAATGCTAAGTATTCCTATGATAGTTGAGATATTTACAATCATGTGCAAAGATCTCTACGGAATCGACTCTTGCATTCTACTATAGGCTCTTCGCCACTAGTTGAGTCTTTTATCTACTAGTACCATCAGGTTCCTCCTTCAACATGTACACCCACTAGTTGTATAGAGCCTTCCTTCCCGTCGTTAGTGGGACTAAATCACAGACCTTGTTGCTTGTGAGAGAGTCCATCTCATCCTCCATGACTAATTCTCAATGCTTCTTTGTCTCACTATGTAGTGCTTCATCCATTATTCAAATCTCACTATTATCAGTTAGTAATAAGCAATTCAAGAAATCGAATACCTTGTAATGGATTTGTTAATTCTAATAGACTTTCGTAATATCCGAGCATGTGGATTATATTGTGGATGGGTTGCACATTCCCATCATTTGGCTATGATATATTCATTCGTAAGTTTCATCAAACTCCACATAGGTTGGTTCTTCAGTTTTCTTTTTTGTCAGCTTATCCTTGTATAAGGAAGACTTATTGAATCTAACATCAATGCTTCTGGCCTCTTATTGTTCTTCAATTCCTACAGTCTATATCCCTATCTATCTATTGTTGGACATGCGAGCCCACGACGAGCCATTATGCAATAAATGTTATTGCACATATCATTCCCTGATTTGAAATGAAGAATAAATAATTTGCATAATAGGTCCCTTAGTACAATTAGGGTTTATGTACCATGGCCATCTTGATGATCATACAGCTATTGATTCAATTATCGAATCATAGAGGCTGGTGCTTGGATGAATATCTAAAGAGTTAGATTGAGGACTCACCAAGTACTGTCAAATGATTATTAAGAGATGATCTCCAACCTGAGTAGGAGATGACAATCCTTTCTCACATAGGCTGATATCTAACCGACCTCTTGATGCAGGTCCTCTGTATGGGAATAGAGATTCAGAGGTGTCAGATTAGTTAGGTCAAAGAGTTGACTTAGCGAGATCGAGATAACCAAAGTCCTATATTGTATGCTGTCACGATACATGCACACATCCTCTGACCGGAGACAGATGTGTTACTATATATCTGAGTATCTACATTTGGCAGACCAATAGGTTGATGACCTAATCAAGGTCTATACACCGCCGTGCTGGTGTGCATGCAAGGGCATGTGAGTAATACTATCTCTCGAAGGGATCATACAGGTTCATTAATGAACCGGAAGACATGAGCTCACTCATGAGATATTGGGAAGAATCAAATTCTGTGCACGGTCGTCTCGCTTTGGAAGCTTGACTGAATTTGTAGGTTTGATATATACTTTGGAAAGTATATGATCAAGACCTAGGTATGATATATGCTTTTGGAAAGTATATGATTGATACCAACTTGAAATGATCAATTGAGAAACTTACTGATAAAGCCCTGAAGTAGACGGTATAAAGTTCATCTAATACTTCGGGTTTATTCTGAGTCTTCCAGTATGCAGGATGTACAGGTGTTGGGAATACCTGAGGGTGATGTGATCATAAACGATTGTATAACTATGACACTTCCATTCCTAGGGAGTGATGAAATGAGTCTGGATTTTAGTGACTCCTCTCAGTAGAGAAGTAATCTGATCCTGGTCCAAATGTTGAACATTGATCTGAATGTGATTCAGATGCAATGAGAAGATTAGATTTGCGGTCTTGATTTAATGAAGCATCTATGGGAGGCACGAGATCTGGATTTGAGATGTGATCTCAACATCCAAGTTACTATACATGGAACAATACAATCGCCCTGTCCTTATCTCCAAGTATCCGTGGAGAAAGTGCATTATCCTTGAAAGAGTTCATGGATAATTTCATTGTTGATATATGTATCCGAGCATTGAGAAAATTGATAACTGAATGTGATTTAATTATCATGAATAATATGAATTTGATTCATATTATAAGGAGAGATATCTAAGGCAATTAAATGTTACTTAGTTATCAAAAGATGTGAATAATGTGAATGTGATTCACATTATTTGGGTACATGAGAAAAGGAGATCCAAGATGATTAAATGTGATTTAATTATCATGGATATGAATAATGTGGATAACACTATATCCATATTAATTATATATATTATAAATGTGATTTATAATATATTAGAGAGAGCATATTTTGTTTTATAATTGTTGATTAATTGTTAATGTGAATTGGATTTACATTGAACGATTAATTGAAAATATAATTACATTTAGTTTTGGGTTGTGAATAAGATTCACATAATTTCAATGGCATGATTGATATTTTCCATAAGATAATTTGACATTATTTTTTGTGAAAATATTGTCAACAATAGATGATGATATATATTATGAGATAATGTGATCTCATGATAATTTGAAGAGATAGATCAAGTCCACAAAGAGGAGTGGACGGCTACAACTCTCCATGATGAGAAGAGTAGCCGTCCCCTCTTAATGGGAGATTGGTTTATTCTCTTCATTATCTTTTCTCTTATCAAAGATGATTTAATTTGAAATTAAATTTTGTTGATTTATCAATGAAAATTAATTTAAATTAAATCATCAGTTGTTGTGTTTTTACTACAACATCTTAGCCACTGAAAGAAACACAAATCAATCTCAACCATTGATTGTCTGTTGCCCATGGATTGGGATCCATGGACTCCCAAAACCCTATATAAGAAGAGGCATCCATTGCTCTTCAGAGGACACGACAACAGATGATTTATGAATGCTCTCTCTCTCTTTCTCTATACACGCCCTCTCTCTCTCTCTCTCTTTCTCTCTCTTTCTCTCATGTGGGCCGTCCACCATAGATGCTCTAGAGAGATCCTCCATCGCCGCAACGTCGTCGTTATGCTGCCCGACCGTTTGCTCGTGGATCTCCGTCTACTTCGACGTGCCTTGCTTGTGAAGAAGACGTCGCATCTCGTTTACCGAGATCAGAAGATCCGTGGCTTGGATCATCAACATGGATTGCAAGAAGCACGTCTCATCCACACACTCGCAAGCGTCTCCTCCGTCGGACCGGACTTGAGACAGGAGGTCTCTTTGTTTAGAGACTCGATCGCAACCAGCTTCAAGAGGTAATCCTATTACTTGTTTATGGTTTAGACGAAACGATCCGAGAAGTGTTCTTGGATCATGTGGTTTCGTCACATAGAATTTTTAATTTCCGCTGCATCGAGCAACTAGTGCGACTAGTCGCTCCCGATAGCATTCGATGTGATCATCACGCTTCCGTGATGCGCTTGAGGATTCTCTCCATATCCTTCAAGTGGTATTAGATCCAGGTTGTCGAAGGTTTTGGATTAGATCCATGAACCTACGAAGATTCATGCTCGTTTGGGTTTGTGAAGATTTTAGCATTTCAATTTTCGCAGCCATGTCTTGTGATAAAATTTAGGCCCTGTTTAAAATGTTTAAACACAAAATTTTAAATTGGATAATGTTCCTCATTAATTAAAGAAACAATAGGATTTGAGTTTGCATAATTTGGATTTCATTTGCTCAAGATATAATCGTTTTATTGACCATATGTCCACTGTTTCGGGGATGGCGATTAGAGACATAATTAAGATGTTAATTAGGATTTTAAAACACCTGAAAATGCATGGTTATCCTATGATTTCATTTTTAAATCAAGTTATCAATCTCTGAAGATTGATTTTGCTTAATTTGGATTTAAAATGAATGAAATATGCTATTTTTAGTTAGTGAGGGTCACTGCTGGAAATTGCATGTTTTTCTAGAAACCTCGTGATTGTCGTTTAAGAAATTTACAAAATTAATAGTTAATTTCCTATAATAATTGTGGATAATATTTGAAAAATATTAGAACAATAATTATTCTCTTAAATGACATTGCCTCAACCAATGAATGATTAGATTAGATCTAGATCACCAATTGGTTACTTGATACACTTTCAGCAAACTTGTTACTTGAATAGGCTTTGGGAATTTATCTAGCAAATTTCCTTATAATCAAAATGGTTTTGATTATTACTATATGGTATAATTTCGGTTGAAAGACCGATGATCATCTCAAGTACAAAGTGATTGACTCGGCATTATTTTTTCCCGAGGCGGATATGGTGTCTAGTCGGGGAGCGTTGGGGTAGCGGGTCGCACCGGTTGCAGTTTGTCCCACTCCCGTCGGTACTGGCCACGACAACGGGTAGGGAACGAATGATGCCTGAAAGATCATGATGTATTTTTCTAATTATTAAAATTTGAATTAATACGTACTTTGAGATAATACCATATATTCAAGTAAAATCAAGTTTGTTGATTGAATTGGATTGAAATTAATTAATGTGATTAAGTTAATTATATCAAATTAAAAACACTCTATTATGAATAGATGTGTATCTCCCTTGGAAGAATTAATCGTAATGAATATGATTCATAATGATTAGTTAGAATTTGAATATGAGGTGGAGGATCACAAAAGTGACATCCATGATCTCCCGTGAAGGCGAAGGGTTCCATCGCCAGATATTGTATGTAGGAGACGTTTGTCTGAAGTGACAGCTCCTGCATACAATCCATTTGGATCGGTCTCTTCGCTTCTCGAAAGAGTAAGGCCGTATACGTAGTGACCCCAATATCGAGTCCTCATATTATTGGGGCGATATTGGACTGCGTATTGCGAGTATTAAGCCTGTTGACGGTTGGTTCAATTAATGACATGTCAACATCACCTTAGGGGTGGTGGGACCGGGTGTTAAAGACCGAATTGGGAGATGCAAGTTGGACTTGCAAGGTGGAATGTGTTCCCGCTTCTTTTTATCGGAGTCACAAGTTCTCATATTATTGGGATGTGACAAAGATAAGGAAGAAGATCCCAGATCTTGCTTGAGATATAATGGTAAGTATATCTCTTACATTGAAAGTGATTAAGGGAATGAACTTTCAGTGTTGACAAGGCAAGACAACTTTGATATAAAAATTCCCAAGTCAAAGTAAAATATGTATATATAAATATATAAATATATACACTTATGCAAATTTCTTATTTCAGATAATCCTTCATTAAACCCACTCAGTGTTATACTCAATAATAAACAATAAAATATCATGGATTGGACTCATGATCTAGATATCGTACTTGCATTGGACACATGATGTATGTAGTTGCAATATGCAAGTTTCCTCATAATAATGATGAATGACAATTAAATAGATAATAGATCTACAACCCTAGGGTTTGTATGTCTCTATAGTCTTGATATCATCAAATGTACTTTGGAAGTGACACGTCGATGATGATCGTAATTGTCAATTAATCCTTATAAAACCCTAAGAAGATGTTATGGCATACATATCTGCTCTCGACATTTTAGTCATGAATGACATGGTTCACTATATCATGCAGAATGGTAGCTCTATAAGAGTTGATGAATTCAAAATGTTTGAATACCTACCTGAACCAATGTTTTAAGAGTTTAGATGGATGTAGATACGATGAATGTCATCATTCTACTGACTATACTCTAGTCATTCATGAAGCTTCATAATATTCATATTGTGTATGAATTAAATGATGCATGTATAAATGTTGAAGTGCTCTTATATTGAAATCTTTTTGAATTCAACATAAAAATTTCTTGTCTTGAACAATGGTTGATGAAGGGAGCGCAGTGGAAGCATGGATCGGACCCGAGTAAGAAGGAAAGTCAAAGAGTTGACCTACTTCTGTGACTTCCATATGGCATCCAGATAGTTGGATGAATGCGAATACTGCAATGAGTCGATGTATTGATAGTATGACTATCTGGACTATCTAGGATCCTTAGAGAAGGACCCAGATAGTGCATCGAAATAATCTACATTTAATCATTGAAATTGACTTTCTTATAAGATAAGATCAAAGTCTAATAATTGTATCTCAATCTTCTGACAATCCTTGTAATATGTTGCACATGTTTTAGAAGACTGGAGAATTTGATCTTCAGGTTTAATAGTCATCTACATGGATTTTGATGCAATTGTTGTAATAATCTCTATTGGATAGATGGACTTCATATTTTCAGTGGGAGAGCCCTTTGTCTTAGAGAATGTCTTTATGACCTAAATACAAGAATACACTCATAATTTATTTCTAAATGTTGGAAATAAACATGAATTCTGGAATAAACCTATCACAAAGAGTTATGATGGATATATTTCAGATAGTAATCTGGCATCTAGTGGACTCTACTAAATTAGAAATTAAATGAATGGTTCATTAAGATTTCTAATACTGAAAGTTAAACCTTATAAGATCAATATGAGGACAAAGATCATTTGACAATGATCTAGCATCGAGCTTTGGACGTTTACCTGTTGATTTGATCAATAGACAAGTAAGAGATGAAACTTTAGAATGTCTAAAAATTTCAAATCTTACATACTTGTGAATATAGTATTCAAAGTAAAATGTCCAATACACCCTTTTCTGGGAATGGTGTTAGATGTCGAGGTATTCAAGATCTCATACATATTGATGTATGTGGATCATCTATATCATAATAAACATTATGGATATGTGATATCTATTGATGAGTATGTATGATATGAGATTTCTTCTCTTCATCTAGGAAAACTTTGAAATGTTCAAAGATTTCATAATTTTTATTTAGAACCAAAGTCTGAAGGAAGATGAAAATGAATTTGATCTAATCTAGGTAATCATTACCTATTAGATGAATTCATGGTATATCTTATGGAGAAAGGAATATCATTTCTATCTCACTCCTCCTGATAAACCTAAACTCAATAGAATTGTAGGGAGATACAATTGGATCATGTGTGACATGATTTGATCAATGATGAATTTTAGCATAATTTCCTCTTAGTTTCCCGGTATATATGTAGTAGAGACTACATTATATATCCTTAATAAGATTCCATGCAAGTAAGCTGGAATCGAGCACTAGAGAGTGCTACTTCATTAGGAAAATACAAGATGGTATTGGATACCTACTTTATGACCTTGAGATTCTTAAAAGATATCATCTCTGAGAATGTGATTCTTAGAGGATTGAGAATCTTGAGAATCAAGATGAAAATGAAGTAAAGGAACTCATTGGATCTTGAGAAGATAATGAGGCTCCTAAAATCGGAAACCAAAAGGACAATTAAAGATGAAACACTAATACCTCTTCAAATGAGTTTGAGGATGTATTCCATGTGTCAGTTAAGTATGACAATGATTAGACTTCATGTGATGAAGCTTCTGAAGATCATGACATGGAGAGATGGATGTTAGCAGTAAAGTCTAAAGTAAACTTCATATATATGTGTTACATATGGATCCTCTGATGAATCCACATTTCATCATCTTTATTCTATCATTTTGGCCTCAAAAATCCTAGTAAATGCTTGTAAATAGCATTAATTTCCATCACTTAGCACTCATGCATGTGCATGTAATTAGTGTATAAAATACTGTAATTAAAGCCAAAATCATAGAATAAATAAAAGAAAAAGAAAAATAATAAAATATTGTAAATATTTTATGACCCGAAACCCCGAGACCTAGGCATCTTGATGAATAGGTCGACACGGAATAAAGTAGGGGGAGATAAGGGTCAGAATATAGTATAAAAATCAATTCTTTATTTATTTTGGGACCTATTTTTGGTTCTACTTTTTATACATCAAATAAAGAAACTTCGTGCGTGAAAGTTATGGATAATTAAATAAAGAAAAATACAAAATTTATTTCATTCAAAAATAATGTACAGATAAAAAGTTATGGTCTGAATAAAAATCCAGAATCTCAACTTCCCAGGCCCGTATCTCACAAATGAAAACTCTAAATGCATCAAACTCACCTTTAATTGTATATAGTGTAAAATAAGCTATTTAATGGAAGTGGTTTCGCAATCGGTGGAGCTACGGTTTGAAAGTTGAGTTTTGGGACCATATTGTATAATTGTACAGATTAAAATATTCACTTTATTATTTATTCATTATTTTTATATTTTTATAATTTTTTAAATATTATTTATAGTATATATGTATATTAAAATCAGAATAAAAACATAAAAGAAATATAAAATAAAATACTTGTATATATTATACGTAGGTATCATACCTATAAATATACCTATATAATACATACTTATATTTTATTAAATACATAAAACACCTCAGAAAAATAAAATAAAAATATAATTACGTGTATAAAGGAATTTTATAATTTTATAAATAATGAACATAATTAAAGAAATTAAAAATATTAAATAAAAATAAAATACTAAAATATATAGGTAATATACCTATAAGGGGTATAAAAGGGAACTTGTAAAAATACACCTCATAAAAATAATTAAAAATCACCATAAAATAGTTTATAAAATAACAAATATTTTTTATTTAATAACAAAATTTAATTCGTCCATTTGCTATTTTTAAATGAATTAATAAAATATTTTTCCAGGGTTTTTCCTGGTTGGTCCACGTGGACCAACCAGGAGGGTCCGAGAGTTGACCTCGGGTCAACTCTCTGACCCGCCCCCTGCTGTATGTCAGAACTCATTTTTGGCTCTACTTCGCAGATTTTTCGAGGTTTCATCTTGCACTATCTCGGGTAGATTCCTTCTTGACTTCTATTCACCATGGATTGAGGATACACGCCGGCAGCTCTCCTTGGGCCGCGCGTCGCTGCGTTTCTCTAGAAGCCTCGTTCTTGCGGCCGCTAGAGTCATCTCATCAAAAACCCATCCCATCTTTCCTTCCATTTTTGAACCGTCTCTTGCGAGCTTCAGACCTCCAGGATGTCGCGAATGGGTCTCCGGTGACAGGGGATTGACCCCAGCACCCCGTTGAGGTGAGGCGAGGCCTGTAAGGACGTATTCCACCATCTCCGGCCACCTCCAGGCCGTGAGGTTTCAACCCCGGGTGTATACCCTTGAGGTCCGTTTTTTATCCCTTTTTTTGCTTTCTTATTTTTGATGTAGCCTTAGGATCGAATCTACACTCTCCATTCACTCATTCATCCACTCAATCGACTTCGATACCCCCTCGCCGGAGCAAGCTCTGGTGAGCATCCATTCCACTACTCCGACCCTTTTTGCGCCACCAGGTGGGCCATGGCATTTTGCCCACGACCCCCTTAACGTGTCTTGCAGGTCTTGAAGCTTCACGCGCAGGACTGGAGTGATTCTGGGCGCCCGCCGGACTTCCTGGAGCTTTCAAGCTCGCTTCCCTTCGCAGGCGCACTCCGACCATCTTTGAGACCATCCGTCCTCTCCAAACGTTCGAGGGCACCTCCAGCTTGCTCCCGAGCCTCCCAGCAGCGAAGGAAGGCGGCGGAGGACGTCGTGCGCCGCGATCGAAACTCGCCGGGCACGGGTTCTTCGTCCGATCTTCATGAGCCCCTTCGAGCCGTTGGATCACCCTCATTCTCTAGGAGGTGCAGCAGCCGTCGGATCACGAGCGCCCGCGACCGTCCATCACACGAAGATCATCTAATCGCGACCGTGCGTTTCGAACCGGCATCGGGCGTCGCCAGCGCGACACGTGGCAAGTGGGAAAGTAGCCGCCGTCTGATGACCGCCCGAATGACAGAGGTAAAGGTACAGAAAATATAGGTCGTTGCGACCTCAGTCACTCAGAACGTGTCAATCTAGAAAATGAACCACAAAGGAAAATAAATCAATGAAACACAGAGAAGTGGTCCTGCTAGAGGATTAACCTGGTATAGCTCCCAGGGTCGAACACAAGGAGCACAGATTGGCTAAATAGCCTACGATGTAGTCAGGTATCCAAGAGAGTCTTTTTTAGTGGTTTTTATTTGTTTTTATAATTTTTAGATTTTTTTAAAATGATGAGAAAATAAAAGAAAGTAAATACAAGGGAACTTCAACAATTTATTAAACACACCAGAAATCAAACAAAAATTCCAGAAAATTGGTTTTTAGGTTTTTCAAGTTTTTTACTGTTTTTGGTGAATTTTTGGAATTTTTCTAATGGGTAAATTATTTATTAAAAATCAAACAATGCGAAAAACAAAGGGTACTGTCCAGCAAGGCTTAAGACCCAAAAATAAAATGCTCTTGGATCTCAAAAAGCTCTAAAGGTAATTTTCCTATAATCTAGAAAGAATAAGGAAAATTTAGGCACCCTAATTATTGTTTTTGGATTTTTAATTTATTTAATATAATTTTTATGGGTTTTTAGGGGTTTTTCAATTTTTAAGGTTTTTAAGTGATGAAAAATCACCAAAATCGGCTGGAAAGTCAAACAGCAAGCAAATTACAATACCTAATTTTTTAGAATTTTTGGTGAAGTTTTTATATTTTTTTGGTATTTTTAAAGTCAAACAGTGGCAAAAATAGGGGTTTTTGAATTTTTAAAAATAGCAAATGAAATCAAAAATGTCCTCAAAAATCATAGAAATTCCTACGCCATGGCAGGAGCCATGTGTCAAAATCTCATTGGATTTGGAGGTCGTTTGATATTTTATTCAAAAATAAAGGTGGGGCACTGTGCACAGGGACCTAAGTGCAAATACCCAAAAGTTCTGGGGTCCTGGTGCAAAATACCCAGCAAAACACGTGCCAAGCACGTGCCTGGGGCACTCAAGGACCAAATGGTAATAAAAATAAGTTCCGAGGGCTTATTGGTAACAAGTACCAAAAGTCCAGGGGCTTATCTGCAAATAACCCAAAATAATATCGCACATGTGGAAATAAAGCATTCACAGGGGTATATATGCAAATAAACAAAACTTTTTATTCAATGAATAACATCCAGAACTGCAGGGCGTCTTATGCAAATATCCCAACAAAACACGTGACGAAGCACGTGGCTCTCAACTGGCAGGGGTATAAATGCAAATAAAAATAAGCACGAGGGTCTCTATGCAAATATCCCAGAAAATAAACAACTGACTCGACAACTTACAGGACTGAAACGAAATAAGGCAAAGATAAGGGCCTAAGGGTAAATTACCCTTTATTAAATGGAGTCGTTGGATGCGCGCCACGTGTAGATCGGACGGCTGCAGAGGGTGGGCGCTCCAGATGGTGTCTCCTCGGATCGGACGGTGGAAGCTACTCCTCGATCGGACGGCCAAGATCTGATCTGGAGCGGGGAGGACGATCGGACGGCGATGGAGGGTCCTCGAAGAACAGGTCCCCGGCGAGACTCGCCGGGCTCGTGCGTGCGCTAGGGTCCTCCGGTGAGCCTTCTGGAGGTCGGAGAAGAATCGCGGAAGGCTCCCGCGTCTGCCGGTGGTCTCCGACGGTCAAACCAAGCTCCGAGGAGCTCGAGCAAGGCCGGCGGAGCTGGGTCTCCTGGCTGGATGGCGAAGGGCCTCAGACGCCCTCGTTTCGACCTGAAAAGCGAACCAGAAGACTCGCGGGTCGAGGGCAAAGTGCCTCGACCCGGTTAGGCGGCGTGAAGGTGGTCTGTGCGTCGGAATGGCGAGCTCCGGCGAAGGTGGTCGGCGGAGGAGCTCGATTCCCAGATCCTGTGCGATCTGGGTTGTGTGGAGGGGTGAAGAAGGTGCGGAGAGGTCTGGCGGAGATGATGGCGGTGTCGGAATGGAAGATGGGTGGCCGGAGGTGCCTGGCGAAGGCGGTGGAGCTACGCTAACAGTAACTGAAAAATCGAAATCTAAGCTATCCTACGGCCTAAGGGTTCTACCTGGGTGGTCGGAGAGACTGGGGAAGAGCAGGGGGTGCTCTTGGTCGTAGCCTCGAGGGTCGTCTCGGCCCGAGGCTCGATGCTCGACGCTGGTGGCGGAGCAGCGGCGGCGAAGAACGCCGGATCAATGGAATCGCCTCCTCGCCTCACTGCAACAAGGGCAAACGCTTGCTGTCACTCTCGCGGTGCCTATGGAGGTCACTGGGAAGAAGGAGAAGGTCCAAAGATGGGGCGCGGAGGCGGCGGAGGGAAGAATATATAAGGTGACAGGGGCGATTAGGGTTGAGGGGCGACAGCGATGGAAGGTGTTGATTTCGTGGCGGAAGATCGGGCGAGGAAGATGGATGATAGGCGAAGAATCCGGGCATGAGATTTGCGTGGGAGACAGCCTGGAGACGCGTGGGAAAATCGGAGAAGATGGGGTGGCGCGCTTCTTCCAGAAAAGGAAGGAGTCCGCGGGGGAGTTGACCGGGGTCAACAGTCCCCCGTGGACCAATCAGAAGCTGCCACGTGCAGTTGATTTTTGTTTATTTATTTTAAGGTAGAAATAGGCCGAATTAAAGAAAACTCAAAACATGAAATATTTTTCTTTTATTTTTTTCTATTTTTTGGTGATTTTTAATTAATTTTTGGGAATAAAAATAGGGTAGCTATATATATAGGTATATGTACACTATATGGAGTTTTTATTTTTGATTTTTTTATTTGTTATTTTTATGTATTTTTATGCTCATTTTGTATTTTATTTATTTACAAGATAAAATGAGGAATAAAAGAATATTTTTATTTTATTTTTATCACTTATATACAAGGGTGAAATAAATGGTTGAATACATTTATATACATGGTATTTATACAATGTATTTTTGTATTTTCAATTTTGTAATTTTTATTTGATTTTTGTTTTGTTTCTTGTTATTTTATATATTTACAATATGTAACATAGAATATTTACAAAAAGTTTAGAAAATAATTGAATTTATTTACAAGGTTAAATAAATACAATGGTGTGGTTTATGCACATGGTGAAAGGGTATTTTTTTGACTTTTTGATTTTTTAAATTTTTATTTTGTTTTTGATATTTTCTAAATATACACAAAATATGTACAAGCATATTTTTGGGTGAGGAAAATATAATTTTAGAAGTATATACACATGAGCTCCTATCTCCCTCTACTTTGACTTTTATGCGGTCAGGCCCATGCTGAGCCCTCCCTTGGGTTAGGTTGCTCAATATTTGTTCTAAATATTTCCCTCTTTTTTTCTTTTTGCTCTTTATTCTTTTATTTTGTGCACAAAAACATGCTAATTATAGGTTTTTACACAATGCATACTTTTGGTAATTATTTGTATTTACACATATCTACATGTATTTGCAAAGGTTTTTGTAGCTAAAATAGAAGAATAAAGAGTGATGAATGGGTATTCATCACCCCCCTATGCTTAACTTTGCTAGTCCCTTAGCAAACACTTATTTGAAAAAGAAGTGAAAAAGAAAGAAAAAGAAAAAGAGGAAGAGGATGTACATGGATCAAGGTTGACTTATTAAATTTTCCTTCATTAAATTGAAATATGGAGCTCGATCAGATCTTTGGATTATTAATGTGTCGGAACCTTATTTGGACTTAAGCCTAAAACTCAACAGCCTCCAAGTTCCACCAATCTATGGGCAAGACTCCTCAATAAACCAGATCAGAACAAGTCTACATACACAAACTCTAATGACCATGAATCTTTCCTTGCGGTGTAGGTGATATGTGGCTCCCCACCTCAGAAGTAACAAAGAAACAACCTCCCTCAACCTGGTAACTCTAATGCCTCGGTCTAGCAACTCTTTCCTCGAGAAGCGGGGTATTCCCTTCTAAGTTCAAGTGCAACCGGCTCAAGGAGAGGGGGTAGAAGTATAGAGTTTTGGAAGCTTAGCCAGTGTAGCTAAGTCTCCCGCTGCAAGCTTCATGAGATGTAACATGGATACCATAAGCTTTTGCTTTATACTCCGGTGGGGTTATTAAATTTTCAGTCCGACCCACCACTTTTTTGGAGTTCTTTTTGCATTTTTGCATTTTTTTTTTCAAGAACTTCTGTACAACATATCTACATGGTGCAGCATATATAAGAAATTTCCCCTTGAGCCAGTAGACTATCCCTCTTTTGAAGCTTTATTGCAACCCACAGCTTCTGTCTTTAGCTTTCAACACCACTAGACCAAGTTGAGGTGCACTTCCTTCACTATAAGAAGAAGAGAGGTTCCGCCTAGAAGTACTACCCTCATATGCTACCCCAAGCCAAAGGAAACTGCCTCCTCACCACCTCATCCGTGGAGAGCCATGTGTAAAGTGCAGGTGCAAGTGAAGCCATTGTCTCTGAGAGTCATGCGTGTGTTGTTAAGTGCTCTACTTAGGCTCATCAAGATGACATATGCTCATAGCCTAGTGGACTCAAAGAATTAAGCCCTTATGGACCTGAAAAGCCTTAACCCTAAGTCCTATAAGGTTCCTCTTGAAGTTAAGTGGATTAAGATCTTATTCAAGCTCCATTTCTCAATTTAATTCCAGGCTTAGTTTAAATGTCAACTCTCATCCAGGAAAAACTATATACATATATGTACACAAGATGCTATTTACAAATATTTTACAATCATGCAAAATTTTTGAAAAATGTTTTGAAATCATGAATGAATGATGCATGAAGTGCAAGTTTTGCAAAAAAGATATTCACAATCTTTTACACAAGATTTTTGCAAACTTTTGATTTTCAAAACCTTTTGGAAAAATTTTGTACTATATACATAATTTTGATACAAAATATTTACACAAGCTTTACACAAAAGATTTTTGAAATCATTTTTACAAAAATACTTTATACACTAGCTATGTATGTGCAAGAATAAAAGAGGTTTATGTACATGAAAAATTTTGTGATTTTTAGCCATTTTATTTATTAACACACTCACACAAAGTACGAGTTATGGCTAAAGTATATATGAAATATATACACACCCCCCCTATACTTAGCTCGAGCGATGTCCTCAGAGTGATCAAGAGCGATGAAGAAGACATAACTCGTGCTTAGTAAAAGGGAAGTGAAAAGGAATGGCTAAGTATAGGAACGAATAAATGAATAAAATGAGAGGAACTCGGTGGTTTCCCCCTATACTTAGGATTAACCAATCCTAAGTATAGAAAGCTGTATATGAAAGGAAAGCCGAGTGAAGAATATACAGAATCTGCCCCCCCTATACTTAGGGTAAAATATCCCTAAGTATAGGCAGCAAAAACAAGAGCAGAAAGACTGAAAAGAATACTCGCAGGTCCGACATCCCCCCTATACTTAGGGTAAAGTACACCCTAAGTATAGCATAATCATAAGATGAGAGACGGGATGTGGGACTAAAGAATAGAATGATATGGACAACTGGATCTATACAGGCGGAGGAACAGTGAAAATCAGGCGTGAGATGTAAAAGATGTGAGTCAAAAGACCACATCTCACGCAAAATGAATAGCGGCAATAATAACGTCCCGCGGCTCATGATCTAGAAATGGTTTGAGCCGCTGGCCGTTCACTCGGAAGGTACTCTCAGAAGATAACTCAGATATATCAATGCTACCGTTATCGTGTACCTTTCTGACCAAATAGGGTCCTTTCCATTTGCTCTGTAGCTTCCCTGGAAATAATCTAAGCCTCGCATCAAACAGCCATACTTTCTGTCCAATCTCAAAATGCTTGTGGCTGATATGAGAATCATGCCACTCCTTGACTTTCTCCTTATAATGTAGGCTGCTTGAGAATGCTGCATCTCTAAGCTCTTCCAAGGCGGCTAACTCTGCCCTCCTCTGGTCTCCTATACCATCTGGATCCATCAAAATATCTGTGACTGCCCAAAGTGACTTGTGCCTCAGCTCAACTGGTAGGTGACAGGGCTTGCCATACACGAGGCGAAAGGGAGATGTGCCCAAAGGTGTCTTGAAAGACGTCCTATATGCCCATAAGACCGAGTCCAAAAGCTGTGACCAATTCTTTCGGTCAGGGCGGACGACTTTCTGCAAAATATTCTTGATCTCCCTATTCGACACCTCAGCTAGACCATTTGTCTGTGGATGGTATGGTGTGGCAACACGATGGTCTATGCTGAATTCGTTGGCAAGGGCCTTCACCTGGTCGTTGATGAAATGAGACCCCCCATCAGAAATCAGAACTCGTGGAACCCCGAACCGCATGATGATGTGCTTCTTCAAAAATCTGCAAACTGTCTTAGCATCAGCGGCTCGGGCGGGGATAGCCTCAACCCAACGACTAACGTAATCTACGGCCAACAGAATGTACTCGAATCCCTGACTCTTAGGGAATGGACCCATGAAATCGATGCCCCATGCGTCAAAAACCTCACAGAAGTGAATGGGCTGCATCGGCATCATATCACGCTGCCCACAAGTGCCCATCCTCTGACAGTCAGTACACCTCTTCACGAATTCATCTGAGTCCTTGAAGAGGGTAGGCCACCACAAGCCGGATTGGAGCACTTTCTGTGCCGTTCTCCTCCCAGAATGATGTCCTCCTGCCTCAAGCTTGTGGCAGTAAGTGAGGACACTATGATGCTCCTCCTGAGGAATACACCGACGCCAGATGCTGTCCCCTCCTTCGTGGTAAAGGATGGGATCCTCCCAGTGGTAGGACTTGGCCTTCGCAAGGAAGGTCTCAATCCTCTGCTTGGGCCAATCTTGTGGGACTTTCCCAGCAACGAGAAAGTTCACAATATCGGCATACCACGGGAGTGAGGTGATAGCAAGGATCGCCTCATCTGGGAAGGTATCACAAATGGGATCAATCTGCTCAGAATCCTCAGGCTGCTCTAGTCGAGAGAGATGATCCGCCACCACATTCTTGACTCCAGGCTTATCCTTGATCTCAATGTCGAACTCCTGGAGTAGAAGGATCCATCTAGTAAGTCTGGCCTTGGCATCCTTCTTTGACATGAGGTACCTGATGGCGGTGTGGTCAGTATACAAAGTCACTCTAGATCCAATGATATATGATCTGAATTTATCTAGGGCAAACACTACTGCTAGCATCTCCTTCTCTGTGACCGTATAATTCCGCTGGGCGGAATCCAATGTGCGGCTAGCATAGTGTATGGCAAATGGCACTCCATCCTTCCTCTGTCCCAGCACTGCCCCTACGGCAAAATCAGAGGCGTCAGTCATGATCTCGAATGGGAGAGACCAATCGGGTGGCTGAAGGACAGGAGCCTCAATTACACACTGCTGGAGAGTCTCAAAGGACGAAAGACACTTGTCATCGACAAGGAACTCGGTGTCTTTCGTCAAGAGGTCAGTCAACGGTCGGGCAATCTTGCTGAAATCATGAATGAATCTCCTATAAAAACCAACGTGCCCCAGAAATGACCGTAACTGCTTCAGATTGGACGGCGGTGTGAGTTTCCTAATGACATCGACCTTGGCCGGATCAACCTCCATGCCTCTGTTGGAGATGATGTGGCCAAGCACCATCCCTTGAGTCACCATGAAGTGACTCTTCTCCCAAGACAGAACCAAGCGGGTAGCAATACATCGCTGGAGCACTCGGTCTAGGCAGTCAAGACAGGAATCGAATCCGTCGCCGTAAACCGAGAAGTCGTCCATGAAGACCTCCAAACACTCCCCTACCATGTCCGAAAATATCGACAGCATGCATCTCTGAAAAGTCGCAGGGGCGTTACATAGCCCAAATGGCATGCGTCGAAAAGCGTATGTACCGAAGGGACAGGTAAAGGTGGTCTTCTCCTGATCCTCAGGAGCGATGGCCACTTGGTTGTAGCCCGAGTACCCATCCAGGAAGCAATAATGGCTCTTCCCTGCCAGTTTCTCAATGATCTGGTCAATAAAAGGCAGGGGGAAATGGTCTTTCTTGGTGGCTTGGTTGAGTTTTCTGTAGTCAACACAGACCCGCCAAGAGGTGGGTACTCGTGTAGCAATCTCTTCTCCCGACTCACTGATCACGGTAGTGATGCCCGTCTTCTTGGGCACCACATGCAAGGGGCTAACCCACTTGGAGTCGGAAATGGGATAAATAAAATCTGCACTCCACCATTTTGATATTTCCTTCATAACAACCTCTCTTAGGTTGGGGTTCAGTCGCCGCTGGAACTCACGCGACGGCTTTGCCCCTTCCTCGAGATAGATATGGTGGGAGCACAACGAGGGACTAATCCCATGGAGATCTGCTACGCTCCATCCAATTGCCTTGCGGTTCTTTTCAAGAACCTCCATCAGACGGGATTCTTGTTCTCCAGTCAGATCGGCAGAGATGATGACTGGGTACATCTCAGACTCTCCCGCAAGGAATCGATACTTCAGCGAAGTAGGGAGCGGCTTTAGCTCTGGACAGCTGGGTGCTGGCAAATCTGGCTTCTGAAGAAGATGTGTGTATGCAGACAATTCTGCCAAATTTGCCTGGGAAAATGATAACGAACTCTCACAAACTGGATCTGGAGAAGGCGGGTGGAGCTACGCTAACAGTAACTGAAAAATCGAAATCTAAGCTATCCTACGGCCTAAGGGTTCTACCTGGGTGGTCGGAGAGACTGGGGAAGAGCAGGGGGTGCTCTTGGTCGTAGCCTCGAGGGTCGTCTCGGCCCGAGGCTCGATGCTCGATGCTGGTGGCGGAGCAGCGGCGGCGAAGAACGCCGGATCAATGGAATCGCCTCCTCGCCTCACTGCAACAAGGGCAAACGCTTGCTGTCACTCTCGCGGTGCCTATGGAGGTCACTGGGAAGAAGGAGAAGGTCCAAAGATGGGGCGCGGAGGCGGCGGAGGGAAGAATATATAAGGTGACAGGGGCGATTAGGGTTGAGGGGCGACAGCGATGGAAGGTGTTGATTTCGTGGCGGAAGATCGGGCGAGGAAGATGGATGATAGGCGAAGAATCCGGGCATGAGATTTGCGTGGGAGACAGCCTGGAGACGCGTGGGAAAATCGGAGAAGATGGGGTGGCGCGCTTCTTCCAGAAAAGGAAGGAGTCCGCGGGGGAGTTGACCGGGGTCAACAGTCCCCCGTGGACCAATCAGAAGCTGCCACGTGCAGTTGATTTTTGTTTATTTATTTTAAGGTAGAAATAGGCCGAATTAAAGAAAACTCAAAACATGAAATATTTTTCTTTTATTTTTTTCTATTTTTTGGTGATTTTTAATTAATTTTTGGGAATAAAAATAGGGTAGCTATATATATAGGTATATGTACACTATATGGAGTTTTTATTTTTGATTTTTTTATTTGTTATTTTTATGTATTTTTATGCTCATTTTGTATTTTATTTATTTACAAGATAAAATGAGGAATAAAAGAATATTTTTATTTTATTTTTATCACTTATATACAAGGGTGAAATAAATGGTTGAATACATTTATATACATGGTATTTATACAATGTATTTTTGTATTTTCAATTTTGTAATTTTTATTTGATTTTTGTTTTGTTTCTTGTTATTTTATATATTTACAATATGTAACATAGAATATTTACAAAAAGTTTAGAAAATAATTGAATTTATTTACAAGGTTAAATAAATACAATGGTGTGGTTTATGCACATGGTGAAAGGGTATTTTTTTGACTTTTTGATTTTTTAAATTTTTATTTTGTTTTTGATATTTTCTAAATATACACAAAATATGTACAAGCATATTTTTGGGTGAGGAAAATATAATTTTAGAAGTATATACACATGAGCTCCTATCTCCCTCTACTTTGACTTTTATGCGGTCAGGCCCATGCTGAGCCCTCCCTTGGGTTAGGTTGCTCAATATTTATTCTAAATATTTCCCTCTTTTTTTCTTTTTGCTCTTTATTCTTTTATTTTGTGCACAAAAACATGCTAATTATAGGTTTTTACACAATGCATGCTTTTGGTAATTATTTGTATTTACACATATCTACATGTATTTGCAAAGGTTTTTGTAGCTAAAATAGAAGAATAAAGAGTGATGAATGGGTATTCATCACCGTCCAATCAACTGCTAGGTTGGGAATTTTGCAAGTACCCCCAGCCATTTTTGTTATTTATTTATTAGTGTACAAACTTTCATCTGCTGTTATTATTTTTTGTAAAATTTGCAGTAAGCCCCCCAATG
Organism: Ottelia alismoides; assembly: GCA_037367405.1. Classification (NCBI taxonomy): domain Eukaryota; kingdom Viridiplantae; phylum Streptophyta; class Magnoliopsida; order Alismatales; family Hydrocharitaceae; genus Ottelia; species Ottelia alismoides. The sequence continues at coordinate 364,891 of JAZKJV010008364.1, read as the reverse complement.
TTTGTAATACTACACTTCGATCCTCGCTTGACGCACGTGCTCGTCACGTGCGTCTGGGCATTTTGCAAAGGAACCCTAGGCTTTTATCAAAATTTATTTTAGTCTTAAGAATTCTAAGTGTAGTTATAAACTCTCTGGATATTTTGCAATATACACCCACGGTTTTTGATAATTGTAGTTATACCCCTCCCAGGTTCACGTGCCCCGCGCACGTGACCTTTGTGTTTTTGCACGATTACCCTTGCGGGTTCTATGATTGTTATTTAGTCCGATAATTCGCATAATTAGTGTAATATTTTGTTGGAAAATTGCAACTGTGCCCCTGGATGTTTTGCATATTGCATTTATACCCCTGCTAGGCCATACATTTTTGCTTGCTTTCCCTAATTATTTAGAGCATCATTTTAACCCCAAAAATTCCCCAAAAAATCATTATAGACTCTCGGTAACTTGCTGATCCATGCCATATTTTTGCATTACATTTTTGTTGCATTTTAATATTTATTAAAAATAAAAAACATGCATTACAGCTACTGTCTATCTTAGAAAATACCAAAAAAATATTTAAACACCTAGAAAAATTCCAAAAAAATTACTTATTGTGTATTTTAGTCTATCCTAGTGTCAGTCCAAAAATCACTAAAAAATTCAAAACCAAAACCTTAAAAATTAGAAAATACCCAAAAACTTTAAAAAATCTAAAAAAACATAGAAAATTCCTAAAAATATAAACTCAAGTTTTGTAACTTCCCTATTTTATTACCTTTATTTTAAAATTAATTTGGAAAAATTTTGATACTGTTTGATATTTTTCCTTCCCATTTTAATTTCAGCCACAATGTTTATTCACTGTTTTCTTTATTTTGCCTTTTAAAAATACCAAAAATAGTCTGAAAAATCCCCAAAAATCACAAAAACGGTAAAAAATTTAAAAAAACAAAAACACTTTATTTCCTAATTTTTGAGAATTTTTCCTCATTTTTTTACAAATATTTTATCACCTCTTTTCTTTCCTTATCTATATATTCTATTTATAAAAACAAAAAATATAAAATATAAAAAGAAAATAAAAAATTCAGAAAATTAAAAATCAAAATATAAAATTAAAAATTAAATTAAAAAATTAAAAATTAAAAACCCACAAAAACATTTGCATTGCATCATAGTGTAGACAATACATCACATTCACACACACACACACACACACACACACACACACACTTGTTGATCTATCTTGCCTTGCTTCCTATGTTCGAACTCTCTACATACTTGCACCTATACATCTTTTACGTAGAGTTAAAAATAAATTTGACTCCACACTTTATTCTTCATTGCTTGATATCTATACTGTTGTGGGTTCATTGTTGATTAAATACGTGATTTTGTAGTGGTCAAGACATCGACTGCGGTTTAGCCTTGTGAAACCGTACGACCCTCGATTTCTCTGATTATCAAATGGCGCCGTTGCCGGGTAGCAACAACGCATAGATCTTGTTTTTATTGTGTTGTGATTATTTGTCCACATTTCGTGGCTTTTATTTTTATTTTCATTATTTTTGATATCTCTGTTGAATTGTCTAACTACTCTCCATGTTTGGATTTCGTTCGAGGTACGCGGATCGAGGGAGGCACTCTTTTCTAGGAGCACCCGTGCACCCACGTGAGGTGGCTTTGGCTTTGCACCAAGGCGAACTTGGAGGGAATTTTGAAGACCGTTCTTGAGCATTTATTTTATTGCATTTAATTTTTGTAATTTGTAGTAAGAGAGAGACTATTTATTTGTAATAATACAGGTACCCCCAGACATTTAGACTCTCGAGCCTAATGTCCAGGGGTTTGTACACCTGGGGGCTCGCCGCGGTTTTTACGGCTTTTCATCACATTTTTTTATTTTGTTTTCTCGGTTTTGATTTTATTTCCTTTGTGTGATTTAGCTCCTAGTTTTAGGAGTTGTTTGCGATAGATTAAGGCAAAACACATAATATATTTGCATGTACCTATAGCCGCGTTTGGACTTAGTCAAAATTTTAAACAGTTGATTCACTCTCTTCGAGCCGTCGTGCCGCGAGCTCACCCTGCCAAGCGCTTCTCCTGAACTTGATTTGTCGAGAGAAGGAGGGGTGAGACTAGACCGGACTCTAGGATTGAGGATTTGTGGTCAACTTGTGGTTCTTCACGATAATAGCAATTTCTGAAACTTAGGGCGATTTCATCGGCTTTGCATTTGCATATAGATAGGTTTCAATTCTACTGAGCATCGTTGCATGTAGAGTGCTGGAGGCAAGGTGAGCATTTCTCTTTAGCATTCATCATCGATTGCCGCTTGCATTGCTTTTCCGACTCTCCCTTTGATTTTGCCAACCTAGGCGCTAAGTAAAATTGAATCCTCGTTAGGAGTGTGCATTTCTCACTAAAAATCCAAAAAAAGTGATAATCAATAAAATTGGGACTGCTAATATTAATTGGCCCTAAAATCCACCAAAAAGAAAATATTGTCTTGGAGCGAATAATCCCCTCATTGTCTTCGCTTTTACTTGCTCACACACACGCTAAGGATTAGTGCCCAAATCCCATTCCAGCCCCTAAGTGTGTGTGCAACATTTGGACTTCTCACCTAACTCTAAAACAGACAAGATAAAAAGACCGCTCTTTGCGGTCTCTACCAAGTTGAGTAGGTGAATTGAGGGCTTGATTTATTTTCATTTTTGTTTGTGATTGTTTTGTGTGTGTCCTAGATCGCTTCTGTGCACTTGCGCCTTCCTCTTCACTCTCTTGACTTGACCGTCGTGTTCCCCCGAATCATTTCCTTTTGATTTCGAGATAGACCCCTGGAGCGCTTTTTATCCGGACTTTTTGGATCCCTCGTTCACTCCAGCCGGTCCGCCTCCCTTTTACTAGGAGGATCCTCCTCCAACTTTTTCTGATTTTTGTACATACCCACCTCAGCTACAGTATCAGACCTCAGACTTTTACCCACCTCCACCTCCGCATGTATATCATCCACCTCCACCTTCACATCCATCCGAGTCTGACCTGTTGGAGTCACCTCCCACGACTTCCATGAGTGTTGTCATGAACCTAATGCTAGAGCACAATTTGATGAAGGAGAATCTTGCCACTTTGAGAGAATATCGAAATAGTGCTCTTTTCGTCGAGGATACGGCTTTGCTTGTGGAGAATCATGGGAGATTGCAGTCGCCAAAAATACAAAAAAATGAGAAAATTTTAAAAATCCAAAAAGAGTTCGGGAGACCTTTGGTTGATTCATACTATGAGGAGAGTGCTCATCTGCCAGATCATCCACCCACACAACCTCTCACACACTGTCCCACCTTTGACCCCGAGGATGCCGCTGTACAGACTGCTCTTGGCATGCCTCGTGTAGATGCTGATTCCGACTTCCTCCCTTGTCTGGAGGAGGTCCAAAAATTCAAAAAGATGCTGACTGAACTCGAAGCGGCGGCCACCATTCATGAGATCATCTGTGCCCCACTTTAGCAGGCCATGACTGATTTGTCTGCCCCTCTTCCCAAGAAGAGAAAGCGGAGGAGCAGATCTGAGTGTCACATTCTGACCATGGCCACTGCCCACGCCATCACACACCGTCCCATTCCTAGGAAGAAGAACACAACTACCCCTTTCATCACTTGCACCATCCCTGACCATTCATGTGATCACACTCTCCTGGACGGCGGTGCATCTATTAGCATATTACCCTTCTCACTGGTACAGTCTCTTCACTTAGGGCCTCTAAAGAAAACAAGGATGATCGTTCAGTTTGTTGATGGATCTATCAAGAGGCCGAAGGGTATCCTTGAAAACGCCGTCATTTCGATTCAAGGCACGAGCCATCATGTTGACTTTGTCGTGTTGCCCATGGAGACCTCCACAGGGGAGCCATCTCCAATCATCCTTGGACGACCATTCCTCGCCTCTGCGAGGGTCGTTATTGACTAGAGATCAGGAGAGATTCGCTTCCGTCCTGTTGACGAGAGCGAAGTATTGATCACCACACCCACAGTCGACCAGAGACCTGTACATGATGCACCTTCACCGATCTTAGCTGACTCCGAGGCCTGTGACCGATCTGATGATATTAGAGATGTTTGCTTACCGACCGTTGACAAGACCCGACGGATCCCCCGAAAGGGGAGGAAATCGGAAAACATAGACCTCACAGTTCCTCCTTATGGTGTGTGGCGATGTGTTGATGAAATACAAAGCATTTATGTGATTGATGCTATTGAGCGGCGGACAGAAACCAAGACTTGACTGTACGGACCTGGTTTGACTACTTCCACTGAAAAGTCCGTTCCTGGTCACTCAAAAGTAAGGATGATTGAGGTCGGTTATGATGCTGCCATTTATTTTGATAGATTCAGACCTCTTGTTGAAGACAATGATTCAGGTAAGACTCTGGAGGACGATCTGAGTTCGTATACTTCCACTGATGACTTCGTTCCTTTTGGTTTTGACCTGGACGATCCCTCGCAGGACGACTCCGATTACACTTCTTCCGAGGATGATGAGTTTGTCCCATTCCACTTTGACATCAGCGAGACTTCCAAGGCCAGACCTGACCATACTTCTTCCACTCGCCTGTCTGCACCTTCACATCAGAGGACCACCAAGGGCGAACCTAGCCATACTACTTTCATTGACCAGTTCCTCCCTTTCCGATTTGACTCCACCGAGGGCCTTCACTCTGTCGACCCTGTTCGGCTTCCGTCCACGATGGACCCCGATGTCGACTTGCACCACACTAGATCTGTCCCTCAGTGGTCTCGCAAGAAGGTATGTTTTCCACCTTCTTGATCATTTGTATATCCATCTCTGTTGTATATTCTTTTGTGTGTACCTCGGTTCTCTCTTCCGTATTGCTCTTCCACCCATTCCTCGTGTTTGCCTTGCTTAGGACGTACTTTGTCCTAAGTATAGGGGGGTGGACGAGCCGAGTGTTCCTTCATCGTTCCGTTTCATCACTCCTGTTGTTGCCTATTCTTAGGGCTTCTTTTACCCTAAGTATAGGGGGAGTGGTGTGTACATCCTCATGATCTCTTCTTCCATCTTCAGATCTCTTTTCTTCTTTTCCTTTTCTATTTTCTTTATCTACCGAAAAGGTGTCGCCCCTTATAGTCAGTTTTCCATACTTAGGACGTACCTAAGTATAGGGGGGGTGCACCCTGGGTTTCTCTATTATTTTCGATCCTCCCCATTGTCTCCTCTTCTTGTCTATACTTAGGGATATCGTACCCTAAGTATAGGAGGAGACAATCTGAGTACGATCTGTTCATTCCCACCCTTGACCCTCCCTGCGTTGTGTACAGTCTGCTATACTTAGGATTATTTGATCCTAAGTATAGGGGGGACGGTCGACTTATAATTTGTTTATTCATTTATTCGTTTATTCTTTAAGACTTGCCTATACTTAGTACGAGTTATATCTGCTCTTTTCTCTCCGATCTATGAGGACATAGCTCAAGCTAAGTATAGGGGGGTCGTATATACTACGTATATACTTTAGCCATAACTCGTATTTTCCTAATAAATATGGCTAATAATTCTTTAAAATTCATTAAAAACCTTAATAAAAAGGTGTTTTGTTCCTCAAATTCTTTTTGTATATACTGATTAATAAATCAGGTTAAAATGTTTTTTTTGCAAAATATTTGAAAAATAGTTTGAAAATCTTTGTGAAAAATCTTTTGAAAACTATTTTGAAAATGTTTTGTTACATGTTTTCAACCTTTGTAAAAACATTTTGTTTTGAAAATTCATTTTCTTGGTGTGGAATAAAATGTTTGGAAAATGCTTTGCAAATTGTTTGAAAAATGGTTGCAAAAATCTTTTGAAAAATCTATCTATACTATTTGAAAACCTTTGCAAAATGATTTTCAAATGTGTGGACATGTTTGTAAAATGGTTGTAAAAATTATTTTGGACTAAAGTTTTCAAAATTATTTGTAAAACCTGTGTCAAATAAGTTTGAGGAATACATACATCACACCAAAATCCTATATACCTATAAAATTGACCACTTACCCTTGTAAATTCTTAAAATCCACTTCTTGTATAAATAAGAAGCATCCCCGTGTAAATATTTTTCACCTAGTTTTTATCCAAAATATTTTCTTTTCAACAATCCAAAAAACATTTGCAAAATTAAAATCCAAAAACATTTGAAAAATCTCTTTGAAAAATACAAAAAAATGCATCATCATCACCATCTTTTCAAAAATCCATAAAAAGTTCAAATCTTTGAAAATTGCATCACAAAAATATTTTCTGCATTTTGCATAGCATTGCATAGCATGAGCATTTCTCGGATTGAGTTTGATAGTTGAACAAGTCTAAGTAAAATCCGGAGATTGGAGCTTGATTGGACCTTAAAATCTACTTAATAACAGGAACCTTATAGGAATTAGGTTTGAGGTACTTCAGGTCTAGTTAACTTAATTCTTTGAGGATCACGAGACTTGGTTCAATGGATTCTTGACTGCCTAAGTAGAGTATTTCGGAACACACGCATGACTCTTGTTGAATGACCTAACTTGGACATCTGCACCTTTCACATGGCTCGATTCAGTTGGAGTGGTGAGGGGATTGGATTTGCCGGTATGAGACGCACACAAGTGGAAACACTTGTCCTCCTCTAGGGAGGAAAGTGCACCACAACCCATCCAATGATGAGGAAGTCTAAAGACAGGAGAGTGTGGGTTGCAATAACGCTTCAAAAGAGGGATAGTCTACTGGCTCAAGAGGAAAAACTCCTTATGTAAATGCTGCTGTGAATAGTATTTCAAAAAAAAAGAAGAAGAAAAAATGGTCAGGCATGTACCAAAAATAAAACGCCTGCAAAGTATGTACAAATGTTGTAAAGCCAATAAGCAAGCTTGAATTCCAAAGTCAAATATGTGAGCCTGCAGCTGGATGACTTGACTACACTGGTCTTGCATCCCAGGATAGGTAGCTACACTGGCTACCGTTCATTCTTCTCTTCACCCCCTCCTCTTGAGCTGGTTGCCACTTGAACTTAGAAGGGAATACCCCGCTCCTCGAGGATGGAGTTGTTGGATTGGGGAATCATTGGGTTGTCATGCTGGAGAAGTCAGTTTCTTTGTCATTTCAGTTGGGGAGAGCCACTATCACTTACACTGTACGAGTCAGATTCATAGTCGCAAGGGTTTGCGTATGAATTGAGATATTTCTGACCTGACTATTGAGGAGACTTGGACAAAGTTTTGGGACTCTCAGGGACCGTTGGATTTCAAATTCGATTCTCATTAAGGTTCCGCCTGCACTAAAATTCTATAGGTCCGACTTAAGCTTCAAACTTTGATTTTGTGAAGACAAGTTTGATAATTAAACTAAATCCACTTTCTTCTTTTTTCTTTTCTTTAGTTTTCTTTCTGCACTTATTGCATAAGCGTTTGCTAGGGACTAGCAAAGGTAAAGTATAGGGGGATGATGAATCCACATTTCATCATCTTTATTCTATCATTTTGGCCTCAAAAACCCTAGAAAATGCTTGTAAATAGCATTAATTTCCATCACTTAGCACTCATGCATGTGCATGTAATTAGTGTATAAAATACTGTAATTAAAGCCAAAATTATAGAATAAATAAAAGAAAATAAAAAGAATTAAATATTATAAATATTTTATGACCCTAAACCCTGAGACCTAGGCATCTTGATGAATAGGTCGACAAGAAATAAAGTTGGGGGAGATAAGGGTCAGAATATAGTATAAATACCTATGATTTTCATTCATTCTTTATTCATTTTGGGACCTATTTTTGGTTCCACTTTTTATACATCAAATAAAGAAACTTTGTGCATGAAAGTTGTGGATAATTAAATAAATAAAAATACAAAATTTATTTCATTCAAAAATAATGTACAGATAAAAAGTATATATACCTATATAATACATACTTATATTTTATTAAATACATAAAACAACTCAGAAAAATAAAATAAAAATATAATTACGTGTATAAAAGTATTTTATAATTTCATAAAATAACAAACATAATTAAAGAAATTAAAATACCAAATAAAAATAAAATACTAAAATATATAGGTAATATACCTATAAGGGGTATAAAAGGGAACTTGTAAAAATACACCTCATAAAAATAATTAAAAATCACCATAAAATAGTTTATAAAATAATAAATATTTTTATTTAATAACCAAAATTTAATTCGTCCATTTGCTATTTTTAAATGAATTAATAAAATATTTTTCCAGGGTTTTTCCTGGTTGGTCCACGTGGACCAACCAGGAGGGTCCGAGAGTTGACCTCGGGTCAACTCTCTGACCCGCCCCCTGATGTATGTCAGAACTCATTTTTGGCTCTACTTCGTGGATTTTTCGAGATTTCATCTTGCACTATCTCGGGTAGATTCCTTCTTGACTTTTATTCACCATGGATTGAGGATACTTGCCGACAGCTCTCCTTGGGCCGCGCGTCGCTGCGTTTCTCCAGAAGCCTCGTTCTTGCGGCCACTAGAGTCATCTCGTCAAAAACCCAGCCCATCTTTCCTTCAATTTTCGAACCGTCTCTTGCAAGCTTCAGACCTCCAGGATGTCGCGAATGGGTCTCCGGTTACAGGGGATTGACCCAGCACCCCGTTGAGGTGCGGCGAGGCCTGTAAGGACGGATTCCACCATCTCCAGCCACCTCCTGGCCGTGAGGTTTCAACCTCGGGTGTATACCCTTGAGGTCCGTTTTTATCCATTTTTTTGCTTTCTTATTTTCACTGTAGCCTTAGGATCGCATCTACACTCTCCATTCACTCATTCATCCACTCAATCGACTTCGATACCCCCTCGCCGGAGCAAGAGCTCCGGCGAGCATCCATTCCACTACTCCGCCCCTTTTTGCGCCACCAGGTGGGCCGTGGCATTTTGCCCACGACCCCCCTTAACGTGTCTTGCAGGTCTTGAAGCTTCACGCGCAGGACTGGAGTGATTCTGGGCGCCCGCCGGACTTCCTGGAGCTTCCAAGCTCGCTTCCCTTCGCAGGCGCACTCCGGCCGTCTCTGAGACCATCCGTCCTCTCCAATCGTTCGAGGGCACCTCCAGCTTGCTCCTGAGCCTCCCAGCAGCGAAGGAAGGCGGCGAAGGACGTCGTGCGCCGCGATCGAAACTCGCTGGGCATGGGTTCTTCGTCCGTTCTTCCTGAGTCCCTTCGAGCCGTTGGATCACCCTCGTTCTCCAGGAGGTGCATCATCTGTCAGATCACGAGCGCCCGCGACTGTCCATCACACAAAGATCATCTAATCGCGGCCGTGCATTTCGAACCGGCATCGGGTGTCGCCAGCGCGACACGTGGCAAGTGGGAAAGTAGCTGTCGTTCGATCAACTGCTAGGTTGGGAATTTTGCAAGTACCCCCAGTCATTTTTGTTATTTATTTATTGGCGTACAAACTTTCATCCGCCGTTATTATTTTTTTGTAAAATTTGTAGTAAGCCACCCAACGTTTGTAATACTACACTTCGGTCCTCGCCTGGCGCACGTGCTCATCACGTACGTCTGGGCATTTTGCGAAGGAACCCTGGGCTTTTATCATATTTCGTTTTAGTCCTAAGAATTCTAAGTGCAGTTATAAACTCTCTGGACATTTTGCAATATACACCCACGATTTTTGATAATTGTAGTTATACCCCTTCCAGGTTCACGTGCCCCGTGCGCGTGACCTTGGTGTTTTTGCACGATTACCCCTGCAGGTTATGTGATTGTTATTTAGTCCATTAATTCGCAAAATTAGTGTAATATTTTGTTGGAAAATTGCAACTGTGCCCCAGGATGTTTCGCATATTGCATTTATACCCCTGCCAGACGATACATTTTTGCTTGCTTTTCCTAATTATTTAGAGCATCACTTTAACCCCAAAAATTCCCCAAAAAATCATCATAGACTCCAGGTAACTTGCTGATCCACGCCATATTTTTGCATTATATTTTTATTGCATTTTAATATTTATTAAAAATCAAAAACATGCATTACAGCTACTGTCTATCTTAGAAAATACCAAAAAAATATTAAAACACCTAGAAAAATTCCAAAAAATACGATGTATTTTAGTCTATCCTAGTGTTAATCCAAAAATCACTAAAAAATTCAAAACCAAAACCTTAAAAATTAGAAAATACCCAAAAACTTCAAAAAAATCTAAAAATCATAGAAATATCCTAAAAATATAAACTCAAGTTCTGTAGCTTCCCTATTTTATTACCTTTATTTTAAAATTAATTTGGGAAAATTCTGATACTGTTTGATATTTTTCCTTCCCATTTTAATTTCGGCCACAATGTTTATTCACAGTTTTCTTTATTTTGCCTTTTAAAAATACAAAAAAATAGTTTGAAAAATCCCCAAAAATCATAAAAATAGTAAAAAATTATAAAAAGAACAAAAACATTTTATTTCCTAATTTTTGAGCATTTTCCTTATATTTTTATAAATATTTTATCCCCTCTTTTCTTTCCTTATCTATATATTCTATTTATAAAAACAAAAAAATATAAAATATAAAAAGAAATTAAAAAAATTCAGAAAATTAAAAATCAAAATACAAAATCAAAAATTAAATTAAAAATTAAAAATTAAAAATCCACAAAACATTTGCATTGCATCATAGTGCAGACAGTACATCACATTCACACACACACACACACACATACACACACACACACTTGTTGATCTATCCTGCCTTGCTCCCTGTGTTCGAACTCTCTACATACTTGCACCTATACATCTTTTATGTAGAGTTAAAAATAAATTTGACTCCACACTTTATTCTTCATTGCTTGATATCTATACTGTTGTGGGTTCATTGTTGATTAAATACGGGATTTTGTAGTGGTTAAGACATCGACTGTTGATCCGCCTTGTGGATCAACAAGACCGTTAGAAATCCCTGATTATCACATTCGAGGATCCACTTATAAGGGTTAGACCCATTAAGGTGTAAATGGATCTTCAAGAGAAAGGGAATCTGATGAGAAGGTAGAGACCTTCAAAGCACGATTCGTAGCCATGAGCCACACTATAAGAGAAGATATTGCTTGCAATGAGACTTTCTCTTCAGTGACCATGCTTAAACCCATCAAAATATTGCTGACTATAGCTATACAACTTGACTTTGACATCTGTGAGATAAAAGTCAATATTGCATTCCTCTATGAATACCTCTCTGAGGATATTCATATGAAGTAGCCCCAGGGCTTCATGATTGGGGAAAGTAAGGTGTAAAAGCTAAAGAAATCCATCTATGGACTCAAATAATCTTCTTGAAGTTGGAACATACGATTTGATGAAATTATAAATGTTATGATTTCAGATAGAATCTTGATGAACCATGTGAAGCTTAGTGGGAGTGCCATCATGTTCATCATGCTAAATATAGATAATATCCTAATCATTTGGAATGATATAAGGATGAATAAGTGTTTTATAATCTGGCTATTCCATACCTTGAGATATGATCCCAAAGATGCCTCTTGGATCTTAGTTCTGAAGGTGTTCAGAAGCAAAGAAAAGAGGTTATTGGGATCGTCACATTTGGTATACATCTTGGACATATTCCATTTTTTGAAAATTCTAAGAAAGGCTTCCTTCCCTTACGATTTGGTACTGACCCATCTGAATGGATAACACCTCAAAGAGTTGAGGAAGTGAACGCTAGAACTGCTTGCACTTGTGCATCAGTTACGAGAAGCTGAGTGTATGTTAGATGTGTACAAAAGCCAGATGTCTGCCATGCAGTGGGAGTAGAAAAGTGTTGCTAATCCTACTATGGAGATAAAACACTTGATTGCAGTAATAACAAAATCTTCAAGGATGACAAGACTTTCGAGATAGTGATCTCTAAGTCTTATATTCAAGAAATTAAGACTTTATAGATAGTGATCTAAAAGGTCTTAACTTTGGATACCTTTGGAGATAGAGATCTCCAGGAATAAGGGTATTCTGATAAGGATCATGGAAATGCTGATTATGATAATTATTAAGCTGTAGTGTCAAGGACACTATAACTAACAAGATTGAGTATTGGTTGCATAAGATGCAACATTCGCATTAGATGCGAGCACTGTTAGTGGGGATATGCAAGTCCGTAAAATAACTTGGCATAGTCTTTTGGGAACAGAGTGACTGATCAGCTTACCTAGCTATTTTCTAAATAGCCTATGATTGTCACATGAGTGTGGGTTTAAATGATTAGCCCATTAGTGGCTCTTTGGGCTAGTGGGAGATTGTTGGACATGCGAGCCCACGGCGAGCCATTATGCAATAAATCTTATTGCACATATCATTCCCTGATCTGAAATGAAGAATAAATAATTTGCATAATAGGTCCCTTAGTACAATTAGGGTTATGTACCATGGCCATCTTGACGATCATACAACTGTTGATTCAATTATTGAATCATAGAGGCTGGTGCTTGGATGAATATCTAAAGAGTTAGATTGAGGACTCATCAAGTACCATCAAATGATTATTAAGAGATGATTATTAAGAGTTAGATTGAGGCTGGCAATCCTTTCTCACATAGGCTGATATCTGACAGACCTCTTGATGCAAGTCCTCTGTATGGGAATAGAAATTCGGATGTGTCAGATTAGTTAGGTCAAAGAGTTGACTTAACGAGATCGAGATAACCAAAGTCCTATATCGTATGCTGTCACGATATAGGCACACATCCTCTGACCAGAGACATATGTGTTACTATATGTCTGAGTATCTACATTTGGCAGACCAATAGGTTGATGATCTAATCAAGGTTTATACACCGGCGCGCTGGTGTGCATGCAAGGGCATATGAGTAATACGATCTCTCGAAGGGATCATACAGGTTCATTACTGAACCGGAAGACATGAGCTCACTCATGAGATATTGGGAAGAATCAAATTCCGTGCACAGTCGTCTCGCTTTGGAAGCATGAATGAATTTGTAGGCTTGATATATACTTTTGGAAAGTATATGATCAAGACCTAGGTATGATATATGCTTTTGAAAAGTATATGATTGATACCAACTCCCAATGATCAAATGAGAAACTTACTGATAAAACCCTGAAGTAGACGGTATAAAGTTGATCTAATATTTCAGGTTTATTCCGAGTCTTCCAGTATGCAGGATGTACATGTGTTGGGAATACCTGAGGGTGATGTGATCATAAACGATTGTATAACCATGACGCTTCCATTCTTAGGGAGTGATGAAACGGGTCTGGATTTTAGTGACTCCTCTCAGTAGAGAAGTAATCTGATCTTGGTCCAAATGTTGGACATTGATCTGAATGTGATTTAGATGCATTGAGAAGATTAGATTTGCGGTCTTGATTTAATCAAGCATCTATGGGAGGCCTGAGATCTGGATTTGAGATGTGATCTCAACATCCAAGTCATTATACGTGGAACAATACAATCGCCTTGTCCTTATCTCCAAGTATCCGCAGAGAAAGTGCATTATCCTTGAAAGAGTTCATGGATAATTTTATTTTTTGATATATGTATCCGAGCATTGAGAAAATTGATAATTGAATGTGATTTAATTATCATGAATAATATGAATTTGATTCATATTATAAGGAGAGATATCTAAGGTAATTAAATGTGTTTTAATTATCAAAAGATGTGAATAATGTGAACGTGATTCACGTTATTTGGGTACATGAGAAAAGGAGATCCAAGATGATTAAATGTGATTTAATTATCATGGATATGAATAATGTGGATAGCACTATCCATATTAATCATATATATTATAAATGTGATTTATAATATATTAGAGAGAGTTACAATTTGGGTCCCCATCTATGGGTCCGATCACAGAATGGGTCCTGATCTTTAAATTGTAATGATTCAGGTCCCAAGACCATTAATGTAAGGAACTTTTTGGGGCTAATAACGAGTATGCCCTTATTTAAAAGTTGGAACCCAACCCCCATTCTCTTCCCAACAAGGGCATATTCGTCATAAAACTCAAAATTTCCATTTCCTAAATGGTCCTGGGACCTGAATCGTTACAATTTAAAGATCGGAACCCATTCTGGGATCGGACCCATAGATGGGGACTCAAATTGTAATTTACCCTTTTATATTTGTTGATTAATTGTTAATGTGAATTGGATTTACATTGAACGATTAATTAAAAATATAATTACATTTATTTTTGGGTTGTGAATAAGATTCACATAATTTCAATGGCATGATTGATATTTTTCATAAGATAATTTGGAATTTTTTTGTGAAAATATTTTCAATAAGAGATGATGATATATATTATGAGATAATGAGATCTCATGATAATTTGAAGAGATAGATCAAGTCTACAACGAGGAGTGGATGGCTACAACTCTCCATGAGGAGAAGAGTAGTCGTCCCCTCTTAATGGGAGATTGGTTTATTCTCTTCATTATCTTTTCTCTTATCAAAGATGATTTAGATTGAAATTAAATTTTGTTAATTTATCAATGAAAATTAATTTAAATTAAATCATTAGTTGTTGTGTTTTTACAACAACATCTTACCCACTGAAAGAAACACAAATCAATTTCAACCATTGATTGTGTGTTGTCCATGGATTGGAATCCTTGGACTCCCGAAATCCTATATAAGAAGAGGCATCTATTTCTCTTCAGAGGATAAGACAATAGATGATTTATGAATGCTCTCTCTCTCTCTTTCTCTATACACGCCCACTCTCTCTCTCTCTCTTATGTGGGCCATCCACCATGGATGCCCTAGAGAGATCCTCCATCACCGCAGCATCGTCGTTATGCTTCCCGACCGTTTGCTCGTGGATCTCTGTCTACTTCGGCGTGCCTTGCTCGTGAAGAAGACGTCGTATCTCGTTTGTCGAGATCAAAAGATCCGTGGCTTGGATCATCAACATGGATTGCGAGAAGCACGCATCTCATCCACACGCTCGCAAGCATCTCTGTCAGATCGGACTTGAGACAGGAGGTCTCTTTGTTTAGAGACTCGATCGCAACCACGCTTCAAGAGGTAATCCTATTAATTGTTTGTGGTTTAGACGAAATGATCTGAGAAGTGTTCTTGGATCATGTTGTTTCGTCACATAGAAATTTTTAATTTCCGCTGCATCGAGCAACTAGTGCGACTAGTCGCTCCCGATCGCATTCGATGCGATCATCACGCTTCCGTGATGCGTTTGAGGATTTTCCCCATATACTTCCTCTATATCATATCTGATAAAGATGCACTTCCTTACTTTTAGGTCAAGCTTTCATCTGTCTTCATGTTCAATATGAACATAAGTTGTGCATCCAAAAACACGCAAATGAGGACGTGTTACCTCCTTTCATGTCCATGTTTCTTCTGCACGTTCCCATCTATGGACCTCGATTGATTAAGTATTTTGTTGTGTTCACTACATAAACCCAATGTTGCATGGGTATACCTACATGTATACACATTCTTTTGACACACTCTATAAGAGTCATGTTCATGAGTTAAGCAATGCCATTCTATATGGGATTTTCTGAGATCGTTTTCAATCTTTGGATCCAATTTAGTGTCTCCCCTAGTGTCTAACTTGGTACATTTCAAATTTAAAATTGTCGTATTCTCAACTAAAGACTTTCACATCTTAAAGGTGTCAAATGCATCAATTCATTTTTCATAAAATAAACCCACAATTTTCTAGTTGCATCATCAATGAAAGTAATGAAATAGTGATATCTACTAAGGGATGGTTCCTGAAATGGTCTCCATATGTCTATATGAACCACTATAGTTTTTCAATCTTTCATATTCTTGCAATTTTTGTGAAATGAATTTCTTCTACTTCCCAACATACAATTTCTAAAGAAGTCTAGATCAACAATATGCCATCCTATCAACTTTTCTTATTTTACGTGATCTTGATTACCTTTTCTCTCATGTGACAAGTAGTCTATGTCAATAGAAAACATCACACCCAGAGGATGTGACATTTATCCTATCATATGGGCTTGATGCAATATATAGGGTTCTTTCTTGCCTCGAGCCAGAATCAATGACCATTTGGACATCTTCCAAGAGTCTGCATCGATCACTTTATGATAGATGTCCTACATAGACGAGGTTCCTTGTTAGAGTAGGTACACATCTAACATTCTCCAGTATCAAGACACTGTCATTTACTCATTGGGTTGGGAGATGTCAATGTCCCCCTTTCTTGTTATGTTGTATCATTAATTATGGCTTAGGTATACCTGATGAATCTCCATTTCATTACCTTTATTCTATCATTTTGGCCTTAAAAACCCTAGCTAATGTATGCAAATATCATTAATTTAGGCAAATTAACATTCATTTTTTATTGTATAAAAATAATGTTTTTAATGTCAAAATTATAGAATAAAGAAAAGAATAAAATACCAAAGGTATTTTATGACCTTAAACCCCAAGTCCTAAACATCTTGATGACTAGGTCAACATGGACTAAAGTAGGAGGAGATAAGGGCAAGAAATACCATAAAAACCCCATTTATTAATTCATCAATAATGCATTTTTGGGACTCATTTTATTTTCTGCTTTTTATACCTCAAACAAAGAAACCTTGAACATGAAAGATGAATATATATAAAATTACAAAATTGACTTCATATAAAAATAGTATACAATGTACTTTTTATACTATAAATACAAGGCCAAAATCCCAACTTTCCAGACCCATATCTCTCAAATAATTACTTAAAATATATAAAAATCAATTTTAATTGTATATAACTTATAATAAGCTATTTAATGATGATTGTTTCATATTTTTTGGAGCTGGTATGTGAAAGTTGGGTTTTGGATCCCTATTGTACAATATACTCGAATAAAATAATCAATTTATTTATTCTTTATTAGTTTTATAATTTTATATTTTGATAATTTTGTAAACATTATTTATAATCATTGTACATACGAAAACTAAAATAAAACCACAAACAAAATATTAAAAATAATATAATATAATACATAGATGAAATACTATACTTATACCTATATATTTAATATGTCTATTTATTTAAGTGTAAATAATATATCAAAAAAATATAATAAAATTATATTTAGGTATATAAAATAAGTTGCATATATATAAAATAACTAAATAAAATAATAAAATCAAAGTTACAAAATAAGCATAAAATAGTTAAAACATTGGTAAATATACATATAAATAAAACCCTAAAAACTAACTTATAATTCATAACCTCTAAAAATAAATAAAAATCATAATAAAATACTAAAAAAATAAATAAATATTTTTAATTTTATAACTTAAAATTAATAAAATATTTATTATTTATTATCGATTTTATAAATAATTTTTGGTTGGGTTTTTTTGGTTGGTCCACGTGGACCAACCAGGTTCCTCATTCAGTTGACCTCGGTTAAAACTATGACCAAGGCCCTAGGTTCTGACAGACCTGGCTTTTGACTTCTTTTCTCGATTTCCCTCCTATGATTATTTCACTAAGTGGCGTCGATTCCTTCTAACGTTTTTCCTTGATCATTGGTTATTCACGCCGGCTCGACTCCTCGAGCTTTGGATCATTGTATCGAGCGGACTTCCTCGATCTTTGGCCCGCTCCAGTCATCTTGTACATAAACATCTCCGATTTTTACTTTTGATTTTGAATCTCTTTGGATCGAGTTTAGCCCCCCTCTCTGGAGCTATGGATTGAGGAGGGTGACAACCTCCTCTCCAGACTTTTTGCGGCAGAGTTGAGCAAAGTTTAGGTGATTTCCACACACCTCCGACGGAGCACCGCCATGAGGTCGATCTCATTGGCTCCCAGACCAACTCGAGATAGCTTTTTATTGATTTTTGATTTTTTTAATCTTAGGTTTAACTTGAAGGATTATGGAAGAATCTTCAAGCGCATCGCAGAAGCGTGATGATCGCATCATATACGATCAAGAGCGACTAGTCACACTAGTTGCTCGGTACAGCAGAATTTAAAAATTTCTATGATGAAACCACATGATCCATGAACATTTCTTGGATCATTTCATCTAACCATATAATAGATATAGGAATACCTCTTGTAGCGTGGTTGCGATCGAGCCTTTAAGAGAGGAGACCTCCTGTCTCAAGTCCGATCCATCGGAGGAGACGCTTGCGAGCGCGGGGATGAGTCGCGTGCTTCTCGCAATCCAAGTCATTGATCAAAATAATGGATCTCCTGATCTCGTCTCACAAGATCGAACGCCTTCTTCATGAGCGAGATGCACCAAAGAAGACAGAGACCCAAGAGTCGTCGAAGCGAACGACACAATGGCGAAGCATCGATGAAGGCGACCTTCTCTCTATGATAAGAGTGGATGGTCACTCTAGGGGAGAGAGAAGAGTAGATGTAAGAATGAGAGAGAGAGAGACGCCGTAATCGTGCGTGTAACTCGAAGAGCAAGGGATGCCTCTTCATATATAGGCTTTTGGGAGTCCATGGATCCCAATCCATGGACATCACACAATTAATATGTGAGATTGATTTGTTTTCTTTCAATAGCCATGATGTTGTTGTAAAAACACAACAATAAATGATTTAATTTAAATTAATTTACATTGATAAATTGACATAATTAATTTTGAAATTAAATCACTTTGACTTGTCTTGAGATAATGAGGAGACTAACTTCATCCCATAATAAGGGAGGGACAACCACACTTCTCCTAATAGAGATTAGTGGCCGTCTACCCTTATTGGGTGGAATGAGTCCATCTCCTCAGTTTATCATGGGATCTCATTAGCTCATGATATCTCAAGATTTACAACAACTCTTGTTGTAAATAATTTCACAAAAATAATTAATAATTATCTTATGAATATTATAATCATGCCATTGAAAAATATGTGAATCACAATCACATCCCAAAACAAAAAATATAAAGTATATTTTTAATTAATCATCCAATGTGAATCTAATTCACATAATAATTAATCAACAAATGTAAATCAAAATTGTCTCTCTCTAATATATTATAAATCTCATTTATGATATACATAAATAATTGGATTTTGCTATCCACATTATTCATATCTATAATAATTAAATCACATTTAATTATATATTAGATTATCAATCTCATGCATTGAAATAATATGAATCAAATTCACATTATTCATGATAATTAAATCACATTTAATTATTCATTTCCCAATGCTTAGATATAATTCAACTTTAGAATTATTATTAAACTCTTTCAAGAATAATGCGCTTTCTCCGCAGATACTTGGAGATAAGGACAATGTGATTGTATTGTTCCATGTATAGTGACTTGGATATTGAGATTACATCTCAAATCCAGATCTCATGGATCTCGTAGATTCTTCATTTAATCAAGGCCGCAAATCTAATCTTCTTATTGTATCTGTATCTCATTCAGATCAATATCCAACACTTGGACCAAGATCATATTACTTCTCTACTGAGAGGATTTACTAAAATCCAGACATGTTTCATCACTCCCTCAGAATGGAAGCATCATGGTTGTACAATCGTTTATGATCACATCACCATTAGGTATTCCTAATACTTTTACATCCTGTATACTGAAAAACCTACGATGAACCCGAAGATATAGATCCCTTTTATAATGTCCTCTTTAGGGTTTCATCATCAAGTTTCTCATTCTTGGTCATTGGGATTTAGTATAGATCATATGCTTTCCAAAAGCGTATATTATACCTTCAAATTCCTGTCATGCTTCCAAAGCACGACGACCATGCATGGAATTTGATCGGTCCCAATACCTCATGAGTGAGCTCATGTCTTCCGGATCATAAGTGAACTTGTATGATCCCTTTGAGAGATCGTATCACTCATACGCCCTTGCATGCACACTAACGCACCGGTGTATATCTTGGTTAGGTCATCAACCTATTGGTTTGCCAAATGTACATACTCAGACATATAGTAACACATATGTCCCTGGTCAGAGGATGCGTGCCTATATCATGACAACATGCGAAATAGGACTTTAGAGCTAGTATAAGTGTTGTGCTACATCTTCGTTCGACGAGGTCAATCTTAATTAAATTAGGGCAGATGCCACATGCTTGGTTCAAATATGGTGAGAACGAGTCAGATGAGGTGTTGCAATCGTCGTAATTGAATCTCTTCTCCCAAAATCATGGAAAAATATTAGCAAAGTTTAGTGTGTTGCGGTTACAACGAAGATAAACAATTACGATAATGGACAAGGGAAAGGCTTCTTCATGGAACCATAGCCGACGACAATCACCAAGTCAGTTGGTTAGCCCTTGATTGACTCCTCCTCCCTACCTAAAAACTTCAATGCCTTCCTCTAGAATAAATTTGCTTCGAATTTCGTAGCTAATACGATAGAAAAATAGAAAGTCTTGTTATTGTAAACATAGAAATATTAAAAAGTTAATGTTAAAAAATTGACTTTAATAATAAGATGCTTGAATCTATCAACCGGACTTTCAAGAGTCAAACTACAGGGGTCAGTATGATCGAAGCTTTCAAACATAATCGTGGAATTTAGTTTAATACCAAATTGTGGAAACAATCCATCTGGAGCCTCCATGTCCAAGGTACTGTTAATTTGTATATATATACATGAAAAAGGATAAACATGAAACTAATCTAAAGAAACCTCTTGTATATATCATATTATATACACATCAGAGAACACCACAAAATTATTAGGAAATACTAAATTCTTCCACATGACGGATAAAGGCCGCATCACAAGAAACTCCCTCCCCTCTCTCTTGGATCACAATGGACGTACATCTGGTGGATAAAAGTTCGGAGGTGGCTACGACAGCAGTGGACTACTTTGGGATGCTACTTGGGCCCGAATCACCGAGGCCGGCCAGACCGGATCCCCCAGCCCCTAGACTCCTCCTTATGGCCGAGACGAGCAAATGGCTCGTTAGGCCCTTTGATGAGGACGAGATCTGGAATGCTCTCTGAGATATACCTTCCTTGAAGGCCCCGGGGCCCGATGGATCTAATGCGAGGTTCTTTAAAAGGCACTGGAGCCTTGTAAAGAAGGATGTATGTGCTGCGATGGCTTTCCTGCACAAGGGAGGAAACATGGTGAGGAAAGTCAACAACACTTTTCTAACGCTAGTGCCAAAAACCGCCACCCCGATGGGATTGGGTGACTACAGACCCATTTTGTGCTGCAATGTCATATAGAAGATTTTTGCAAAGTTATTAGCCTCGTGTATGGACACCATGTTACCGCACCTCATCTCGCTCAGCCAATCCGCTTTCATAAAAGGCAAACCATCAGCGACAACACTCGCTTGGCGCAGGAGCTGGCTGGTGCGTTTGACCGTAAGACTAACTTACATCGAGCCTGCTTGAAGATTGACCTTACCAAGGCCTTTGACACTATAGAACACTCCTTCGTCCTGAGGAGCTTGGTTCTAATGGGATTTGACCCCGCTTGGGTGGCCTAGATCGCCAACTGCATCTCCACCGCCTTTTTCTCCATCCTTATCAATGGCTCTTCTGAAGGCTTCTTCAAAGGGACGAGGGGGCTCAGGCAGGGGGATCCGCTAAGCCCACTCCTCTTCGTGGTTGGAATGGAATTTCTGTCGAACATGGTGGATTCCGCTATTGCTAAGGGGCGTCTCAAGCCCCTGGGAGGTGGCCATCGTGCCGCCCCTACCCACCTAATCTACGCCGACGACCTCATTTTTTTCTGCAAAGGTCCCTCTCCTCACTACTTGTGGTTGTGGAGCTCCTCGAGGAGTTCGATCAAATCTCTGGTCTGAAGATGAACGCCCGCAAGAGCAAGCTTTTTAGGCCAAAGTGGGCCCCTGACGATTTTATTATTCACCTCCGGTTGGGAGTGCTGAGGCACTCCATGCCCACTATGTATGAAGGATATTGTTAGATCCTCAAGCGCATCACGGAAGCGTGAGCGTCGTATCGAATACGACGAGGAGCGACTAGTCGGACTAGTTGCTCGATGCAGCGGAATTTAAAAATTTTATACGACGAAACCACATGATCCAAGAACACTTCTCGGATCGTTTCGTCTAAACCACAAACAAGTAATTAGGATTACCTCTTGAAGCGTGGTTGCGATCAAGTCTCTAAACGAAGAGACCTCCTGTCTCAAGTCCGATCCGACGGAGGAGACGCTTGCGAGCGCGGAGATGAACCGCGTGCATCTCGCAATCCATGTTGATGATCCAAGCGGCGGATCTCCTGATCTCGACACACGAGATCCAACGTCTTCTTCACGAGCGAGGCGCACCGAAGAAGACGGAGATCCACGAGCAGAAGAACGGGCAGCATAACGACGATGCCGCGGCGATGGAGAACCTCTCCATGGCATCCATGGTGGACGACCATGAGAGGGAGAGAGATGGCTGACCTCTAGAGAGAAAGAGAGAGGGAGAGAGAGATGCTTCTCAAGCATTATGTGTAAAGAGAGAGCATGGGTATGCCTCTCTATTTATAGGGTTTTGGGATCCATGGATCTCAATCCATGGGACAACACAAATCCAATGGTTCTCATTGATTGTGTTTCTTTCAATGGCTAAGATTTATGTTGGTAAAAACCAACAACAATTAATTTAATAAAAAATCAAATATATATGTAGAATATAATTTGATTTATATTAAATCAATCTCAATTAGAGAAATAGGAAAGGAGGCAAGCCTCCTTCCATAAGAGGGGTGGACGGCCACCACATTCATTGTGGGAATTGTGGCCGTCCACTCTTCCTATATGGAAGGTGGATGCCTCTCCTATTATATGAGATTGTATTATCTCATAATTCTCTCTAATATCTCTCAACAACTTTTGTTGAATATTATTTCACAAAAATAAATCCAATTTATTTTGTGAACATTGCAATCATGCCATTGGAAATTTGTGAATCACATTCACAACCCAAAACAAAATGTAATTTATATTTTCAATTAAT
Source organism: Ottelia alismoides (assembly GCA_037367405.1). Taxonomy (NCBI): domain Eukaryota; kingdom Viridiplantae; phylum Streptophyta; class Magnoliopsida; order Alismatales; family Hydrocharitaceae; genus Ottelia; species Ottelia alismoides. The sequence continues at coordinate 341,951 of JAZKJV010008364.1, read as the reverse complement.
TAGACAATGTGTATCCAATACACATTAATAATTAATCTACTAAAATAAATTATATTTAACTCTCTCCAATACATTATAAATCACATTTATAATATATTATGAATAATTGGATATTACTATCCACATTATTCTTATCCATAATAATTAAATCACATTTAATTATATTGGATAACTTATTCTCATGTGCTCAAATAATATGAATCACATTCATATTATTTACATCTTTGATAATCAAATCACATTTAATTATCTAAGATAACTCTCCTTATAATATGAATCAAATTCATATTATTCATGATAATTAAATCACATTTAATTATCCATTTTCTCAATGCTCGGATACATATATCAACAATAGAACTATCAATGAACTCTTTCAAGGATAATGCGCTTTCTCCGCGAATACTTGGAGATAAGGACAGGGCGATTGTATTGTTCCACGTATAGTGACATGGATATTGAGATTATATCTCATATCCAGATCGCGGGCCTCCCATAGATGCTTGATTAAATCAAGACCGCAAATCTAATCTTCTCATTGCATCTGAATCACATTCAGATCAATGTCCAACATTTGGACTAAGATTAGATTACTTCTCTACTGAGAGGAGTCACTAAAATCCAGACCCGTTTCATCACTCCCTAGGAATGGAAGCGTCATGGTTATACAATCTTTTATGATCACATCACCCTCAGGTATTCCTAATACCTGTACATCCTGCATACTGGAAGACTCAAATTAAACCCGAAGTATTAGATCAACTTTATACTGTCTACTTCAGGGTTTTATCAGTAAGTTTCTCATTCGATCATTGGGAGTCGGTATTGATCATATACTTTCCAAAAGCATATATCATACCTAGGTCTTGATAATATACTTTCCAAAAGTATATATCAAACCAACAAATTCAGTCAAGCTTCCAAAGCGAGACGACCGTGCGCACGGAATTTGATTCTTCCCAATATCTCATGAGTGAGCTCATGTCTTCCGGTTCAGTAGTGAACCTGTATGATCCCTTTGAGAGATCGTATTACTCATATGCCCTTATATGCACACCAGCGTACCGGTGTATAGACCTTGATTAGGCCATCAACCTATTGGTCTGCCAAATGTACATACTCAGACATATAGTAACACATCTGTCTCCGATCAGAGGATGTGTGCCTATATCATGACAGCATATGGTATAGGACTTTGGTTATCTCGATCTCGTTAAGTCAACTCTTTGACCTAACTCATCCGACACCTCTGAATCTCTATTCCTATGCAGAGGACATGCATCAAGAGGTCGGTCAGATATCAACCTAAATGAGATAGGATTGCCATCTCCTACTCAGGCTGGAGATCATCTCTTAATAATCATTTGACGGTGCTTGATGACTCCTCAATCTAACTCATTAGATATTCAGCTAAGCACCAGCCTCTATGATTCAGTAATTGAATCAACAGCTGTATGATTATTAAGATGGCCATGGTACATAACCCTAATTGCACGAAGGGACCTATTATGCAAATTATGTATTCTTCATTTCAGATCAAGGAGTGAATTGCAACAACATTTATTGCATAATGGCTCGCCGTGGGCTCGCATTTCCAACAATCTCCCACTAGCCCAAAGAGCCATTAATGGGCTAATCATTTAAACCCACACTCATGTGACAATCATAGGCTATTTAGAAAATAGCTAGGTAAGCTGATCAGTCACTCCGTTTCCAAGAGACTACGCCAAGTCCTATTACGGCAATTGCATATCTCCTAGTAACAGTGCTCGCATCCAATGCGAATGTTGCATCCCATGCAACCGATACTCAATTTTGTTGGTTATAGTGTCCTTGACACTACATCTTATTAATTATCATAACCAGTATTCCCATAAACCTTATTAGAATACCTTCATTCCTGAAGATCTCTATCTCCTAAGGTAACTGCAGTCAAGACCCTTATAGATCACTATCTACAAGATCTTAAACTTTTGAAGATAAGACTTTGAGATCACTATCTCCAAGTTTTATCATCTTTGAAGATATTATTATTACTGCAATCAAGTGTTTTATCTCCATAGCAGGATTAGTAACAGTTTACTACTCCCACTGCATGGTAGACATCTGGTTCTTGTACACATCTAGAATACATTCAGCTTCTCATAACTGATGCACAAGTGCAAGCAGTTCTAGCATTCACTTCCTCAACTCTTTGAGGTGCTATCCCTCTAGACAGGTCACTACCACATCTTAAGGGAAGGAAGCTTTTCTTGGAATTTTCCAGAAAATGGAATAAGTCCAAAGTGTACTACTAATGTGACTGTCCCAATATCCTCTTCTCTTTGTTTCTGAACGACTTCAGAACTAAGATCTAAGAGGTATCCTTGAGATCATATCTCAAAGTATGGAACAACCCAATTTTAAAACACTTATTATTTATTCTTATATCATTCTAAATGATTAGAATAATATCTACATTTAGCACGATGAACACAATGGCACTCCCACTAAGCTTTACATGGTTCATCAAGATTCTATCTGAAATCATAACATTTATAATTTCATCAAATCTTATGTTCCAAATACAAGAAGCTTATTTGAGTCCAAAGATGGAGTTCTTTGGCTTGCACACCTTGCTTTCCTCAACCACGAAGCCCTGGGGCTACTTCATATGAATATCCTCAGAGAGGTATTCATAGAGGAATGCAATCTTGACACACACCATGAAGATGTCATAGACAAGTTGTGTAGCTATAGTTAGCAATATTCTGATGGGTTAAAGCAAGGTCACTAGAGAGCAAGTCTTATCGCAAGCGATGCCTTCTCTTTGATGTGTAGCTCATGGCTACGAACCGTGCTTTGAAGGTCTATACCTTCTCATCAGGTTCTCTCTTTCTCTTGAAGATCCATTTACACCTTAATGGGTCTGACCCATATAGGTGGATCCTCGAGTGTCCATATACGACACTTGTATATGAAGTCTACATTAGACATTTATTGCTAACATCCATCTTTCCATGTCATGATCCTCAGGAGCTTCATCACATGAAATCCGATCATCGTCAGATTTAACTGACACATGGAATCCATCCTCAAACTTATTTGAAGAGGTATTAATGTTTCATCTTTAATTATCTATTTTTAGTTTCCGATTTCAGAAGCCTCATTATCTTTTCAAGATTAAATGAGTTCCTTTACTTCATTTTCATCTTGATTCTCAAGAGAGTCATCCTATAAGAATCATATTCTCAAAGATGAGATTTTTTTAAAGAATCTCAAGGTCATAAAGTAGGTATCCAATACCATTCTTTATTTTCCTAATGAAGTAGCACTCTCTAGTGCTAGATTCCAGCTTACTTGCATGGAACCTTATTAACTATATAATGCAGTCTCTACTACATATATATCTTGGAAACTTAAGAGATAATTATGCTAGGATTAATCATTGATTAAATCATGTCACACATGATCAATTGTATCTCCCTACAACTCCTTTGAGCTAAGGTTCATTAGGAGGATTGAGATAGGAATGATGCTCATATCTCCATAAGGTATTTCTTGAATTCATCTAATAGGTACGGGCTACCTTGGTTAGATCAAATTCATTTCATCTTCCTTCAAACTTTGGTTCTAAACCAAAATTGCGAAATCTTTGAACATTTCAAAGGTTTCTTAGGTGAAGAGAAGAGATCTCATATCATACATAATCATTAACAGATATCACATATCCATAATGTTTACTATGATATAGATGATCTGCATACATCAATATGTATGAGATCCTTAATACCTTGGCATCTTACACCTTTCCCAAGGAAGGATGTATTAGACATTTTACTTTGAATACAATATTCACAAGTATGTGAGATTTGAATCTTTAGACAATCTAAAGTTTCATGTCTTACTAGTCCATTGATCTCATCAACAGACATATGTCCAAAATTTGATGTCAGATCATTATCAAATGATCTTTATCCTCCTATTGATCCTTTTAATTCTCAGTATTAAAATACTTAATGAACCATTCATTAATTTTCTAATTTAAAAGAGTCCACTAGATCTTAGATTACTATCTGAAATATCTCCATCATAACCCCTTATGATAGATTTATTTCAGAATTCATGTTTATATCCAACAATTAGAAATAAACAATGAGTGTATTCTAATATCTAGGTCATAGAGACATTCTCTAAGACTAATGGCTCCCACTGAAAATATGAAGTCTATTGATCTCATGGAAACTGTTGCAACACTTGCATCACTTTCAACATGGATGATCAATAAACCTTAAGATCAAATTTCTAATATTCTAATACATATGCAACCAATTGCAAGTGTTATTAGAAGATTGAGATACAATTATTAGACTTTACCTTATCAAATAAGTAAGTCAATTTCAATGATTATATGTAGATTATATTGATGCTCCATCCGAGTCCTTTTCTGAGGATTCTAGACAGACTTGATAGTCATACTATCAACACATCAACTTATTGCAGCATTGGCATTCATCCAACTCTTTGGATGTCATATGGAAGTCACAGAAGTACAGTCAACTATTTGATTATACTTCTTGCTTGAGTCCAACCCATGCTTCCACCGCGCTCCCTTTATCTATAAACAACCATTGCTTAAGAATAAGGATCTCTTATGTTAAAATCAAAAATTTCAATATAAGAGTATTTCAACATTTATACAAGCTTCACCCAATTCATACAATATGAATATTATGAAGCTTCATGAATGACTAGAGTATAGACAGTAGAATGATGACACTCATCATCTACATCCATCTAAACTCTTAAAACATAGGTTCAGGTAGGTATTCAAATAATTTGAATACATCATCTCTTATAGAGCTACCATTCTGCATGATGTAGAGAACCACATCATTCATGATTAAATGTCGAGAGCACATATGTATGCCAGAATATCTTTATTGATTTTATAAGGATTAATTTGATAATTACGATCATCATCGACATGTCACTTCAAAAGTACATTCGATAAGATCAAGACTTATAGAGACATACAAACCCTAGGGTTTTAGTCCTATTGTCTATTTAATTATCACTTCTCATTGTTATGAGGAAACTTGCACATTGCAACCACATACATTGTGTGTCCAATTGCAAGTACAATATCTGGATTATAGGGTCCAATCCACGATATTTTACTGGTTATTATTGAGTATAATATTGAGTGGGTTTAATGAAGGATTATCTGAAATAAGAAATTTGCATGAGTGTATATATTTATATATATACATGTTTTACTTTGAATTAGGAATTTTATATCAAAGTTGTCTTGCCATGTCAACAATGAAAGTTCATTCCCTTAATCACTTTCAATGTAAGAGATATACTTACCATCATATCTCAAGCAAGATCTGGGATCTCCTTCCTTATCTTTGTTGCATCCCAATAATATGAGAACCTACAACTCGGATAAAAAGAAGCGGGAACACATTCCGCCTTGCAAGTCCAACTTGCATCTCCCAATTCGGTCTTTAATACCCGGGCCCACCACCCCTAAGGTGATGTTGACCCGTCATTAATTGAACCAACCGTCAACAGGAATACAACTCGCTATGCGCAATCCAATATCGCCCCAATAATATGAGGACCCGATATTGGGGTCACTACGCATACGTCCTTACTATTTCGAGAAGCGACGAGCCCGATCCAAATGGATCATATGCAGGAGCTGTCACTTCGGACAGGCGTCTCCTACATATAATATCTGGCGACGAAACTCTTCGCTTTGACGGGAGACCATGGATGTCACTTATGTGATCCTCCATATCTTATTCAAATTAAATTAATTTCTATGAATCACATTCATATAATTAATTCTTCCAAGAGAATTATTAACTCTAATCATATTAGAGTATTCTCAATTGGATATAATTAACTTAATCATATTAAATTAATTATCAATCCAATTTAATCAATCAAACTTAATTTTATGCTTGAATATACATATATGATATTATTCTCAAAGTACGTATTAATTCGAATTTTAATAATTAGAAAAATACATCATAATCCCTCGGACATTATCCCGGCCCTACCCGCTATCATGGCCAGTATCGACGGGAGTGGGGCGGACCACATACGTTGCAACCCGCTGACCAGCGATCCCCGACTAGACACCATATCCACCTCGGGAAAGGATAATGCCAAATTGATTATTTTGTACTTGAGATGATCATCGGTTCTTCAACCGAAATCATACCATATAGTAATCAAAACAATTTTGATTTTAAGGAAATTTGCTAGGCAAATTCCCAAGTCCTATTCAAGCAAGAAGTTTGATGATTGTAATTCCAATTAAGGTTTAGATCAAATCTAATCAACTAATTGGTTGGGGCCAAGTCAATTAGGCAAATAATCACGTTTCAATATTTCACAAATATTTTTCAAGATTATTTCACGAAATTAACAATTAATTTCACTAATAGACAAACACTTGGTTCTAGATTAGGAAAGCAATTTCAGCAGTGACCCCTACTTACTAAAATTGGCATATCTCAATCATATTAAATCCAAATTAAGCAAAGTCAATTTCTAAAGTTTGATAATTTGATTTAGGACAGAACCTAAGTGATGTTTCACGCATTTCGAGGCAAGTCTAAACAGTAATTAACATTTTAATCACGTTCAGATTCACAGTTCCCGCAACAGTGCATACATGTTCATTAAAACGACCATATCTCGAGCATACGAAATCCGATTTATGCAAACTCAGATCCTATGGTTTCCTTATTTAATGAGGAACAAAATCCAAGTGATATTTTCGTGTTTAAACAATTTAAACTTGGCCGAAAAATTACACTAAACAGATCTGCGAAATCAAATGCGATAAAAAACTTTCGTGACCTCAACGAACCCAAGTCGTAATTGGTTAACGAATCACTATTCGAAACCGTCGACCTAAGGCTCTGATACCACTTGAAGGATATTGTTAGATCCTCAAGCGCATCACGGAAGCGTGAGCGTCGTATCGAATACGACGAGGAGCGACTAGTCGGACTAGTTGCTCGATGCAGCGGAATTTAAAAATTTTATACGACGAAACCACATGATCCAAGAACACTTCTCGGATCGTTTCGTCTAAACCACAAACAAGTAATTAGGATTACCTCTTGAAGCGTGGTTGCGATCAAGTCTCTAAACGAAGATACCTCCTGTCTCAAGTCCGATCCGACGGAGGAGACGCTTGCGAGCGCGGGGATGAACCGCGTGCATCTCGCAATCCATGTTGATGATCCAAGCGGCGGATCTCCTGATCTCGACACACGAGATCCAACGTCTTCTTCACGAGCGAGGCGCACCGAAGAAGACGGAGATCTACGAGCAGAAGAACGGGCAGCATAACGACGATGACGCGGCGATGGAGAACCTCTCCATGGCATCCATGGTGGACGGCCATGAGAGGGAGAGAGAGGGCTGACCTCTAGAGAGAAAGAGAGAGGGAGAGAGAGATGCTTCTCAAGCATTATGTGTAAAGAGAGAGCATGGGTATGCCTCTCTATTTATAGGGTTTTGGGATCCATGGATCTCAATCCATGGGACAACACAAATCCAATGGTTCTCATTGATTGTGTTTCTTTCAATGGCTAAGATTTATGTTGGTAAAAACCAACAATAATTAATTTAATAAAAAATCAAATATATATGTAGAATATAATTTGATTTATATTAAATCAATCTCAATTAGAGAAATAGGAAAGGAGGCAAGCCTCCTTCCATAAGAGGGGTGGACGGCCACCACATTCCTTGTGGGAATTGTGGCCGTCCACTTTTCCTATATGGAAGGTGGATGCCTCTCCTATTATATGAGATTGTATTATCTCATAATTCTCTCTAATATCTCTCAACAACTTTTGTTGAATATTATTTCACAAAAATAAATCCAATTTATTTTGTGAACATTGCAATCATGCCATTGGAAATTTGTGAATCACATTCACAACCCAAAACAAAATGTAATTTATATTTTCAATTAATTAGACAATGTGTATCCAATACACATTAATAATTAATCTACTAATATAAATTATATTTAACTCTCTCCAATACATTATTAATCACATTTATAATATATTATGAATAATTGGATATTACTATCCACATTATTCTTATCCATAATAATTAAATCACATTTAATTATATTGGATAACTTATTCTAATGTGCTCAAATAATATGAATCACATTCATATTATTTACATCTTTGATAATCAAATCACATTTAATTATCTAAGATAGCTCTCCTTATAATATGAATCAAATTCATATTATTCATGATAATTAAATCACATTTAATTATCTATTTTCTCAATGCTCGGATACATATATCAACAATAGAATTATCCATGAACTCTTTCAAGGATAATGCGCTTTCTCCGCGAATACTTGGAGATAAGGACAGGGCGATTGTATTGTTCCACGTATAGTGACATGGATATTGAGATTATATCTCATATCCAGATCGCAGGCCTCCCATAGATGCTTGATTAAATCAAGACCGCAAATCTAATCTTCTCATTGCATCTGAATCACATTCAGATCAATGTCCAACATTTGGACTAAGATTAGATTACTTCTCTACTGAGAGGAGTCACTAAAATCCAGACCCGTTTCATCACTCCCTAAGAATGGAAGCGTCATGGTTATACAATCGTTTATGATCACATCACCCTCAGGTATTCCTAATACCTGTACATCCTGCATACTTGAAGACTCAGATTAAACCCGAAGTATTAGATCAACTTTATACTGTCTACTTCAGGGTTTTATTAGTAAGTTTCTCATTCGATCATTGGGAGTCGGTATTGATCATATACTTTCCAAAAGCATATATCATACCTAGGTCTTGATCATATACTTTCCAAAAGTATATATCAAACCAACAAATTCAGTCAAGCTTCCAAAGCGAGACGACCGTGCGCACGGAATTTGATTCTTCCCAATATCTCATGAGTGAGCTCATGTCTTCCGGTTCAGTAGTGAACCTGTATGATCCCTTTGAGAGATCGTATTTCTCATATGCCCTTATATGCACACCAGCGCGCTGGTGTATAGACCTTGATTAGGCCATCAACCTATTGGTCTGCCAAATGTACATACTCAGACATATAGTAACACATTTGTCTCCGGTCAGAGGATGTGTGCCTATATCATGACAGCATATGATATAGGACTTTGGTTATCTCGATCTCATTAAGTCAACTCTTTGACCTAACTCATCCGACACCTCCGAATCTCTATTCCTATGCAGAGGACCTGCATCAAGAGGTCGGTCAGATATCAACCTAAATGAGATAGGATTGCCATCTCATACTGAGGCTGGAGATCATCTCTTAATAATCATTTGACGGTGCTTGATGAGTCCTCAATCTAACTCATTAGATATTCAGCTAAGCACCAGCCTCTATGATTCAGTAATTGAATCAACAGCTGTATGATTATTAAGATGGCCATGGTACATAACCCTAATTGCACGAAGGGACCTATTATGCAAATTATGTATTCTTCATTTCAGATCAAGGAGTGAATTGCAACAACATTTATTGCATAATGGCTCGCCGTGGGCTCGCATTTCCAACAATGTACCTGGGCTAACCTTTGGCTTCCTCATATGGGAGAGAGGTTCCTTTGTGAGAGTTCTCGAAGATCGGGTGAGGGTCATGCTCGATGGCTGGAAAGCATCGACCCTCTCCTTGCATGGCTGCTTGCAACTCCTTAACTCCATCACTGCTGAGGTGACTCTCTACTGGGCAACAGGGATCCTTATCCTGCATGGCTCGGCACTACAGATCAACAAGATTTGTGAGAACTTCCTTTGAGGCTACGGGTGTCACGACATTAGCTGGAGTACTGTTTGCCTCCCTATGGCGGATGGGGGGGGGGGGGGGGGGGGGGTTGGGGTTACGTTCTTTGGTTATGTTGCGTGCTGCTATGATCGTGGTTTGGGCATGGAGAATCCTCACTGCAGAGAACTCCATTTGGGCAATCTACATGCGCAGGAGGTATTTGAGTACCCATTCCTTTAGGGAGGTGGTCCCGGCGAGTAATGACTCCTTACTATGGAAAGCAGTACTTCGAGGTCGTGACTCCTATAGGGGTGCCATCTCCTCCAACAACAATTAACACTCTTGGATCCGTTCCAAAAAGGGGTTTTCCTTCACGGAAGCCGTTCACTTGGTCAGGCACCGGGCTGATGCCGTACCTTTGGCTGGCATTGTGTGGTGCAAGGGCGCTGTCCCAAGCACTCTTGCACTTTATACGGTGCGATCCTAAACCGTCTCCCGACGCTCGATAGACTTGCTCGACAGGGGATTCTTCGTTCTGGCCCTTGTTATCTCTGTGGTAATGGGTGCGACTCTTGTGACCACATCTATTTCGAGTGCAGCTTCTCTGCCGACACGTGGGCAGCGTAATAATCATGAGCTATGGGATGTTCCACTTCGCCTCACAAGTTGGCCTCCTCTATTGCCTCTGCTACTCAACACCTAGGGCCTGTTTGGTTGCAGGGTTGGGCAGGGTTGGCCCAACCCTGGTTACTATTCACAAAGGTACTTCCTCCTCACAGATTACTATTCACCCACCCCAACTCAGCCCAACCCAAACCAGTCCAACCCAGCAACCAAACAGGCCCCTAGTGCACTAAGGTTGGCCATGAGTTTCCGATACTTTTTTGTGAAATTAATATCTGATCATGGTCTAGAAGGGTTTCCCACTTTTTTGGAGAGCTCCTTTTTTTGAGCAAATTGTATACCTTCTTTCCTTCCACTAATATAAATGAAATTTTACTTACCAAAAAAGGCCTAGAAAAAAAAGAAAGTACAGGTCAATCAAACAGATCCCCCAAATTTATTCCTTCCCGATATCTGCATCCAACCATCCATCCTATCACCCGACAGATCCAACGGTCTGTACCCCTTCTCCGATCCTCATCCCATGCAATAAGCCCCCTCTAGCACATCTGACACCAACACTGATGCGGTAACCTTCCCCTTAGTCTCACCGCAGCTCACTACATCTCCTCGAAGCGGTCAGCCTCTCGCAGGGCCTTGAGGAGCAGCCTATTTCTCCGCCCCCTCGCGCTGCCCTCGCCCTGCAGCAGAGCCGCCACGGCCCACCCCACCTCCTCCGGTGCCGTCGCCGCCCACGCGCTTCCATACGTCGCCATGAGGACCCCCAAGGCGCACTCCTTCCCCCTCCCGACCATCTTCTCAACCGACCCACAAAGCACCGCCCCCGCCTCCGACCTCGCCCTCACCTCCGCCGCGCCCTCCAGCACGGTGCACATAAGCTCCAGAGCCGCCAGCGCTCTCTCTGCAGTCGTGGGCGAGGACCCAAGAGAGAGCATGACGACCTTCACGGCGGCCGCGACTGCGCCAGTCTCCACGACTGGGAGACGGTTGGGCACCGGGAGGACGGCGAGGAGGACCTTGGAAGCAGGGCGGGAGGTGGAGGGGTCGAGGACGGAGCGGATGATGGAGGAGATTGTGGCGTCGGGGCAGAGAGGGGTGGTGGAGGGGAGGAAGCGCTCAAGGAGGCAAGAGCGGTGATGGAGTTGCCGGAGGAAAAGTGGAGGTCTGCGAGTTGAAAGGAGTCGAGCGGAGCAGGGGCGAGTAGGTCGGAGGTGGTGGGGTGCTGGAGGGGGAAACGCCACTGGGTGAAGCTCTGGGAGGCGGAGGAGGAGGAGGAAGAGGAGGTGGAAGGGGGAGATGGGTCGGTGAGTGGTGAAGGTGGGTTGTTGGTAATGGTTGTGGTGATGTCTGGTGGGTGGGGGAATGGCAGATGAATGTTGGTTTGGGTTTTGGAAAGGAGGGGTGTTGGAGGGACTAGAGGGGAATGGGTGCGGTGGCGGAAGATGGAGCAGGAGAAGAGGGGCTTCAGCTTTGGGTGGTTGGATTTGCTGGCCATGGTGGTGGTTCCCGAGGAGAGTGGAGCTCTGTGGTGGAACGGAGATGGGCGGAGGAAGACTGTGATCGTGTACTTAGTATATTATTATTGAGCGAGTTGGGAGCCGCTCGATCACGATCGAGCAGCTCGCACGAAATCGATCGAGCTGCCCCAAAAGGTGCAGCAGAGTCTGCTGCAACCCTCGGTACAGTAGACGATCCGCGCTACAAGGCGTGTGGCGTAGGGATAAACGGGTGGGTGGTCCCGACCCGACAACCGACCCGAATCACCAGGTATACGAAGCTACAAATTCTATGGTCATATTCTGTAGGAAGAAAATTTAGCCACTAAATCAAAGAAAACCAACAAGGCAATGAATTGCACCACCCTCCCAAAATACAAACGTTATTTGTATATTTCCAACATAAATGCCCATGGAGAAGAAAGGCACTCTAAATCGACCAAGAAAGAGTAAGAACCATAGTCCAGAAATGGGACCAAAGCATCTTCTGCAGTTCTATTAGGCATCACACAATCTCTGTGACACAATGCGTCTGCCATAAGTTAATAAACAACAAAACAGACATCCTTTTACAGACATAAATAGAGCAATAAGTTGGACATTAATCACACGGATGAGTTTTTTTTAAACCTAGAAGCAATACAGAGAATACAGACAGATATCTACTGATGTTTAGCAGACTTTCCACGGAAGTGCTGCAACATTTTTGTGATGTTGGGCAAGTTCCTGGGAATCCATACACTCACTTGTTTGAGTTGCCAGTCCTTTGTTCTACTTCTTGGTTTTGACCTTGTCAGTTGCCTGCGGAGCTGCAAAAATTCAAGATTTCAGCATGAACATGTGGTTAGCATTCATGAAAAAGATAACCAACCTGATTCCAAATTCTATGGAATATTAAGAATAAGGTACTGAGTGAAATCTAGCATGATTAGAGGTATATAGCAATGGATGTAAACATCCAAATCCGTCCGTCATCATTTGTATATTCAGTCTGATGAGTAGAGACTTTGAATGTCTATAAGCATATGAATACAGATGTCCTCCTGGACAAGATATTCTCATCCTAGTTACTATGAAATGCTTGGTTTGGCCTTTGTTTAATATTCGAAGGATAATCCATCTAAGTTGTTCTCAACTTTCGGAAAGAGTATTCACCATTGGCATTAAAACTGTAGTGATCAAAATTTACAATCTATAACTTTCAGTCCTTTGTTCTACTTCTTGGTTTTGACCTTGTCAGTTGCCTGCGGAGCTGCAAAAATTCAAGATTTCAGCATGAACATGTGGTTAGCATTCATGAAAAAGATAACCAACCTGATTCCAAATTCTATGGAATATTAAGAATAAGGTACTGAGTGAAATCTAGCATGATTAGAGGTATATAGCAATGGATGTAAACATCCAAATCCGTCCGTCATCATTTGTATATTCAGTCTGATGAGTAGAGACTTTGAATGTCTATAAGCATATGAATACAGATGTCCTCCTGGACAAGATATTCTCATCCTAGTTACTATGAAATGCTTGGTTTGGCCTTTGTTTAATATTCGAAGGATAATCCATCTAAGTTGTTCTCAACTTTCGGAAAGAGTATTCACCATTGGCATTAAAACTGTAGTGATCAAAATTTACAATCTATAACCCTTCTAAATGGCACAGTTGGTGTTGGTAGGATTATGGTTATATTAGGATTAGGAATCCTAATGGGATGGAACTTCTAGTTCTAATAGTAGTTGAGTTGTATTCTATTTATAGTTCTATGGGGCTGTAATTGGACTATATGCAGAAGGGGTGGAGGCATTGCCTCTACACCACATCAAGAGGGAATACCACAAGAGAAAAAGAGTGGGTGAGAAGAGAAGTGAGACGCGGGAACGGAGAGAGTTGTACTCGTTCTTCTTTTATAAAGATCTTTCTTCTCCGGTGGTCGCGAGAGGTGACCGACCACCATTATATCTGATTGTCTTTTCTTCACGTGCTTCCATGGTGGTGGGTGATTGTGCATCCGTATCCGTATCAAGTAATTTGTATCCCAACAACCGGTATCTAAGAGGAGACACTACACGCCGAGTCGTGTCCCATTAGGTATTACAAGAAAAATCTGCAGTACAGACAAATACGAACGTACATATGAATAGAATCTTCATGTCCTTGTGTTACTTTGTCCATATGGTAATGTAATGGCAAGGCTTTCATCTTTATATTCGGTATTTTGTTTGGCTACTTTGAGTTGTAGCCGAGTGTAATGCCTCCGTCTCCATCATTTTGAGCTTAGGTCCCCGAACGTTATCGCGGAAGGCTTGTTGGGCTCCCATTCGAATCCATTGATAGCCACCAAAAATGCTTAAGTCCAAGTTGTCAACTGCTAATCTCCGACTCTCATAACCCACTCTCATACTTGGTGGATGTTAGTTGTGGATCTATGTTTGGGGGTGTTAAACCAGGTTTGCAAATGATGAAATGATAACCATGTTCGAAGGCATCAACACTTGAGGAAACTTAGATTATTAGAGGCATTCCAAACCATAATTTTGAGGAGAATGAAATTGTTGTTTAGAATGCGCATAGAATGTTGGCATACTCTTCGTGCCAACCTTTCCAAATGTATGCTAATAAAATTGGCAGTTCTTGTAAAGCTCATTTTTTCAAAGGTCCATCCAGTTCCGCTTTTTGCATTCAAATATATTCCCCACTTTTCTAAACATTACTAATATGAATGGAAGAAACTTATTAATCAACTGAAACTATAAAGCATCTGTTTATCTGATACTATAGTAACTTCAACAACAGCTTTGCATACTAGTGTTGAGGGGCAAAATCTCCTCGTCACATGTCACCTGCATGAGAACCTAAGAAGAGTAGAGTGACAAGTCAAAAGGCCCACCGAGCAGAACATGTTCGATCTAACTGAGCATCCAACCATAAAAACACGAAGAAACACAGAAAGATGATATCTGAGAAAGATGATCTGAACACACAATCAACCACGAAAAACATGTACAATTTTACGTGGAAAAACCCCACCAGTGTAGCAGAGAAAAAAACAGCATGCAAAGAGAGGTTCCACTATGAGAGAAAAACATGAGTAGATAAAAGAACCTTAGGAGGTGGCGGCTCTCCTGTAATGAGACTCTCTGATGACATACACCTTAACCATACAATACATATATGTGTAATCGGTAATCCGTTTACGGAATGTACTTGGATCGCAAACGGGTCGATGATTCAAGGCGCATTTCAACACTATCACTGCCAAACAATGCATCTCGCATGGAGGGTCAGCAGCCGACTAATACGATCAACAAATCCTGTTGATCATGGGAGATGGGTGAACAAATAAATAACAAATAAGGTGGATATATTCATCACGAGCATGGGTCGCATGGCCAGTTAAGAGACAACCTTGCTTCACCATATTAACTATCCCCATTACCGCCACTTCTTGGGAATGTTTACTATCGAAGATCATTGCATTGAGAAGCATCCCGGACAAAGGCTTGTGTACTCAACTATATAAGAGGTCTCCCTCCACAAAAGGGGATCAAGCTATTCAATCTCTCTCTCGCCAATTTCTCCAAATCCTCGATTCTCTCAAAAAAGATTGTAAGTGATCCAACACCAATGATACCAAGTAAAATATCTTATCTCTATGGTTGCCTGTAAGTTCTTATATTCTAAACTCCGGTGATCAGCAACTTCACCTCCAATCACTCAAAGTTCTCATCCGATCAGATAGTTATACAAACTAAAGGTGAATAACTTGTTTAGCGAATCTGCCAGTCCTATAAGGGTTCGTTTGGTTGCAGGGTTGGGCAAGGTTGGATACTATTCACAGGGCTAGGTGAATAGTAAACTGTGAGGAAGGGGTACCCCTGTGAATACTATCCGCAAAGTCTAATGTGAATTCTAACAAAAATCAGCATTTTCTCGTGAAGATTCCCAGAGTGGATCAAGGAACATAGTGAGTACTTTCGTAATGCTACAATAGGCTATATATTTATTCTCAAACCACATTCAAAACTGGGATACTAAAAAAACAAAGAAGTACATCAAAATAGAGTAAGTCCATCATTTATAAATGTATGTCGAGGGATTGGAGATTATCTATCCTAGGATCCATGTATTTAAGTGTTTCTATTTTGGCCAAGTTCTCGACACCAAGCAACTTGAAACCACGATTTTTGTAACCACGGGATTCGTAGCTTGATGATATTTTTGCAGCTTGGCCACTACTATGGTATATGCGGTTGCAGCTAAAATATAGCTATCTAGCCACCTTAAGTGCCTCCAACTAGCAAACAGGCATATGCCACAAAGTCAAAAAGCTCTAATAAACAACAAAGATAGCAGCGAAGGTGCCAAATCGGAACCTTGACATTCAAACAAGCGGTCCCTTTGCATGGTCATTACAAATATCATCAAAATGAAAATCAAGCAGCCAGGTATTGTTTACTCTAGTCAGATTTTGATTCAATATTTCTTCTCGTTGGTATTATTTGGAATTCATTCCACAATCATGTCATCTATATCCATTCTATTATTTGATATAACATTAAAATATATTAACATATAAGGAGGGTGAGTAGAGGCAGATCGGAATTTGAAAGAAAAATGTACTTGAAAGAACATACCTAAACCAATTGCCTCGGAACCCTTCATTATCCTTAGCCTTTGGCATGTCTCCATAAACATGCTATCAAGTAAACCACATATAAAACAGAAGTTTCAGAGAATATCATGCATTGCAAGTTAAAAAGACAAAAAAGTGGGGAATATTTAAAGCAATAGATTCTTCAAACAAAACATTTATAAAACTAAAGCTAAGCATTCTACCGCAACAATTCTTAGCAGATGCTTAACACTGCTGAGACAAGAACAAAATAAAATAATGCCAAAAGGAATGACTACGAATTGGAATAAGGAAAGAATGCTGAGGCAGAGAAATATAGAAGTTACAAACTAAGTATGCCATATCATTTATTATGTATTCTTTCAAGCTATTGCAGAGAATCATGTAAATTATAAAGGTTATCACTTCGCCTCATCGCTGACCATTGTAAAGGAGACATGGAAAAAGGAAGAAGTTCTCGCTATGTGGGGTCTGGAAAAGGGCCTTACTACCTTGATTCCATTTAGAAAGCATTACTCTCTTTTTTGCAGGAGGCTGTTTCCAAACATAAAAAGAAAAAAATAGGACACTTCATATGTGTGTGTGTGTGTGTGTGTGTGTCACCCAGATTTACAATATAATATGTATTATCCTGACAATAACCAAGTAGATGCCATGCAAATGCTTGACTTACTCCCATGGAACATCACCAACAAGCATCCAATCCCCATCTTTGTCTTCATAAGTGAGCACATGTTCAGATCCATGAAGCAGATCAGTCAGTCGATTCTCACTAAGCCCATCTTTGCTTGCTAAACCATAAGAACCACAATGCCCTAAAAAAGTTCAACACAAAATATATTACACCATTTTCTGATTTGGTTAAAAGGGAAAAAGTAAATTAAAGTATAGAAAAAAAGAGAGGCAAAGAGCAGTCCATCCATGCAACAGAAAATACAAGCCCCCATTAACACACCATGTTCATTCACGTTATTAGTTACCATGATAACTTTTAGTTACTTTGGTAATTTGGAAATTAGAAAATGCTATATGTCGCATAAGTCCAATTACCGAAAAGCAAATCACCTGCTTTTGGTCCCTTTGCAGAATAAGCACAGAGGTTTAGTACGTGTAACAAGCTGATTCTAGCAACAACTCGTGATGCTTAATCGTATTAAAAACAACATTTAATTTTCCAAATTACAGGCTAAAATATGGAAACGATAAGGACAACTTACATCCATCACCAAAAAGTCCTTGTGAAGATCCAGTTTCACTCTACAACAAGATGGTATACTTTAAAAACATGCATTCTATATATGATTTTGTGTCAAACGAACTATATTAAACAAAGACGAATATCAGGTTGAACATATTACTTGGGAATAATTTCAGAAAGGTTCCCTGTTTTTATAAAGTGATCCCGACCTCAACAATTAATTACACAAGTTAGTGTCAGATTACATTTATTGCAATTACATTACCATGAAGTGGTAAAGCACTTGCTACTGTTTTCTGCCCAACTTTCTGCATTTTTTCTGAATCCAGAATTAGTTACATACTGCTGACCCTGTTGAATCCCAACTTGCAGCTACGGGTTCCCACTAGTCTCCTACATCTAATGCAACAAGCAAAACATGGAACCTAAAAGTGCATCTCCAAGAGGTTCCACTTAGACAGTGAGGCACTACAAAAGGAAATGCGACAACCCTTTTACCGCATATGGTATGCACCAATAATGTTTCCCAGATGTAGGTGATATCTTCTTTGGACCTAGTGAGGATTGTCCTGTCTAAGGTGCAATTAATTAACATGAGAAAGCAGAGTTTACCAATGGTAAAGCAACTGAACATTTTCTCAAGTGCCATAGCGAGCTCCTTGTAGTTGCTCAATGTTCTAAGATCAACTTTTCGCAGATAAGGGGCACCGTCCATGCTAACTTTGACATAGAGAGAGCCTGACCCATTCTTGTCCTCAGTATTGTCATTGTTTTTGGATGGATTAGCAGCCATTGAGTTCTTCCTGTAGCTTCTGATAGGTGGCCACCCAACAACTTGTGCTCTGTAACAACAATACCACAGCTCAATCAATAAATGGCCACAAACGGACAAAAAAGGCAATTACATGCAAAGATGCCTATATTGTCGCAACAACTGTAGGGTGTGATTATAAACTAGATCCCATTTCCACGACTTGCAAGCCAATGGTTCCTAGATAGGACCAATCTATCGCTTGCAAGATTCCAAGAGATGAAATTTTAATCAACGTAAACAGCTTATTTGGAGAAGTTAAAATGCAGACTTGCAATACAGCACAGTTGAATCACAATAATTGAAATCCATAATTGATCCATGGCATGTCAAAAGCATTGTAGAGCCCATCTATCCTTCTTTTTTTCCGAAATAGCAATACAACAAAGTCACGGTAAAACAAAGTCATAAACTTTGTGCTCCATCAAGTTGTACTCTTAAGAAGCGAATTCAAAAGGAAACTTCAACATGTGAGAAGTATGGCCAAAGAATGAATCACACTCATTTGAAGCACTAGAAGGAGTATAGGGAGTTTAAAAAAAACAAATATATATTGACAAAGAAAAGAAACTTAAGTGCAAAGAGAAGAATGAGGGATGGAGCAATGAAAATTTTGAAACCGAAGGGAGATGATAAAAGAGATTCTGCAATCAAATTCCTCGAGGAAGCAACAACCAAGTCAAAAAAGTATAAAAGACAACCAAATTTATGAGCTAATGAGCAAATAGTCTCAATAAAAATAAGCCCAAGTCCTATCTGCAAATCGTGAAGAAATCTCTTTCGTTCTCGTAAAATTGTCCCAGGAGATGGACACGCCCTGAAAGAAATCATGGATACACAAGCAAAAAAAATGCAATAAACACTCGCATGACCAACTCCAAGCCCAATGTGCAAAAAAAAACACTATTCCCATAAATATTTAGCAAGAACTCCCACTGTCAAGAATCCGAAGGGAAATGATGAGGCCAAAAAGGATGGGAAACTACTACAAATATTGTATATGTGTCTGGAAGACAAATCGAAGCAAACCAACCTATGGACAATAAGAATGACTCATCAAATCAAACAATAGAATAGAAACCGTTTCTATAATTACCAACTACCAACTATAATGCCAGTGCTTATTCTAATTTATTCCACCAAAATTTTCAAGATATTCCACTCTTAGAAATCAAAATGGGCAGAAAACACAAAAAGATGAAAAGAAAAACCACGATTCAGACTTCTCCACACAATTCCATTTTCATGCTTTCCTCGACAGGTTCTTCCAAGCCCAAGACCAATTAAACATGAACTAAGAGGATCACATGAGCAAATCTGGAACAAGAAGAGCCAAACCTCTAGGATTCACACATCAAAACAGAATTCCACGATTACCACCATTTAAACTCGGTAAGAAATCTCTTAGACGGGTCAAAACAAACAAACAAAGGATGGGAAAAGAAGACACAATATCAGCACCAATAAAAAACCACTTCCATCAAACGCATCTCCTTGTCAGCGAAATTCCAAAAAAGCTCTCAACTTTGAGCAATGAGAACCCCAAGTAGAGCACAAACATAAGAAATCCAACAAAGAAGAAGCTACCCACTTCGCCGCAGGCGTGATCCCCGTCTCATTCCTTCCACCATTGCCCTTGTTCTTGGGCCCCTCCTCCTTCACATTCTCACCCCTCGGCGAGAACAAGGCTCCACCTTTCCCCATCTCCCCTTCACATCCCTTCCCCCCGGGGAAAACCCACTTCCCAGATTCGTCGATCGCGTCGGAAAAAACCCTCTTTGCCCCCGACCCGTAGCAGCTTTTGCTGAGCCCAAGCGTGAGCAGAGGCATGTCCTTCCTCTCGGGGGAGCCGGACCCCGGCGGACCCAGCCTCAGCTCCGTGCCCTTGAGATCGTCGAGGTTGTGGGAGGTCCCCATGGAGGAAGGGGGAGCCTCGGAGAGGCCTATGTAATCATGCTCCATAGGAGGTTGTGGTGCCATGGAGGTGGTGGTGGTCGTGGGTAGCTGCTGTGGACATGAAGCGTGCGTTTGGGAGGAGAGAGGTTTTTGGTTGCAGGAGAAGCTTCGTATAGCCTTTCTGCTGCTGCTACTTGAGTGTGGCTGTGAAAGTTATAGAAGAGAGAGCTGAGCTTGAGAAAGAGAGTGTGTGTGTGGAGTTATTTGCCTTCAGGTTATTCATCCTTTTTTCGTTGGGTGGCAGAATATGTAAATAGGTGATGTTTAGAAGGTAAAACCAAAGAAAGTATGAACTCTTCATCCTACGGTAGAACTCATTAAAATAAAGATTTTATTCTTGAGTAAATAAACCATAAAAAAAATGGTTCAAAATAAGCAAGGCAAACATTTATAGAAGTTTAAATTCGTTTATATAAATAAATAGAATACAAATAAGATACGTTTGATCTTGTTCATTCATAAACATATGTGTGTGTCTGTATGAGAAAAAGGAGCCTACACTCGAAGGTGTATACAACTCACCCACATTATTTTTTTTATTTTTGAAATGAAACTTTGAGAGATTTACACCGACATATATTACAATGATGTCATTTCAAATTCAAATTAATTCAAAATTTTAATTTGAATTTTGAAGAAATCATGTCTCGTATATCTAAAGCTTAAAATCGAGCGAGAAACCATATTGAACATGTGCATCTACATGTTTATTTGATATTTTTATCATTTGTGTATATGTATATAAGAAACATTATTTAGCATTTAAAAACAACCGAAATATTAAAAATATAAAAAGAACTTATATAATGGATAGAGTAAACTACATATTAGTCCTTGAAATATACACCCGATTTCAATGGCATACCTGAACTTTGAAAGGTAACAATGTGGTACCTAAACTTTTAGATTTATATCAATGTGGTCCATCACTATTGAAATTTAAAATTAGAAAGGTGAAATAATCAATTATATTTTTATTATCAAGGACCACCTTGAGACAAATCTTAAAGTTCGGATACTACATTGTTACATTTCAAAGTTCAGGTATGACATTGAAATCAGGTGTATAATAAGGGACTTTTTTGTAATTTATTCAAAGAACAAAAGAGAGAGTAAAGTTGCATATATAACACATAACCAAAGCATATATATTTTACGTACAAAAATAATGATTTTTAATTTCATTCTTTTTGCATTTATACATGTAATATGTATATTAACTAACTAGAAAAGAAACAAAATCCGAAAAAATGAAAACATATATAAAATGGGATTGTATACTAAATATATGTAAATATATATCTAGTTAATTCTACATTTAACATATATATTAAGAATCTTAAAAATAAATAAATATTTATTACATATTATATTAATATATTATGACATAACATATGTACATAGTAATTAAGAAAAAAATATCTACTAGAAGTATATCTATATTGAAAAGAGATCTTATTAAATATTATGTATTTTCCTTTATATTTTATATTTTGTGAATTTTGTAGAATGTGTGTCATCGGTCAAAACTTAACCCACCTTTACTGCATGGTGTACACCAATTCGCCACTTCCAACCCTCGTTGACCATGTCATACCCTTGTCAACACCTCGATCCACCTTACGTAGGTCAACCTCTATTGACCTTAGGTCAACTTCTCCATCAAACTACCTATTCACCTTTTTCCCACTCAACCAGACCCACACAGAACTTTCATCTTGTTCCATTGATGTTATGACCCACCTCCCAACTCGTGCTTCCCCTCTTACGATAGTCTACCTCAATCCTCATCACCTCCGCCATCCTCTAAACCACATGCCAGCACCCGTAATCTCCAAACCAACACCGAAAGCATCCCGATCTTATGAGGATGTACCGTAAATCCAGGTGAACACAATCCCATCATCATCATTCTCTTTTCAAAACTAAGCCCCAAACCAAGCATCCATATCCTATATATACCCATCAGAATCCCCAAAGTGTGTAAATCTACCATTAGGTTGAGAATGTCCCCCCAGTTTCCACTCCTCCTGTGATAGAGGAGGCATACATCGAAGCAACGACATATTCTTCCTCAATATCTTTTGCTATCCAGAAGCTTGCAAGCTTCTGCAACAAAGCTCCAGCTTTATCTGAGCTTCACCACCTCATTACAGTTTGAGGCTACGATCGAGCCATCAAAGCTCAAATCCCATGAAACTAACCACTTCAATATCGTCCCAACTATTCTTCTTCTTTTTTTCTTTATTCTTGTCCATTTCTTTTCCGTCCATCTTCTTCTTTGAATACCTAAGTTATATCCTAGTTTCTACCAGCATCCATCTTCCTCGACAAGCACCATGACCTCAACTTTCTCTCTCGCTTCTCATTCTAACCCCATAAACCTCATTACCTCTGCCCATGCATGGTAGCTAGAGTGAAGCTCCATCCACCACCATATAAGGACAGCAACCCACTTGCCCCCATTTCTAACCCATCATCTGAGATGTGTCCTAGCTGAGCGCCCAAGAGCTCAAGGCACTTGAGCTTTGAAGGCCTTGCTAGAGGGACCATGATCAGAAAAACATCTGAGCTATGTCTGAATATCCACCGAAAGAGATTGTCCTATACTTAAGGCTCTTTCGTGATGAACTCGGAAGAGAATCGAAGTAGCGCTGAAGGAAAAAGGTTCTTGTAGTACTCAAAAGTAGCACTACATGGTTTACTGACGGCTCAGCCATCCGCACCTAAGTAGGGTGTTACACAAGTTCCTCCGTCAAACAATCATAAAATCAATAATAACTGCAAAATCAGTAAGTCTCTTGTTAAGGGTGAGTGACTCATACGAAGAACTCGTATGCTCACTGACAGCCGAGCCGCCCGCACCTGAGAAGGGCTATGCTCAGATATCTCCTCAAACCACAACACTTAATGAAATCGAAAAAGAAAATGAATCGAAAACCTAGCTCAACTTAGAGTTTACTTACCTCCTTCACGAAGCCTCCTCCTCGTCCTCCCAACAGCGCTTCGCTAGCGCTTTTTCCATACCTCCCCCTCCTCCTCCTCCCGACCTCTCGACCCTAGCCCTTGGGGTAGTTGTGGTAGTGGAAATCTTAGAGAATGAATGGGTGGTGGGAGGGTCTATTTATAGGCTTCAGAAAGCTGTTAACCATGATTAGTAAATCATGATTTAACTCTTAACCACGGTTAGTTACCATAGTTTTGGCGATGGTTTTGTCCAAAGCTTATCCAAAACTTAAGGCTTAAGTTAGAACCTTCCATAAGCTTAGATTCTCCAATGACATTAATTAGCGCTAATCACGATTAACTTTCACCAATCATGATTTAACTTTCATGACTTATACTTAACTTTTACTGACTTTTGATTAGTGTTCACTAGTAGTGATTAGAGGTCCTTAATTTATCACCAGTTTCTTTGACGTGGTTAATTAGTCTTGATGACGGTCATTAAGAATTAATGATATCTTAAGCCTCCTTACTTCTCTTTCTTCTGAAAATCATAACAATTCGAAATGAAGTTCGATTCACACAAAACGAATTCCGTTGATTTCCTCTTTACGAGTCGTATCTTATGATATAGATACGAGAGGCGCCTAGCTCAATTCTTTACAGATTGATGCCAATGCCTTTTTTTCCAAGGTGTGTATCATCCCCGTACACGGTCTTGAGTGCAAATGCCTTTCTCCTCCCTGTGCATCATCACCCTCCCTCACTCCTTGCTTCGTCGCCCTCCCCCTCGTCGTATGTGGCCTCAAATGATGTGCGCTCGAGCATTGCCACCGCCGATGCCCTCACCCTCACCGTGTGTCGTCGCCCTCCTCATCCCTGTACGCAGCCTCGAGTGTCATCATCCTCCCCATCCACGTGCGCGACCTCGAGCATCGTCTCCCTCCCTCTTCCCATGTGTTGCACCCTTGAGCACTACCATCATTGTCGTCGCTAGGTTTGGGAGGAGAAAACCCTAACAAGGAATCTCCTCCAAAGAAGAATCCAGAAATAGAATGTGGGTTATCACATTCTATGACTAAAATTGGTTTTCAACATTAAAAAAATTAAGATAAAAAACATTAATCACATCCGTTGGATTAATTACATATGGATGAGACGGTGAGCTTTTCATGCACCCAAGAAAGGATCACCTTATTGGAAATAAATCCTATATATATGGGGAAAAGGGGGTTGCCCACACCCCATTTTCTGACATTTTTTTATTTTTAAATACTATCATGTATTTTAATCATTATATTCTT
Organism: Ottelia alismoides; assembly: GCA_037367405.1. Lineage (NCBI taxonomy): Eukaryota > Viridiplantae > Streptophyta > Magnoliopsida > Alismatales > Hydrocharitaceae > Ottelia > Ottelia alismoides. The sequence continues at coordinate 317,185 of JAZKJV010008364.1, read as the reverse complement.
CTAATATTCTATTTCAATTTCTCCAGAAATAGAGACTCTTATGCCATCCATCTGGATAGGTAATTTTTGCAGTCTTAGAATTATTTGTAATCGGCTTGTTCCAGATGGAGGGCATAGGAGTCTCAGTTTCTGATGACATTAGAATGGTATATTAGAAGAATATAGTGACGAAAATACATGACAGTATTTTTGAAAAAAATAAAAAAATTGTTGGAAAATGAGGCGGAGGCAGCCCGTTGACTGCCCCCCGGGGCAACCTTATTAAAACCATATATATATATATTGCAGATATGGAACAACACAAATTATATATAGATGAAGAAATGGACAATCATATGATATGGATAAATGTTACGAGGTTGTGATTAATAAAGGACTAAATAAAAATGTATGAATTACACATTAATATAATATAATAAAAGAAAAGAATAAAGCAATGTACCAAGAATAAAGTAAATTGTATAATACATAATTAAATAATTAACATATATATGATGAATTGATTATTTATCATTTTTTATACCTCTTTTACTAAAAATTATGCTCAATCCATTGTATTTTTCTTGCTTTAATTTATAATTCTCATTTCATAATTTTCATGCTCATTGCATTTAAAATTATCTAAAAATTGCATAATATTTTCTTTACAAAAATAAATCTAAAAAAGAAAAATAATAGATAGTTAAATTTTCAATAAATATGAGCTCCAAGCCCATATTAAAGTTCTGACAATATTTCTTTTTTATTTCAAGTCCACTATAGAAGAGGTCCAAGACAGCCCTCCAATCCTCTTCCCTTTTCATATTCAAAAAAAGAAAAAAACTAAACGATAAAATAGCCAACGCCAGCTAACGTCATCATTTCAAAGAATGGAATGATGATGTCATGATGTCGTCAGCCCCTCTTCTTCTTCCTCTAACCAAACCTGACGCCGCTCCCTCCCATTTCTGCACGTCAATGCCTGTCGCCCCCTCCTCTCCCCTTCGTGCATCCATCGTGGGGATGTTGGCCTCCTCCAGCACCTCTCCTCCGCCCCTTCTGCTCCCTCTCCTCCTCTATAAAGGGAGGAGGAGCTCGAAGGAAGAAAGGGGAACACAATACATGCTTCGTACCCTCCTCTTTCACACGGCATTACCTTCGCCGCCTCCACCCTTGGCCTCCTCTCGTCGTCGCTCTGCTGCCTCCCCTCCTCATCGCCTTCATCGTCAAGCCACTACCAAGCTATCATGCTCCGCCACAAGGGTGGAGCACAACCCCAACCCTTGGTCTTGGAGACCAAGGGTCTTTTTGCAATTATTCTTATTTTTACTATTTTTCTTCTTTTGGACCTAATTGTAATTTTAGAAAACTTTTGATTATCCTCTGTATTATTCAATTTCAAATTTTTTATTTTGTAACATTTGCATATTTTTTATTAAGTTCTACGAATTTACATTTCAGTAATCTAGGGATCATTCTGTAATTTTATAGTTCTATTTAGTTTTATGCAATTTGTCCATTAAACAATTGATTCATAAAATTTTCAATTCTATCCAATACTTTTATATTATTACAGTTAGGCTCTTATATTAATTTTATTTACATTCACACCTTTAGTTTTCTGAAAAATTACTTAAATGCCCTTGGAACTTCTAAAAATCTTCAAAAATAGCAGAAAAATATGAAAAATTCTCAAAAAAATCATGTCTGATCCTTAAGATGTCTAGAACCTATTGACAAAAACTTCAACACATTTTAAGCTCCCAAAATAAAAGTAAAAATATGATTCGATTTGAGTCAATAAACTCGAAAATGCCTTAGCAAATAGAATAAAAATTCTCGTAAAAAATGCCCGAGTCCCTATGGATCAATCATCTATTTACCCTACGCATATTTTAATATCTATTGACTTGAAGTTGTAGAAATTTTATCTAAAATTCTACTATTTTTGTGTGTGAGCAACGATTGGAATCATCAATTGGCAAATAAGCCCTTTAAGATATGTCTAAACACCTAAGCATTTGTAGGCTATTGCATTTGTGTGTGCTCCAAAAATTTCTTGAAAAATATAAAATGAAGTTCCTCTGGTGTATTCATCTCTGTGGATTTATCTTCCTCTGCTCACCAATTAAATAAGGTCATCAAATTATTGCTCGCATAAATCAGATAAGTCTAGAAAGTCACCATGTGGCTCGGACGAAAGTGGATTGAAGTGATTGAATTTTTTCACTTTGAACACAATTTCACATATACAAACACAATCCTAGGTAAAATTCCAAATCCTTTTGAAATTTCTGACCACCAAAATCTAAAAATGAGTAACTACTTCTCAGCAAGGCAACTACAATCTTCCTTAGCAGATTGGATGGTTAAAGGACAACGTGTAAGGCACCGTCCTCAAGTAAACATGGGTAGTCATTCTATGGTTGAAGGGTCCACAAAAGCCGCGTTAAGAAGTTGTTTTTAACGTTAGTTCGTGAAAATAATTAGAGTCGTTCGTTGTAGGCGGCAATCGGAAACAGTCAAGAAATAACCACAAAATAATTATTCAATTTTAATCTCGTGGTTTATGTTTATTTTACTTGGGCAAGTCCCAAGGTCGATCACAAGGAGGCAAAGGAACAACCTAGAGTTGTGTCTATCAAATTTTAAGTTCGGTTTTCAAGGCGGTCTTTTTTTGGAATTTTTCAATGCAATATGAGATGCAAAATGCAAATTCGGCTTATTTTAGGGACTAAAATGTAAATTTCAATCAAACGATGTCCGAAAAATACGAAAATTGGCCGAGATGTAAAATATGATGAAATAAGTGCACTGTAATTTTTTTGGAATTTTTAGATGCAATATGAATTTTTTATGAATTTTTGAATGCAAACAAGTTAATTTTCAATATTTAATATTAATAAATATTAAACCTACTTATTTTCGAGAACTAAAATTATCTAAGATCTATCACTAGGTAATGGATCTTAGAAAAATCCTAGACGTCAAAAATGTGGGATTTTATACCTATTAAAAATCAAACATTGAAATGTGCAAAATGATTTTTACAGGGCAAATGATGCATGCAAATGCAAAGATTTTTGGGCACAATGTTAATCAAAGTAATCTCTACAATATTTGATTTTTGGGGAATTTTTAGAGATACGGTTAATTAACTATGAATTTCAGAGCACATATTGGGCAAAATATTCCAATTTCCACAAAATAATTAATTAATAATTAACCGGTCATCACAAAAATATCCGCGACATGTCAAACTGTAGAGAATTAAAAGATGAACAAAATGCTATTTTTAAATGAATAAAATGATGCAATGTAGAGGTCTATAATGGATGACAAAGACAGAGGTAAAGATGCAAACAGAAATAAAATAAAAATAATGCAGGGGGACCTAGGAGTAATTACCGCTTGTTCTGAGGTGTACTTTGCAAATTTACCAAGGGGCACGTGCAGAGCACGTGCCCTCTGGATCTGGGGCGTAATGGTAAATGATGGAACCCTCAGGGGGCTTCTTGCAATTTACCCCGCGGTCACGTGCCCCGCACGTGACCCGGGGACTGACGCTGAGATGACGTCGGGGTTGGAGGCGGTTTGTCGGAGAAGAACGTCGTGGGCGTGGAAGGCGAGGAAGCGTTGTCGATGGTAGTCGTCGTTCGGTGGTGTTGAAGGCGGAGGAGCTCCAGGCGGTAGGCGGCGAAGCTCGAAGGTTGATGGTGGTGGTCGTTGGCGATGGAGGTGAACGACGGCACAGATGGAGACGTAGCTCGACGAGAAGCTCGGAGCGGAGCAGCCAAGGCGGAGGCGCGCTGCAACGAAGCACTAGGGCTTCGGATCTCGCCGCAGGGGGGGCGGTGACTCGGAGCTGTCACCTCCGGCGGAGGCCCTCCCTTCTGGTGTGAATCGACGGATGAAAGGGGGTTATGGTCGGCGGAGATGTTTATATAGGGGGGAGGCCGGTGATGGGTTGCGGGATTTTAGGAGAGCGGCGCGCGAAGATAGCGGAGAAGGTTGGCGGCTAGGGTCAACGGCGATGGAGGAGGAGGCCGTTGGCGGAGGTTTCGGAGAGGGCGGCGACGCCCGAGGGATCGGGGGTCTGTTGGAGGTAGAGGACGACGCACAGGCGCCGTTCGATCAAACGAGATCGAACGGCTCCTGTAGCGACATGTGGTGGCTAGGGAGAGATGGGGAGAGGCACGTGCAGAGCACGTGCCTGTGTGGCACGTGCGACGCACGTGCGTCGTTTATATATTTTATTTATTTATTTATTATTTTTTTATAAAAACGAAGAAAAGAAAAGGCCAAAAACCACTGACACGTGGCGGCCTCTGAGGCGGCCACGTGTCAGCTCCAGATAAATCGAAAATAAAACCCTTTATAAAATCAAAAAGAAATATCAAATGACCTCGGATCGAAAAAGTTCCTTCACAAAAAGTGCTCGTCTCGACGAGATCTATAACTTTCATGAAGACATCAAAGCCAAATTCGGTCAAATGTGAAAAGTGAATTTTTGGGGTATCCCATGTACATAGAATACCTTGATTTTTGGGTTTTCTAATTTTTTTGTCATTTTTAAACAAGATAAAAATCCAGAAAAATAAGGAAAACTCAAAGAGAAATAAAAGACACATTAATCTATTTTTTTTGGATTTTTATTAATAAAGAAAATATATACATAAAATATAGGTCAAAAAGCCGTGAAAATATACAATGTACAAAAGAGGCCCAAAACCCAACTTTCACATACGAGCTCTGATTCACTTGAACTTGGTCTTGTTTTGAAGGTAATTGAATGTGTATTAGTTCAAAAGTGAGTAGGATCAAATCGGACACTGGATGGGGAAGATATGTGGCTTTTAGTCTGAAATTCCTAAAACTAGGGTTTGGGTTTTTGGTCCACTTATCAGGGTTAATTATTTTTTTGTATTTTTTATTTATTCTTGTTAGTGATGTGTACACAGTAGAGGTGGTTTTGGGTTATGCGGTGTTAGCATGAAGGAGTTAAAAATAGGGGAAGTTAGGCTATTTACAGGTCATTTTTGGCTTGGATTTTTGTCTTCTTATTTTATGCAGAAATTAACGCTAAAATGCAATTCTTATGAAATCATGCATGAATGCTAATTATGCAGAATAAATGCAGAAATGCGGTTGAATTTGAGGGACTTGAGCTTTAATTAGTGAGACTTAGAATGGTGAATTCGAGATTCATCAATGGTACGTACTTACATCCATACTAGCTGAAAGTAGATGCAACTAGTCGTGTGAATTCGGGACAGTCATTGCTTCACGTGTAGATCTATCTAGGATACATGTGTGCTTGATTTGTTGGACAATGAAATTAAAAATTAGAAAGATTGCCACTTTGTGACAACTTGTATTGTGTTAGTGAATTAAGCATCGTCTTGTTTTGAAATGGAAAATCTTAAGAATTTTGATATGTCAGTCCCTCTTGGGTCTTTAACTAAGTTTATCTGTTCAGATGACTTGATCAATATTCCACCTGAAAATAGAATGCAAGCCCTCATTGTTGGACATGCGAGCCCACGACGAGCCATTATGCAATAAATGTTATTGCAATTCACTCCTTCGTCTGAAATAGAGAGTACATAATTTGCATAATAGGTCCCTTAGTACAACTAGGGTCATGTACCATGGCCATCTTAATGATCATACAACTGTTGATTCAATTATTGAACCATAGAGGCTGGTGCTTAGATGAATATCTAATGAGTTAGATTGAGGACTCATCAAGTACCGACAAATGATTATTAAGAGATGATCTCCAGCATGAGTAGGAGATGGCAATCCTATCTCATTTAGGTTGATATCTGACCGACCTCTTGATGCAGGTCCTCTGCATAGGAATAGAGATTCGGAGGTGTCCGATGAGTTAGGTCAAAGAGTTGACTTAACGAGATCGAGATAACCAAAGTCCTATATCGTATGATGTCACGATACAGGCACACATCCTCTGACCGGAGACAGATATGTTACTATATGTCTAAGTATGTACATTTGGCAGACCAATAGGTTGATGGCCTAATCAAGGTCTATACACCGACGCGCTAGTGTGCATATAAGGGCATATGAGTAATACGATCTCTCAAAGGGATCATACAGGTTCACTACTGAACCGGAAGACATGAGCTCACTCAAGATATATTGGGAAGAATCAAATTCCGTGCGCACGATCGTCTCGCTTTGGAAGCTTGACTGAATTTGTTGGTTTGATATATACTTTTGGAAAGTATATGATCAAGACCTAGGTATGATATACGCTTTTGGAAAGTATATGATCAATACCGACTCCCAGTGATCGAATGAGAAACTTACTGATAAAACCATGAAGTAGACAGTATAAAGTTGATCCAATACTTCGGGTTTAATCTGGGTCTTCCAGTATGCAGGATGTACAGGTATTGGGAATGCCTGAGGGTGATGTGATCATAAACGATTGTATAACCATGACGCTTCCATTCCTAGGGAGTGATGAAACGGGTTTGGATTTTAGTGACTCCTCTCAGTAGAGAAGTAATCTGATCTTAGTCCAAATGTTGGACATTGATCTGAATGTGATTCAGATTCAATGAAAAGATTAGATTTACGGTCTTGATTTAATCAAGCATCTATGGGAGGTCCGAGATCTGGATTTGAGATGTGATCTCAATATCCATGTCACTATACGTGGAACAATACAATCACCATGTCCTTATCTCCAAGTATTCGCGGAGAAAGCGCATTATCCTTGAAAGAGTTCATGGATAATTCTATTGTTGATATATGTATCCGAGCATTGGGAAAATGGATAATTAAATGTGATTTAATTATCATGAATAATATGAATTTGATTCATATTATAAGGAGAATTATCCAAGATAATTAAATGTGATTTGATTATCAAAGATGTAGATAATGTGAATGTGATCCATATTATTTGAGTACATGAGAATAAGTTATCCAATATAATTAAATATGATTTAATTGTTATGGATAAGAATAATGTGGATAGAAATATCCAATTATTCATAATATATTATAAATGTGATTTATAATGTATTAGAGAGAGTTAATTATAATTTATATGTGTTGATTACTTATTATGTGTATTGGATACACATTGTGTAATTAATTTACAATGTAAATTATATGTTGTTTTGGGTTGTGAATTTGATTCACAATTTTTCTATGGTAAGATTGCAATATTTTCAAATATAATTGTGAATTATTTTTGAAGAATAAAAAGCCAACGAAAGTTGTTGGAAATAAATAGAGGAGATTTTCAAGGAGATATGCAATCTCATGGATTTTCCATGAGATTGCTCTCTCCATGGAAAAGGGGGGGCGGCACATCATTCCTATAAGGAATGTGTGGCCGTCCACTTTGGAAGGTACATGGAGATGAAATCTCCATGTATCTTTTTCCTTATTTATTGATTTGATTTGGATTAATTTGTATTTGATTTTGTCAAATATATTTTGATCTAAATTTGTTGGTTTTACCAACAACAATCTTAGCCATTGGATTGACATAAATCAATCTCATCCATTGATTTTATATGTCACATGGATTGAGATCCATGGATCCCAAAGCCCTATAAATAGAGAGGCATACCCATGCTCTCTCTTTACACACAATGCTTGAGAAGCATCTCTCTCTCTCTTTCTCTCTAGAGGTCAGCCCTCTCTCTCCCTCTCATGGCCGTCCACCATGGATGCCATGGAGAGGTTCTCCATTGCCGCGGCATCGTCGTTATGCTGCCCGTTCTTCTGCTCGTGGATCTCCGTCTCCTTCGGTGCGCCTCGCTCGTGAAGAAGATGTCGGATCTCGTGTGTCGAGATCAGGAGATCCGCTGCTTGGATCATCAACATGGATTGCGAGAAGCACGCGGTTCATCCCCGCGCTCGCAAGCGTCTCCTCCGTCAGATCGGACTTAAGACAGGAGGTCTCTTTGTTTAGAGACTCTATCGCAACCACGCTTCAAGAGGTAATCCTATTACTTGTTTGTGGTTTAGACGAAACGATCCGAGAAGTGTTCTTGGATCATGTGGTTTCGTCGAATTTTTTTTTTAAATTCCGCTACATCGAGCAACTAGTGTGACTAGTCGCTCTTCGTCATATTCGATACGACGCTCACGCTTCCGTGATGCGCTTGAGGATCTCACCATATTATTCAAGTGGTATCAGAGCCTTAATTCGCTAACCGAGGACGACTTGGGTTCGTTAAGGTCGCGAAAGTTTTCATCGCATTTGATTTCGCAGATCTGTTTAGTAAATGCATTCGGCACTGTTTAAATTGTTTAAGCACGAATTTAATACTTGGATTTTGTTCCCCATTAAATAAGGAAACCATAGGATTTGAGTTTGCGTAAATCGGATTTCGTATGCTCTAGATATGGTCGTTTTAATGAACATGTATGCATGTTGCGGGAACTGTAAATCTGAACGTGATTAAAATGTTTATTACTGTTTAGACTTGCCTCGAAATGCGTGAAACATCACTTGGTTTCTGTCCTAAATCAAATTATCAAACTTTAGAAATTGACTTTGCTTAATTTGGATTTAAATTGATTGAGATATGCTAATTTTAGTAAGTAGGGGTCACTGCTGAAATTACTTTCCTAATCAAGAACCATGTGATTGTCAATTAATGAAATTAATTGTTAATTTCAAAAAATAATTATGGAAAATATTTGTGAAATATTAGAAGATGATTATTTCCTTAATTGACTTGGTCCCAATCAATTAATTGATTAGATTTGATCTAAATCTTAATTGGTATCACAATCATCAAACTCCTTGCTTGAATAGGATTGGGAATTTGTCTAGCAAATTTCCTTATAATCAAAATTGTTTTGATTACTATATGGTATAATTTCGGTTGAAGAACCGATGATCATCTCAAGTACAAATTAATTAATTTGGCATTATCCTTTCCTAAGGCGGATATGGTGTCTAGTCGGGGATCGCTGGGGTAGCGGGTTGCAACGTATGCGGTCCGTCCCACTCCCGCCGGTACTGGCCATGACAGCGGGTAGGGTCGGGATAATGTCCGAGGGATTAAGATGTATTTTTCTAATTATTAAAATACGAATTAATACGTACTTTGAGATTAATACCATATATATTCAAGTAAGACTATCAAGTTTGATTGATTGAATTGGATTGATAATTAATTTAATATGATTAAGTTAATTATGTCCAATAAAAATACTCTAATATGGTTAGAGTTGATAATTCCCTTGGAAGAATTAATTATATGAATGTGATTCATAGAAATTAATTTAATTTGAATAAGATATGGAGGATCACATAAGTGACATCCATGGTCTCCCGTCAAGGCGAAGGGTTTCATCACCAGATATTATATGTGGGAGACGCATGTCCGAAGTGACAGCTCCTACATATGATCCATTTGGATCGGGCTCGTCGCTTCTCGAAAGAGTAAGGACGTATGCTTAGTGACCCCAATATCGGGTCCTCATATTATTGGGGCGATATTGGATTGCGCATAGCGAGTTGTATTCCTGTTGACGGTTGGTTCAATTAATGACGGGTCAACATCACCTTAGGGGTGGTGGGCCCGGGTATTAAAGACCGAATTGGGAGATGCAAGTTGAACTTGCAAGGCGGAATGTGTTCCCGCTTCTTTTTATCTGAGTTGTAGGTTCTCATATTATTGGGATGCAACAAAGATAAGGAAGGAGATCCCAGATCTTGCTTGAGATATAATGGTAAGTATATCTCTTACATTGAAAGTGATTAAGGGAATGAACTTTCATTGTTGACATGGCAAGACAACTTTGATATAAAATTCCTAATTCAAACTAAAACATGTATATATATAAATATATACCCTTATGCAAATTACTTATTTCAGATAATCTTTCATTAAACCCACTCAATGTTATACTCATTAATAACCAGTAGAATATCATGGATTGGACCCTTGATCCAGATATTGTACTTGCGATTGGACACATAATGTATGTGGTTGCAATGTGCAAGTTTCCTCATAATGATGAGAAGTGATAATTAAATAAGACAATAGGACTAAAACCCTAGGGTTTGTATGTCTCTATAAGTCTTGATCTTATCGAATGTACTTTTGAAGTGGCATGTCGATGATGATCATAATTATCAAATTAATCCTTATAAAATCAATAAAGATATTCTGGCATACATATGTGCTCTTGACATTTAATCATGAATGACATGGTTCTCTACATCATGTAGAATGGTAGCTCTATTAGAGATAATGTATTCAAATTGTTTGAGTACCTACCTGAACCTATGCTTTAAGAGTTTGGATAGATGTAGGTGATGAGTGTCATCATTCTACTATCTTTACTCTAGTCATTCATGAAGCTTCATAATATTCATATTATATGCATTTAATGAAGCATGTATAAGTGTTGAAATACTCTTATATTGAAATTTTTTATTTTAAGATAAGAGATCCTTTAGTCTTGGGTAATGGTTGCTTAGAGATAAAGGGAGCGCAGTGGAAGCATGGATTGAACTCAAGTAAGAAGTATAGTCAAAGAGTTTATTGTACTTCTGTTGCTTCCATCCAAAGACTTGGATGAATGCCAATACTGCAATAAGTTGATGTGTTGATAGTATGACTATCAAATCTATCTAGAATCCTTAGAAAAGGAATCGCATAGTACATCAGAAAAATCTACATATAATCATTGATATTGACTTGCTTATTTGATAAGATAAAGTCTAATAATTGTATCTCAATCTTCTAATGACACTTGCATTTGGTTGCATCCGTATTAGAATATTAGAAATTTGATCTTAAGGTTTATTGGTGATCCATGTTGAAAGTGATGCAAGTGTTGCAACAATTTCCATGAGATCAATAGACTTCATATTTTCAGTGGGAGCCCTTAGTCTTAGAGAATGTCTCTATGACCTAGATATTAGAATACACTCATTGTTTATTTCTAATTGTTGGATATAAACATGAATTCTGTAATAAATCTATCATAAAGAGTTATGATGGAGATATTTCAGATAGTAATCTAAAATCTAGCGGACTCTACTAAATTAGAAAATTAATGAATGGTTCAATAAGATTTCTAATATTGAAAATTAAACCTTTAAAGATCAATAGGAGGATAAAGATCATTTGACAATGATCTGACATAATGTTTTGGACATATGTCTGTTGATGAGATCAATGGACAAGTAAGAGATGAAACTTTAGATTGTCTAATGATTCAAATCTCACATACTTGTGAATATTGTATTCAAAGTAAAAATGTCCAATACACCCTTCTTTGGGAAAGGTGTAAGATGTTGAGGTATTCAAGATCTCATACATATTGATGTATGTGAATCATCTATATCAGAATAAACATTATGGATATGTGATATCTATTAGTGATTATTTATGATATGAGATTTCTTCTCTTCACTTAGAAAACTTTGAAATGTTCAAAGATTTCCCTTTTTTGATTTAAAACCAAAGTTTGAAGGAAGATGAAATGAATTTGATCTAACCAAGGTAGCATGTACATATTAGATGAATTCAAGAAATACCTTATGGAGATATGAATATCATTCATATCTCAATCCTCCTAATGAACCTTAACTCAATGGAGTTGTAGGGAGATACAATTGATCATGTGTGACATGATTTAATCAATGATTAAACCTAGCATAATTATCTCTTAGTTTCCAAGGTATATATGTAGTAGAGACTGCATTATAAACTTAATAAGCTTCCATGCATGTAAGCTGGACTCTAGCACTAGAGAGTGCTACTTCATTAGGAAAATAAAGGATGGTATTGTATACCTACTTTATGACCTTGAGATTCTTAAAGGATCTCATCTCTGAGAATGTGATTCTTAGATGATGACTCTCTTAAGAATCAAGATGAAAATGAAGTAAAGGAACTCATTTAATCTTGAAAAGATAATGAGGCTCCTAAAATCGGAAACTAAAATAGATAATTAAAGATGAAACATTAATACCTCTTCAAATAAGTTTGAGGATGGATTCCATGTGTCAGTTAAATCTGAAAATGATCGGACTTCATGTGATGAAGCTCCTAAGGATCATGGCATGGAAAGATGGATGTTAGCAATAAAAGTCTAATGTAGACTTCATATACAAGTGTTGTATATGGACCCTCGAGGATCCAACTATATGGGTCAGACCCATTAAGGTGTAAATGGATCATCAAGAGAAAGAGGGAACCTGATGAGAAGGTATAGACCTTCAAAGCACGGTTCGTAGCCATGAGCTACACACCGAAGAGAAGGAATCGCTTGCGATAAGACTTTCTCTCCAGTGACCTTGCTTTAACCCATCAGAATATTGCTAACTATAGCTACACAACTTGTCTATGACATCTTCATGGTGTGAGTCAAGATTGCATTCCTCTATGAATACCTCTCTGAGGATATTCATATGAAGTAGCCCCAGGGCTTCATGGTTGAGGAAAGCAAGGTGTGCTAGCTGAAGAACTCCATCTTTGGACTCCAATAAGTTTCTTGTAGTTGGAACATAAGATTTGATGAAATTATAAATGTTGTGATTTCAGATAAAATCTTGATGAACCATGTGAAGCTTAATGGGAGTGCCATTGTGTTCATCGTGCTAAATGTAGATATTATTCTAATCATTTAGAATGATATAAGAATAAAAATAAGTGTTTTATAATTTGGTTGTTCCATACCTTGAGATACGATTTCAAGGATACCTCTTAGATCTTAATTCTGAAGTCATTCAGAAGCAAAGAGAAGAGGGTATTGGGACTATCACATTAGTAGTACACCTTGGAATTATTCCATTTTCTGGACAATTCCAAGAAAAGCTTCCTTCCCTTAAGATGTGGTAATGACCTGTCTAGAGGGATAGCACCTCAAAGAGTTGAGGAAGTGAATGCTAGAACTTCTTGCACTTGTGCATCAGTTATGAGAAGCTGAATGTATGTTAGATGTGTACAAGAACCAGATGTCTACCATGCAGTGGGAGTAGTAAACTGTTACTAATCCTACTATGGAGATAAAACACTTGATTGCAGTAATAACAATATCTTCAAAGATGATGAAACTTAGAGATAGTGATCTCAAAGTCTTATCTTCAAAGGTTTAAAGACCTTGTAGATAATGATCTATAAGGGTCTTAACTGTAGATACCTTAGGAGATAGAGATCTCCAGGAATGAAGGTATTCTAATAAGGATTATGGGAATACTGGTTATGATAATTAATAAGATATAGTGTCAAGGACACTATAACCAACAAAATTGAGTATCGGTTGCATGAGATGCAACATTCGCATTGGATGCAAGCACTGTTACTAGGAGATATGCAAGTACCGTAAAAGGACTTGGCGTAGTCTCTTGGGAATGGAGTGACTGATCAGCTTACCTAGCTATTTTCTAAATAGCCTATGATTGTCACATGAGTGTGGGTTTAAATGATTAGCCCATTAATGGCTCTTTGGGCTAGTGGGAGATTGTTGGACATGCGAGCCCACGACGAGCCATTATGCAATAAATGTTATTGCCATTCACTCCTTAGTCTGAAATAAAGAGTACATAATTTGCATAATAGGTCCCTTAGTACAATTAGGGTTATGTACCATGGCCATCTTAATGATCATACAGCTGTTGATTCAATTATTGAACCATAGAGGTTGGTGCTTAGATGAATATCTAATGAGTTAGATTGAGGACTCATCAAGCACCGACAAATGATTATTAAGAGATGATCTCCAGCATGAGTAGGAGATGGCAATCCTATCTCATTTAGGTTGATATCTGACCAGCCTCTTGATGCAGGTCCTCTGCATAGGAATAGAGATTCGGAGGTGTCGGATGAGTTAGGTCAAAGAGTTGACTTAACGAGATCGAGATAACCAAAGTCCTATATCGTATGCTGTCACGATACAGTGACACATCCTCTGACCGGAGACAGATGTGTTACTATATGTCTGAGTATGTACATTTGGCAGACCAATAGGTTGATGGCCTAATCAAGGTCTATACACCGGCGCGCTAGTGTGTATATAAGGGCATATGAGTAATACGATCTCTCAAAGGGATCATACAGGTTCACTACTGAACCGGAAGACATGAGCTCACCCATGAGATATTGGGAAGAATCAAATTCCGTGCGCAAGGTCGTCTCGCTTTGGAAGCTTGACTGAATTTGTTGGTTTGATATATACTTTTGGAAAGTATATGATCAAGACCTAGGTATGATATATGCGTTTGGAAAGTATATGATCAATACCGACTCCCAGTGATCGAATGAGAAACTTACTGATAAAACCATGAAGTAGACAGTATAAAGTTGATCCAATACTTCGGGTTTAATCTGGGTCTTCCAGTATGCATGATGTACAGGTATTGGGAATGCCTGAGGGTGATGTGATCATAAACGATTGTATAACCATGACGCTTCCATTCCTAGGGAGTGATGAAACGAGTTTGGATTTTAGTGACTCCTCTTAGTAGAGAAGTAATCTGATCTTAGTCCAAATGTTGGACATTGATCTGAATGTGATTCAGATTCAATGAGAAGATTAGATTTACGGTCTTGATTTAATCAAGCATCTATGGGAGGCCCGAGATCTGGATTTGAGATGTGATCTCAATATCCATGTCACTATACGTGGAACAATACAATCGCCCTGTCCTTATCTCCAAGTAAACGCGGAGAAAGTGCATTATCCTTGAAAGAGTTCATGGATAATTCTATTGTTGATATATGTATCCGAGCATTGAGAAAATGGATAATTAAATGTGATTTAATTATCATGAATAATATGAATTTGATTCATATTATAAGGAGAGTTATCTTAGATAATTAAATGTGATTTGATTATCAAAGATGTAGATAATGTGAATGTGATTCATATTATTTGAGTACATGAGAATAAGTTATCCAATATAATTAAATATGATTTAATTGTTATGGATAAGAATAATGTGGATAGAAATATCCAATTATTCATAATATATTATAAATGTGATTTATAATGTATTAGAGAGAGTTAATTATAATTTATATGTGTTGATTAATTATTATGTGTATTGGATACACATTGTGTAATTAATTGACAATGTAAATTATATGTTGTTTTGGGTTGTGAATTTGATTCACAATTTTTCTATGGCAAGATTGCAATATTTTCAAATATAATTGTGAATTATTTTTGAAGAATAAAAAGCCAACAAAAGTTGTTGGAAATAAATATAGGAGATTTTCAAGGAGATATGCAATCTCATGGATTTTCCATGAGATTGCTCTCTCCGTGGAAAGGGGGGGCGGCACATCATTCCTATAAGGAATGTGTGGCCGTCCACTTTGGAAGGTACATGGAGATGAAATCTCCATGTATCTTCTCTCCTTATTTATTGGTTTGATTTTGATTAATTTGTATTTGATTTTGTCAAATATATTTTGATCTAAATTTGTTGGTTTTACCAACAACAATCTTAACCATTGGATTGACATAAATCAATCTCATCCATTGATTTTATATGTCACATGGATTGAGATCCATGGATCCCAAAACCCTATAAATAGAGAGGCATACCCATGCTCTCTCTTTACACACAATGCTTGAGAAGCATCTCTCTCTCTCTCTCTAGAGGTCAGCCCTCTCTCTCCCTCTCATGGCCGTCCACCATGGATGCCATGGAGAGGTTCTCCATCGCCGCAGCATCGTCGTTATGCTGCCCGTTCTTCTGCTCGTGGATCTCCGTCTCCTTCGGTGCGCCTCGCTCGTGAAGAATACGTCGGATCTTGTGTGTCGAGATCAGGAGATCCGCTGCTTGGATCATCAACATGGATTGCGAGAAGCACGCGGTTCATCCCCGCGCTCGCAAGCGTCTCCTCCGTCGGATCGGACTTGAGACAGGAGGTCTCTTCGTTTAGAGACTCGATCGCAACCACGCTTCAAGAGGTAATCCTATTACTTATTTGTGGTTTAGACGAAACGATCCGAGAAGTGTTCTTGGATCATGTGGTTTCGTCGAATTTTTTTTAAATTCCGCTGCATCGAGCAACTAGTGCGACTAGTCGCTCTTCGTCGTATTCGATACGACGCTCACGCTTCCGTGATGCGCTTGAGGATCTCACCATATCCTTCACTCATCTCCATAGCTTTTGCAAAACAAGGGATCTTGGAGATGATACTTAACACTTTCGTATTGACCAAGCAAGTACCCAAAATGCTCTGTTCATTGAGGGATGACATTAAGGAAATAACAAGACTCTTGGAAGAGAAAGAAAAAAG
Organism: Ottelia alismoides; assembly: GCA_037367405.1. NCBI lineage: Eukaryota > Viridiplantae > Streptophyta > Magnoliopsida > Alismatales > Hydrocharitaceae > Ottelia > Ottelia alismoides. The sequence goes on along the minus strand of JAZKJV010008364.1, from coordinate 300,937 downwards.
AAAATGTCCACAAAATCAACTAGTTGTTGAAAGTCCTCCTTGACGACTCTCTCAGGGATGAATTTTTACATTTCACTAAATCCAAACCATCCCTTATCTTCTTCTACATAACTGATTTTTTGAAACCTTCTATTGATGAGAGGTGTCATTTATAAGATTTTGGTCGATTACATCTCCTTTGGACACCATCGGAACCTTTCCAAGAAACCCAAATTTCATTTCTGTCCAATAACTTGACCTATGACACAATCACTCTAGGTTAACATGAATTGAATTCGAAAACCATGCTCCATGAGGATTCCTATATTACATTTTTGGATAATTTTGAGGATAAGTATGGGGGATTTTTTAGAAAGTTGTAATTGAAAGAAAAGATAAAGATTGTGATATAACCTCTCAGATTCAAAAGACAAAGTCGTATTTTGACGAGTTATATTTCAGTATTATTGAGGAAGAATTTCTTGAAGAGACCTTGTTGATTCCTCAAAAACTTCAATTGATTAACTCTGATAATATCACTATTTTTTGTCATTTACAATTGGAGCATGTTATTATCGAAATTTCCATTGATTTATAAGCTAAACATATTGACTCAGACGAAACTATGATGTCCGAATGTTGGGACACTGAAGGACATATTCTAGACATTGATTTTGCGGATGATCTTGAGATTGGATTAAATTTTGAAAAAGAAGAAAATGATTTCAAGATTCTTGAATAAAATAAATCACAATGAACTTTACAAATCAAGTGATGTACTGTTTGAACATGAGATAATTGATGATTTTATAGCTCAACTTAGGAATAATTTAAATTTGGGAAGAAAGAAAATAATGGAATATGATTTTATGGTTGGATTAAAATTTAAATGTAGAAGATAACAAATATGGACTTGAAAAAATTTTCAAGAATGGATTGAAAAGAGAGATGATAGAGAAGTTGAAGAGACCCTCTTCCCAACAATCCATGACCATATGTCAGAATTCTTCCTCAATGAATCTCTCGAGGACGAGAAGGCAATATTCCTTCCCAACAAGGGAAGAAGAGCTAAATAACTTGGTGTATGATTTCCAATACACATTCTCTATCATTGAATTGATTTCAGATCATGATAATCTTATGTCCTCGGATCCTTTTTGGATTGAAACCGAGTAGTACCTCTATGCACTTGAGGATGATCGACTTACCAATTCAGAGGCTCAGCCTTGGTTGGAGCCATTGCCTATGGTCACATACTCATTGGTAGCTAATATAGAGGAAAAACACACTGATTGCACACATATTCTTCTGAGCCCTCCCTCTCTCCCGTACTCCAAATAATAAAACATGTTGAGGTTGAATGTGGATGGCCTGATCTAAATTTTGATTTGGAATCTACAAATGATGCCATATGAGATAATTATAGTGATATCATGGAGGGAGATGACTATAAATCACGATTTGTATTTGAGGATTTTATACTTAATATTCCCGCTCTATTGGCCAACTTTCCACAATCCCATTATACCATCTCTAGCCACTGGCCTCACCGTGATTTTTCAAACACGGATGTTGTTCATACTCAAGACATGGGTTATTTCTAATCATAGAGCCCGACTGGGGATGTTACAATCGGCACATCATGGGATAAACCCTTTAGTTATCTTTCATGTATTTTATCTAGCTTGCATTTTTTACTTCATGTCTCGTAATTGTAGTTTAACATAAGTATGGGAGAAACTCCATAAAAAAGTAAAATAAATTAGAAAATAATGAAAAAAGGGTATCCATTGATCACTTGCATCTTGCATTCTCTCTGCTCGTGTTATCATGTATTCTATGTTTCCGTGATTTTATCATCATGTGGTTATGACTTATGCTAAGCATGGGGGGTGCATCGCATTTCATACATGCCATTTATGTTTTTATCATGTTTTTTCTATTTCATTTCATGCATTCTATTTTTTACATTGCTTTATTTCAAAAATCCAAAAAAAACATTACGTTACATTTTTAAAAAAACATAAAAATTTCGAAATTTTTTAACATTTTCAAAATAAAACTTTGCATCATTTTTCAAAAAAATCCATTTTTTGCACATGCCCAAAATTCAATAAACAAGAGCTCCAATCCCATATTAAAGTTCTGAAAATTCAATAAACATGAGCTCCAATCCCATATTAAAGTTCTGATAATATTTCTTTTTTTCCAGGTCCACTTTAGACGAGGCCCAAGAAGACCCTCTAATCCTCCTCTCTTCATATTAAAAAAAGGAAAAAAAAGCTAAACGACAAAATAGATGAGTCAACTGACGTCAACAATTCAAAAAAAAATAAATAATAATGGGATGTTGACATCAGCCAATATTTTTCTTCCGCCAACCGAACCCGACGTCTCCCCCTCCCCCTCCCACACACCAAGGCCACCGTCCCTTCCTCTCCCCTTCGCGCAACCACCGTGGGGGCAGTTGGCCTCCTCCAGCACCTCTCCTTCACCCCTTCTCCTCCCTCGCCTCCTCTATAAAGGGAGGAGGAGCTTGAAGGAAGAGAGGGGAACCCAACATGGGCTTCGCCCCCCTCCTCCTTCGCATGGCATCACCATCATCGCCTCTGCCCTCGGCCTCCTCCTGTTTCCGCCACCGTTGCTCTGCTGTCTCCCCTCCTCATAGCCTTTGCCACCAAGCCACCACCATGCCGTTGTGCTCCGCCACACGGGTCGGGCATGTCATCAGCCCTTGTTCTTGGAGACCAGGGGTCTCTTTGCAATTGTTTTTATTTTCTATATTTTTCCTTCTTTTGGATGTAATGGTAATTTTAAAAAACTTCGATTATCGTCTCCAATTTTTCAATTTTCAATTTTATATTTCGTAACATTTGCATATTTTTTATTCAAGATTGTGAATTTACATTCCATTCCTCTAGGGACTTTTCTGTAACTTACATTCCTATTTATTTTTTACGCAATTTACCCATTAAACAAGTGGTTCGTAAAATTTTCAATTTTTTTCATACACTTTTATATTATTGCATTTACACCCTTATATAAATTTTATCTACATCCATGCCCTTAGTTTTTTGGGAAATCATATAAATTTCCCTAATACTTCAAAAAATCACTAAAAATAACAGAAAAATCGGAAAAAATCCCAACAAAACCTGATGTGATCCTTAAGATGTCTAGAACCTAGTGATAGATTCAACATAGTTTAAAGTCTCAAAAATACAACTAAAAATAGGATTCAATTTGAGTAAATAAAGTCAAAAATACCTCTGTAAATAGAATAAAAATTCAAGTAAAAAATGTCCGAGCCCCTATGGATCGATCCTCTGCTTGCCCTATTCATATTTTAATATATGTTATCTTGTAGTTGTAGAAACTTTCTATGAAATTTTACCGTTTTCACGTGTGAGCAATGGCAACATAAAAATCGCTTTTTAACACACCGAAAATCACGATTTCAATTTGAATATATTCGAAAATGACTCGAAAATACAATACTGCAACTATATAAACACATATATATGCCAATATACGCATACTTAGTATCTAATACATATATTCATATATGTATCCAGACGAAAGAAAGTATCTATATCCTCAGAAATAACGAAAATGGCATCTATATCTGAAAAAAAAACTGAAATCCTTTTTCGTATTTATATCCGTGAAAAACTGCACATACATATTCGCTTAAAAATAGATTCAATGGCTAATGAATAGATCTGAATCCATATCCGAATGTACTCCTAGATAAGGAGATGGTTCCTAATTCACCGGGAAATTCCCTCCCGTTTAGATCAATCCTTCCAAAAAAATGCTCTCATTTGGGATCTTAATCCTTTCAAAATTTTCCATTTCATTTAGGAATCTATTGAAGGTGTAGCGTCTGTTTTTAAGCCCATCGTGATGGGCTCTCTCCCTTTAGAAAATTTACAACTAAATTTTATGATCATTTTCTTTTACTAGTTAAGGAGAGTGTGAGGTTGAATGTAACATCCAACTCCCAAATATAGTCCCATATTTAAAATTCACAAAGTGTGAGAATGTGTTATAAATGGTGGGGATTTTACTTGACAACTTGGGCTTAAACATTTTGGGTGGTTGTCAACGGGTCTAATTGAGTTCGAACCCAACAAGTTGTCAGAGCCAGTTTTCCTCGTTAACGAACCGAGGACCTAAGCTCAGGACGTTACAAATGGTATCAAAGCGGGTTCCCTCTGATAGTGGAAAGGGCTACCCGATAGTGGGTTATAAATGGTGGGGATTACTACTTGACAACTTCGACTTAAACATTTTGGGTGGTTGTCAACGGGTCTAATTGGGCTCGAACCCAACAAGTTCTCAGGGTCAGTTTTCCTCGTTAATGAACCGGGGACCTAAGCCCGGGACATTACATTGAACCTTGATCCTTTGGGAGTCCCTTCCATGTTCAATACCTTTTGATTCCATCAAATCGAGACTGCTGGCACACAATGCTCGAGTTCGACGATTAGATCCGAATCATTTTGCAGAGGAAACTTTCGTCTAGATAAATCCTCCCATTTATCTCTTTCTTGATTGACGAATCTGATCGATATTTCTTGATGTATGATTGGCTAAGTTTGTTGCACGTAAATGAAGTCATCATACTCTGATGTATTTCCAAGAAGCTTGGATCATTTTTGTATATCAATGATTATTAACCCTTTGTTTTTATAAAAAAAATGCATGAATTCTAAGTTCAACAGATATCTGATGTCATCTTGATATAATTCTGGCACCAATTAGGCATTATCACGATATTACAATCTCTAGTTTTCAAAATCAATTCCTATTGGAACTCTTGGATAACATTGTTTGACCGATTTCAACCCATCTTTTTCATTTTGTGTTTTCCAAATCGAAATTGATATATCATCATTCTTAATCACAAGTAATTTTGTGCTTGTCCCATTAATTTATTGAATGCATCAACTTTCAGGATAGATACCTGTAGTAACATCTATAAATTTACGTTCGTGCAAGGTTATCATAAGGTGTGCCTTATGTAGTTGTCTCTTTAGGAAGGACTAGGTCCGATCATCAAGATTGATAATGATGATGATCATAGATGACCAATATGTTTAACCTCCAACAAAAAAATACCGACGATTGGAAATCTTGGTTGTAGGATACAGTGCATTATAGCTTGTATATGACGTTAAGTTACATCCTTTTTTATATAGGTGATAACTGATTTCTGTGGACGGAGAGCCTTCCAGATCTATCCATATCGTTTTCTAAACAAGATATGTACATCAACTTATGTCACATACTGTTGTTATTTATGCATTTACTGAATTTTATTAGCTTATAAATTGTCAAATTATTTGTATGGATCATTCTTTATTACCCCATTACATGATAATTTTTGTTGGTGCAATCTTTATAATTTATATTAATGTGCTAAATCTTTAGGTAAATACCCAACTTATCCATGATGTTTCTTTAATTTTTTCAGATTGTGGTTGGCATATTACTGTATAATGTAAACAACTACCCTAAATTGATTGGACACACACATTCAATTTTCATTATACCATATTAGTATTCCTTGTTCATCTATTTAAATACTTAATTGAAAAATTAATTATTATTTTGGCACCACCATTATGCAGAAGTAGACAATGTTCATTGTTGGTACGTTTGAGACTTTGACCTAGCCAAGTTTCGTGCTTACGGTTAATTTCGCCAATTGACCATTGCATACATGTAATTCTGCACTACTCCTAAATAATTTCCCCTACGACGGTTGATTCAGTACTGATATCCGTTGCAATGGGGTTTAGATGGGAGACCATGTATTAGAATATTCTATGATTAGAAATTTTGATTTATGAAAACAATGTGGCTCCTATCTAAGCTTGGGCTGCCCGGTGTCGGCATATGGTATTATTTTTCCTATTGATACTGATATTCGTTGATATTCATATTGATGGTCTCAAAATGTGATCACTCAAGAAAAAAATATTGTATTGTTATTGTTATCTCTTTGAATTTTATACAATTGGAAATTCTTGATATAGTTCATTGTTATTATTGACATATATTCATTATTACATGAAATTGCCCAATGTATTAGCATTTCTAATGTTCGAGGTGTATCGATAATTATGGCATGTGTCATAATTTAAAAATGTGTACCTAGTCAACTTCGTTTGACTAATATTGATTACTACATTGCATCTTAGAGGGAAGCGAAGTGGTGGACGATCAGTTAAGAAGTTGTTGTTCCATTCTAGGTTGTTTAACGTACGAAATGTGTTATTAGACTCCCATTTTTGTTCTGCAGTTGAGACCCGATGAGTCTTTGGATTATCGGTTATTTGTTCCGATGGTAACAAGTAGAATCTGTATATGTTCCATGACATTGTGTCTCTTTATATGTTCTATTCTATTCTATTGTTGTGTGACACTCTGACTATGGTTAATGATTATGAAACATTTGTCTCTCTCTCCTGGACTCGGAAAAAAATCATAATTTTGAGATGCTTCTGTATTTTTTCTCCGTGTTTCGAGGTACGAGATGTGAAAGAATGTTATTTCCTACTTGCACATAGGCATAGTTTCTACTCCTCTTGTTATATTCTATTATATACGTGCAACTTTAGGGCAACGCCATCATTAGCAATGCATTCACCCTTCACGAATCTGAAAATGTTCGGTTGCAACATGAAATCAACAATTTAGGCTTCTTTAATATATCAAGATATAACTTGATCTGATATAATTTTATTCTCTTTTCTAATGTATAAGGCATGAATTAATGGGATGAGAAGTCACGTACAGTAAAATTCCCATGACATTTGAGTGTCTTTTTTATCCATTATACAATCAATAACTAGTTGGGATTTAGGCATGTCATTGAATATCATGATGGAATGCTTGATTTGGATATTGCCATTCAAAAGATTTTGGAAATGTCGTTATAGTCATCAAGTATCATGACTGCGCTAAATATGGGGATTATGCATGATATCAAATTCGGCTAAGGAATGAGGATCTTATTGCTTCTAGAGTAATTTCATAAAAGCCTCTGAATTATACACCCAATTTCAATGTCAAGCCCAAACTTTTAAAGTGATATTTCAATACATAACTGTTAATTTGGTAACAATATGATCTTCAGTTAACAAAAATGAGTTAACATATTCATCTTTTGAATTGAAAGGACAAAAAGACCCTTCATTCATATGCAAAGGCAAAACCCTATTTTTTTTATAATTTTCTTATATATCTTCCACATCTAGCTCCACCACCCTCTTTCATCCATTGCCCCCATCCCCTTCTCCACCATCTTCTCCACATGTAACCCTTACCATCACCTCTCTCGCCGCCTTTACCATCCACACCCTCCAAATCACCCCCTCGTAATCTCACCGCCTCTGCCTCCCGCACCCTATCTCGCCGCATCCACTAGCAGCTACATGAAGCTCCAGTTCTACCGGCTCGTGGAGCCATTATCAGGAGGCCATATACCTAAGTTACCTAATCCATCCCTTTCCCTAGTTAGATGGTATAAATCATTAGTTGTTTGATTCATTCCCATTCAATTCCAATTTGATTCATTCCCAATTTTTCGATCATTACCCTTTTTTGTTTGATTTCAAAACTTCTTTACACCTTATTCTCAAAAGATCAAAACCTTGTTAACATTACGGACCAATTCTTATTGAATTGAGCCGAGATTGGTCCTTTTTGGAAACGAATCTTAGATTTCATCTGGACAAAACCCATCCCCAGATTCGACGTGAAGCTTCATCCAACACAAGAAGGAGCATATGCACCTCCTTCATCAAGCACCAACAACCACCATCCTCTGAGAAAAAGCAGCAGTCCTTCATCCTTCAGCCATCGCGACAACCACCTCTGTAATATCTCTCATTCATCTATAAGAACCCACTGAAGAGGGTGATAACAATGTCTATTCCTGGAGCATCATCCATCTGGAAGTGTCCACCTGAAGTGTTCATATCAAACAACCTCAGAGCTAAGCCCATATGCTATCACCTTCAGCAATATATCTCATCCGCCAATTCATTCATTGGAATGCTATCTGGTGCATCATCGAAGAAGAAGACCTACACCAATGCCACCTGATACAGATCATCGTGCTCCACCAAAGCCATATGGAAACCTCTTCTTGTTGGTTATGATCCGTTCCCAAAAATAAAGAAAAAAAGGGATGGAGGTTGTTGAATATTTATCCCCTGGGGGTCTTATTTGCAATAGGAGTAGGACTTGTGTTTCCTATTCCAAATAGGATTAGGAGAAGAAAGAGGAGGCAAGAGTAGTATAAATAAGACCGCACTCATGGCATTGGGGATCATTCCAGCTCAAGCATCTCTCACTCTCTTCTTTCTTAGCTCTCTCTCCCCAAGCAAGGAGAGAAGTAGCCCATGCAAGGCGTGAGGAGCAAGTCTGCGCAAGACACGAAGAGCAGCCTGCAGGGGTGTGAAGAGCAACCCGCAAAGGCGTGAGGTGCATCCGCGCGAGGAAGAATCGCACACGAGGAGGGACAACTCGTGACGAGGAGAAGCAACGGTATCGTGTTCTCCAAGTACAAGGTGACAATCATCTGATTTTATTCTTGTAGCTGAGCCTCAGTTTTGTTGGGCAACAACAATGAGAAGATATTGTGCCCTCTTATTTTTCTGACCTAGTGGATTTTGTTATGGGTCTTCGTGTCCCATGGGTTCTTTCCCTCTCTCACATCGAGGAGGGTTTTCCCATGTAGATTACTCGTCTCTATGTGATTTCTTGATTATTGTGCTACACTTGTTATTCTTGGTTCCCATGTTGGGAACGTTCTGCTGCTAGTCACCCTTTGCAGGATAGGTTAAAGGAATCCCTCGATTTCCCAACAAGTGGTATCAGAGATTGTGTTGTCGAGATGGGGAAGGATGAAGAAGGCACAATGATAAAGCTGATGAGCACGAATTGGCAAATATGGAAGGCCAAGATGGAGGAAATCTTGTATTGCAAGGACCTCCATGATCCGTTGGAAGGAGAAATAGCCAAGCCCGAGGGCATGTCCGCAGGTGATTGGACGAAGATGAACAGGAAAGCAATCGGCACTATCCAGAAATGGATGGAGTTATCGGTATTCCACCATGTCACAGAAGAGACAGATGCAAAGAAACTACGGGAAAAACTGACGGAGCTCTATGAGCAGAAGACAACAACCAACAAGGCATTCTTGATTCGGAAGTTGGTGAATCTACAGTACAAGGATGGGATGAAAGTTGATGAGCACTTGAGTGAGTTTCATAGTCTCATCAATCAACTGAGTACTATGAACATGGCACTAGATGATAAATTGTAGGCGCTTCTTCTATTGGGTTCCCTGTCAGACAGTTGGGAAACTCTGGTGATTACCGTGAGCAACTCCGCTACAGACGACAAGCTGGCCATCCCTATGGTCAAGAGCAGTCTCCTGAATGAAGAAATCAGACGAAGATCATATGGAGACTCATCTTCTTCACATGTATACGCAGTTGAAAGATGAGGCAGGCCAAGCAGCAGGGGAAAATCACGAAAGAAACCTAGGGAGAAGTCCAATAATAGAGGAAAGTGCCCTCATTGAAACAAGCCTGGTCATTGGAAGAGAGACTGTAGAGCCTTGAAAAGAGAGCAAGCAGAAGCCAAAAATAATCAGAAGAAAGATAAATATGAGAACATTACCGCATCAGTAGCCGATGACGATGATGATCACTTGGTCCTCACTATTCAGGAGCCGTTTCTACATGCAGGGGATGACTTCGAGTGGGTCATCGATATGGTCACCTCCTACCATGTGACTCCACACAAGGAGTTATTCACTTCCTATACAGAGGGAGATTTTGGGAGAGTCAAGATGGGGAACAACTATTACTCCAAGATCATTGGCACGAGCACCATCTCAATTTAGACTGATATTGGATGTGCAATGACTTTGTAGGACGTCAGACACGTTCCTGACTTGCGGCTTAGCCTCATATCCTAATCTCAACTGGATAGGGAGGGCTACCATCTGAAGTTTGGTAACAGTAGATGCAAGATCAACAAGGACTCTCTTATCATGGCCAGAGGCAGGTTGTGCTGCATGCTCTACAAGACTTGGGTGAAGGTCATGGATGGCAGCCTAAATGCTAGTGATGCTGACATGTTAGATCTCTGGCATCATCGGCTCGGACACATGAGCCAAAAGGGCTTACAACTTTTGAGCAAGAAGGAGTTGATACCATGTCATACGGATAAAACATTGTCACCTTGTGATTCATGTGAGATTGGAAAAAAAAGAGTGCACCTTTCAAAACCAGATCAAAGGTGAAGGAAGACCTTCTGTAGTTGATTCACTCCGATGTGTGTGGTCCCATGGACATAGTCTCTTTGGGTGGAAACAAGTATTTTCTGACATCCATTGATAATGCATCAAGGAAGGTATGGGTTTATATGCTGAGGATGAAGGATTAAGTCTTTGATTGCTTCAGGAAATTCCATGCCATGGTGGAGCGCGAGATAGGAAAGTGTTGAAGTGTCTACGCATGGTAAATGGAGGGGAGTACACCTCTCACAACTTTCCAGAGCTACTGTGCAAAGCACGGGATCATGCATGAAAGGACAGAGCCTAGCACACCCCAGCACAATAGTGTGTCGTTGAATGGATGAATAGGAAGATTGTGGAAATAGTTCGTTGCATGCTGATGACAGCGAAGCTGCCCAAGACCTTTTGGGATGAGATGGTTCAGACCTCCTGCTACTTGAGATGGTTCAGACCTCCTGCCCAAGACCATTTGATTTAGCCAAAATTCACGGAGTCTAAAAGTGGTGTCTCACACAAGGCGGAGATAACCGTCGCTGTGACGACTCACAATGAATTCTGAACTAAAGTCAACAATCAACCCACACTAAAGATCAACAAATTAGAACTAATGTGGAGTTAAAATTTATTTTTAACTCTGCACAAATGGTGTATAGTGACAAGTATGCAGAGAGTTCGAACACAGGGAGCAAGCAGGATAATTCAAACAATTGTGCTCAAGTGGATGTGTGTGATGTGTCTACACTAAGCAATCAAGCAAAGGAATTTTTGTGGGTTTTTAATTTTTATATTTTTTTATCTTTAATTTAATTTTTAATTTTGTATTTTGATTTTTGATTTTCTGATTTTTATAATTTTATATTATATATATATTTTTTTAATTTTCAATATTGGAAAATAAAGACAAGGTAATGAAAGACAAGCTAAAATATTTATAAAACTAAGTAAAAATTACCAAAAATTCAGAAATTAAATATTTTTTTGGTATTTTTAGGGTTTTTTACTGTTTTTGTGATTTTTGGGGATTTTTCAAGGTGTTTTTGGTATTTTTAAATGCTGAAATAAGGCAAAACAGTGGAAAGATGGCTGGCTGTGAATAAAATGGGATTTAAAAATAGCAACCAGTAGCTAAAAATTTTCACACTATTTTTTAAATAAAAAGGACAAAATAAGAAACAAACAGGAACTGAGTTTTTGATTTTTGGAGTTTTCTACTATTTTATATATTTTTTTGAAGTTTTTGAGTGTTTTTGAATTTTTAGTGTTTTTCTTTTGAGATTTTTAGTGATTTTTGGACTGACACTAAAATAGAATAAAATAGACACTAGGTGATTGTTTTGGAATTTTTGGAGGTGTTTTAATATTTTTTTGGTATTTTCTAAGCTAGACAGTACACAAAAAGCATGTTTTTTATTTTTAATAAATATGGAAATAAAATAAAATCAAAAACTAAAATGATGGCGTGGAAGCATATGTGTCCAGAATCTTAAGTCTATTTTTGTGGAATTTTTGGATTTAAAATGATAGGTCAAATAATTACAACAAACATCCAAACATTAAACAGTCCCGGCAGGGGTATTTATGCAATTTACAAAACATCCAGGGGCATACATGCAATTTTCCACAAAATATTGAACTGAATATTTAATTTCTAGCACCAAAATGCAATTACAAAAGCCGCCTGGGCTTCTTAGAAATTTTCCCACCAGGGCGCGTGACCTGCACGTGCCTGGCGAGGACTGAAATGTAATTTCTCAAACCCTGGGGGCCTACTTGCAAAATATCCAAAAAGTTTACACTTGATATGAAAGTTTCAGGACTAAAATTCAATACACAAATGACCGAGGGTGTCCTTGCAAAATGCCCACCCCCTCACGTGCACAGGTCACGTGAGGTGACGTGGCGAAGGACCTGGATGCAAATAAACAAAGTTTGGGGGTCTTTGTGCAAATATTACAAAACTTTTACACTACAGACAAAAGTTTAAATACTAAATATTAAATACAAAAAGTGCAAGGGTTGGGATGCAAAATACCCTCGACGGCGGAAGATCGGACGGTGGGATGAATCCCACTTATCCACGTGGCGTGTCCTGGGTCTGCGATACCCCTTCAGATCTGACGCCTCGGATTAGATCTCCGAGAGGAGATCGACGGCTGCTGAGGCGGCTTGATCAGACAGTCGGTGGAGCACCTGGAGCTGCGACTCGATCAGACGGTGGAGAAGCGAGGAGGAAGAACAGGGAAGAGCACCAGCGGAGGCGCACTTCCCCGACTCCGATCTCGCTCCTCAGGCGATGGATGGGCTCCAAAATGGAGCTGCAGACTCCTGGGAGGTCCCTCTGTGGACTGGATGGCTTGGATTCGCCGGAGAAGCGTCGAAGTGCTGGCGCGGAGGCGGCGGAGCTCTAAGCTCCAGGTATCTCCGGCGAAGGTCGCAAAAATGCTCTCCAGGTTCGTTCAGGGGTCTTTGACCTGCAAAAAGTGGTGAAAAGGCCCAGGGCAAATTGCCTGGGCCTCGCGGAGGCGTGGGGATGCGTGATCGATGGATGGGGGGTGACGGTGGCCAGAGGTGTCTCCGGCGAGTGATCGATTTGGCGAATCGATGCACGATTGAAACGGATAAACGGGGGAAGATGTAGCTGGGAATGCAAGTGATAAAATGACGGCGAAAAACTAAGGGAGTGACACGACCTCGAGCCCAGAAAGGGCGAGGGAAAGGTACCTCGACGGCGGTCACCGGAGGTTGGAACACGCGGCGCTATCGACCCTCTCCCGCCGCTTGGATGCGTCGAGCTCGAAGCTGTCACCTTCGGGCTTCGATGGTTGGACCAAGGGAGGTGGTTCACTGATGATTCGCGGTTCGATTTTTCAAATTAGGTCAAGGGGAAGCTTAAGTATGGTTGACGAAGGGGTGGCAAGAACGAGGCGCCTGGCCTGATGCAGTGGTCTTCAGCCCAAGATAATGCTTGGGCGAGGGTCCTTGATGCTGGAGCTTCAAAAGTCGTGAAGGGTGGAAGACGTTTTGGTGAAAGGGGCGGCCTCGAAAAAATGGTGAAAATGGGGTCAAAAGCGGGTCTGACAAGAGCTACAGGGTGTAGGTCAGACTGTTGACCTAGGTCAACAGTCCTGGCCTCCTGGTTGGTCCACGTGGACCAACCAGGAAAAACCTTGAAAAAATATTTTATTAATTAATTTAAACCTAATAGATGGCCGAATTAAATAAAAGTTATAAAATAAAGAATGCTTAGAATTTTATGTAGTATTTTATTTTGATTTTTAATTATTTTTAGGAGTTATATTTTTACAAGTTACCTTTTTAACCCTATATAGGTATAATATCTATGTATTTTAGTATTTTATTTTTATTTGGTGTATTTTAATTTCTTTAATTTTGTTTATAATTTTATAAAGTTATAAAATACTTTTATACACATAAATATATTTTTATTTTATTTTTCTGATGTATTTTGTATATTAAATAAAGTATAAAGGTATTTTACATAGGTATATATATGGGTAAGGTACCTATGTATTGAATATATACAAGTATTTTTATTTGTATTTTAATTATGTTTTTATTCTGAGTTGAATGCACATAATTGTTATAAGTATTAATTACAAAAATATAAAAATATAAAATTATAAAATAATAAATAATTAATAAATTGAATATTTTAATATGTACAAGTATACAATGAGGGTCCAAAACTCAACTTTCAAACCGTAGCTCCGCCAACTGCGAAACCATCGCCATTGGATAGATTATTTTATTCTATATACAATTAAAGGTGAGTACACTGCATTTGGAGTTGTCAGTTATGAGATACGGGTCTGGGAAGTTGGGATTTTGGATTCTTATTCAGACCATAACTTTTTATCTGTACATTATTTTTCTGTGAAATCAATTTTGGATTTTTCTTTATTAATTTATCTACAACTTTCATGTAAAAAGTTTCTTTATTTGATGAATAAAAAGTGGAACCAAAAATAGGTCCCAAAATGAATAAAGAATGAACAGGAATTATAGGTATTTTATCTGTGTTTCTGACCTTATCTCCCCCTACTTTATTCCTTGTCGACCTATTCATCAAGATGCCTAGGTCTCGGGGGTTTTGGGTCATAAAATATTTACAATATTTTATTCTTTTTCTTTTCTTTATTTATTCTATAATTTTGACCTTAGTTACAGTGATTTATACACTAAATAGATGTACATGCATGAATGCTAAGATGATGATTTTAATGCTATTGACAGGCATTTGCTAGGGTTTTTGGTGCCAAAATGATAGAATAAAGATGATGAAATGTGGATTCATCATCCCCCTATACTTTACCTTTGCTAGTCCCTAGCAAACACGTATGCAATAAGTGCAAAAAGAAACAGAAAGAGAAGAAAAAGAAGAACTTGGATTTTATTCAATTATCAAACTTGTCTTCACAAAATCAAAGTTTGGAGCTTAAATCGGATCTTTGGAATTTTAGTGCGGACGGAACCTTATTGAGAACCGTGTTTGAAGTCCAACAGTCCCTGAGAATCCCAAAACTCTGTCCAAGTCTCCTCAATAGCCAGGTCAGAAATACTTCAATTCATACGCAAACTCTTACGACTATGAATCTGACTTGTACAGTGTAAGTGATGGTGGCTCTCCCCAACTAGAATGACAAAGAAACTGACTTCTCCAGTATGACAACCCAATGATTCCCCAATCCAATAACTCCATCCTCGAGGAGCGGGGTATTCCCTTCTAAGTTCAAGTGGCAACCAGCTCAAGAGGAGGGGGTGAAGAGAAGAATGGACGGTAGCCAGTGTAGCTACCTATCCTTGGATGCAAGACCAGTGTAGTCAAGTCATCCAGCTGCAGGCTCACATATTTGACTTTGGAACTCAAGCTTGCTTATTGACTTTGTACATACTTGCAGGCTTTTTATTTTTATACATGCCTGAACACAATTTTTTTTTGAAATACTATTCACAGCAGCATTTACATAAGGAGTTTTTCCTCTTGAGCCAGTAGACTATCCCTCTTTTGAAGCTTTATCGCAACCCACAGCCTCCTGTCTTTAGACTTCCTAATCACTGGACGGGTTGGGGTGCACTTCCCTCCCTGGAGGAGGACAAGTGTTTCCACTTGTGTGCGTCTCATACCGGCAAATCCAATCCCCTCACCACTCCAACTGAGTTGAGCCATGTGAAAGGTGCAGGTGTCCAAGTTAGGTCATTATCAACAAGAGTCGTGCGTGTGCTCCGAAATACTCTACTTAGGCAGTCAAGAATCCATTGAACCAAGTCTCGTGATCCTCAAAGAATTAAGTCAACTAGACCTGAAGTACCTCAAACCAAATTCCTATACGGTTCCTGTTATTAGGTAGATTATAAAGTCCAATCAAGCTCCAATCTCCAGATTTTACTTAGACTTGTTCAACTATCAAACTCCATCCGAAAAATGCGAATGCTATGCAAATGATATGCAGAATGCAGAAAATATTTTTGTGATGCAATTTTCAAGATTTTGAACTTTTTATGGATTTTTGAAAATATGATGCATGCATATGCAGATGCATTTTTTTGTATTTTTCAAAAAGATTTTTCAAATGTTTTTGGATTTTAATTTTGCAAATGTTTTTGGGAATTTTGAAAACAAAAAGTTTTGGCTAAAAACTAGGTGAAAATATGTACACGGGAGTGCTTCTAATATATACAAGAAGTGGTTTTTAAGAATTTACAGGGTAAGTGGTTAATTTTATACATATATAGTGAATTTGGTGTGATGTGTATATTCCTCAAACTTATTTTGAAAACAATTTTACACACAATTTTTGAAAACTATAGTCCAAAATAATTTTTACAAACATTTTACACACATTTGAAAATCATTTTGCAAAGGCTTTCAAAACAGTATAGATAGATTTTTCAAAACATTTTTGCAACCATTTTTCAAACCATTTGCAAATCATTTTTCAAACATTTTATTTCACACAAAGAAAAGAAGTTTTACAATCCACACAATTTCACATAGGTTGAAAACTTGTAACAAAACATTTTCAAAATAGTTTTCAATAAATGTTTACGAAGATTTTCAAACTATTTTTCAAACATTTTGCAAAAAACATTTTCACCTGATTTATTAATCAGTAAATATAAAAGGAATTTTGAGGAATAACCACATCTTTTTATTAAGAATTTTTAATGAATTTTAAAGAATTATTAGCCATATTATTAGAAAAATACGAAAGTACGAGTTATGGCTAAAGTATATACGAAGTATATACGACCCCCCTATACTTAGCTTGAGCTATGTCCTCATAGATCGGAGAGAAAAGAGAAGACATAACTCGTACTGAGTATAGGAAAATCTAAAGAATAAATAAATAAAGGAATGGATGAACAAACGAATGAGAAGTTGACCGTCCCCCCTATACTTAGGATCAAATAATCCTAAGTATAGCAGACTGTACACAACGCAGGGAGGGTCAAGGGTGGGAATGAACAGATCGTACTCAGATTGTCTCCCCCTATACTTAGGGTAAGATATCCCTAAGTATAGACAAGAAGAGGAGACAATGGAGAGGATCGAAATAGAAAAACTCGGGGTGCACGCCCCCCTATACTTAGGACAAAGTACGTCCTAAGTTTGGAAAACTGTCTACAAGGGCGATACCTTTTCGGTAGATGAAGAAGATAGAGAAGGAAAAGAAGAAAAGAAGAAAATAAGAAAATAAATCAACAGACAACAGAGTGATATGAACAGATGGATCTGTACAGCGGGAGATGGAATTGCTCACCATGTATGAGATGCAGATGATGAGAGTCAAAGGACACATCTCATACCAGAAGAATGGGGGCAACGTCAATGGTCGGTGGATCATGATCAAGATATAGTTTCAGGCGTTGACCATTGACGCGGAAGGTAGAAGAAGATGACGGTTCGGATATGTCGATGCTGCCATTGTCATGTACCTTCCTGACCACATACGGTCCTTTCCACTTGCTCTGCAACTTCCCTGGGAATAATTTCAGCCTGGAATCAAACAACCATACTCTCTGATCTGGTTCAAACTGTTTATGGCTGATATGCGAATCGTGCCATGTCTTTACTTTCTCTTTGTACTGTAAGCTGTTCGAAAAGGCTGTATCTCTAAGTTCTTCCAGGGCTGCCAATTCTGCTCTTCTCTGTTCTCCTATACTCTCGGGGTCTAGAAGCAACTCAGTAACTGCCCAAAAAGATTTATGCTTGATCTCCACTGGCAAATGGCACGGCTTGCCATAGACGAGACGAAAGGGAGATGTCCCCAATGGATTCTTGAAAGAAGTCCGATACGCCCACAAGACCGAGTCCAAAAGCTGTGACCAATCCTTTCGGTCTGGGCGGACAACTTTCTGCAAGATTGTCTTTATCTCCCTATTCGATACTTCGGTAAGACCATTAGTCTGAGGGTGATAAGGAGTGGCAACCCGATGGTCAATGCCGAACTCGTCTGCAAGGGCCCTGACTTTGTCATTGATGAAGTGAGACCCACCGTCTGAAATCAAGACTCTAGGTACCCCGAACCGTGAAATGATATTTTTCCTCAAAAATTTGCAAACGGTTTTAGCATCTGCGGCTCGGGCGGGGATGGCCTCAACCCATCGGCTAACATAATCCACAGCGAGCAAAATATGCTCGAATCCCTGACTTTTAGGAAATGGGCCCATGAAATCAATTCCCCATGCATCAAAAACCTCACAGAAGTGAATGGGTTGCATGGGCATCATGTCTCTCCGTCCGCAGGTTCCCATTTTCTGACAGTCAGTGCATTTTCACGAACTCATCAGAATCCTTGAAGAGAGTAGGCCACCATAGGCCGGATTGAAGCACCTTTTGTGCTGTTCTTTTTCCAGAATGATGTCCTCCTGCCTCAAGCTTGTGGCAGTATGTGAGGACGTTGTGCTGCTCTTCTTGAGGAATGCACCTCCTCCAGATACTATCCCCTCCTTCATGATAAAGGACGGGATCCTCCCAATGATAAAACTTGGCCTTAGCTAGGAAGGTCTCAAGTTTCTGCCTGGGCCAACCCTGAGGGACTGTCTTGGCAACAAGATAGTTTACAAAGTCAGCATACCACGGGAGTGAGGTGACAGCCAAGATCGCCTCATCTGGAAATGTCTCTGTGATAGGTGCGCTGGGCTCAGATTCCTCAAGATTCTCCAATCTGGAGAGATGATCCGCCACCACATTCTTGACTCCAGGCTTGTCCTTAATCTCAATATCAAATTCCTGGAGTAGAAGGATCCATCTGGTGAGACGTGCTTTGGCATCCTTCTTAGCCATTAAGTACCGGATGGCGGTATGATCAGTGTAAATGGTCACTCTAGATCCGAGAATGTAAGATCTATACTTATCAAGAGCGAAGATTACAGCCAGCATCTCTTTCTCAGTCACAGTGTAGTTCCGCTGAGCGGCATCCAAAGTCCGGCTGGCGTAGTGAATGGCAAACGGTAAACCATCCCTCCTCTGTCCGAGCACAGCCCCAACGGCAAAATCTGAAGCATCCGTCATGATCTCGAATGGAAGAGACCAATCGGGTGGCTGAAGGACAGGAGCTGAAACAACCATATTCTTGAGAGTTTCAAATGATTCAAGACACTTATCATTAACAATAAACTCGGTGTCTTTGGTCAGCAAGTCAGTAAGCGGTCGGGCAATTCGACTGAAGTCCTGAATGAACCGTCGGTAGAAACCGACATGCCCCAGAAAAGACCGTAACTGACGCAAATTGGACGGTGGATTGAGCTTTCTGATGATATCCACCTTAGTCGGATCGACCTCCATGCCCCTGTTGGAGACGATATGACCAAGGACCGTCCCCTGAGTCATCATGAAATGACTCTTCTCCCAGGATAAAACAAGGTTAACCTCAATGCAGCGCTTGAGCACACGGTCTAGGCAGTCAAGACAAGCGTCGAACCCGTCGCCATAGACCGAGAAGTCATCCATGAAGACCTCTAAACAGTCACCCACCATGTCCGAGAAGATGGACAACATGCACCTTTGGAATGTCGCCGGAGCGTTGCATAGACCAAAGGGCATCCGTCTGAAAGCATAAGTCCCAAACGGACAGGTGAATGTCGTTTTCTCCTGGTCTTCGGACGCAATGGCCACTTGATTGTATCCAGAGTACCCATCAAGGAAACAATAGTGACTCTTCCCAGCTAGCCGCTCGATAATCTGGTCAATGAATGGTAGCGGGAAGTGATCCTTCTTGGTGGCCTCATTCAATCGTCTGTAGTCCACACAGACCCTCCAAGAAGTTGGTACTCTGGTAGCGATCTCCTCTCCAGACTCATTAACAACTGTAGTGATACCCGTCTTCTTAGGTACCACATGTAACGGACTTACCCATTTGGAGTCGGAGATGGGATAGATAAAATCGGCGCTCCACCATCTTGAAATTTCTTTCATGACTACGTCTCGAAGATTCGGGTTCAACCGTCGTTGGAACTCACGCGACGTCTTAGCGTTATCTTCAAGATAGATGTGGTGAGAGCAAAGATTTGGGCTCAGCCCATGGAGATCAGCTATACTCCAACCGATTGCCTTGCGGTTTCTTTCAAGAACCTCCATCAGACGAGATTCTTGCTCTCCAGTCAAATCTGCTGAGATAATGACTGGGTGCATTTCTGACTCTCCAGCAAGGAATCTGTACTTCATCGACTGCGGTAGAGGTTTACGTTCTGGACAACTGGGAGGTGGCAGATCTGGCTTCTGATATGTCTGTGTGAAGGCGACCAGGTCTGCATGGGAGAACTCTCGCTCTGCATGAATTTCTGACGAAGGGCGGCCTTCTGAATCAACTATAAACTGCATCGGCTCGCACTCTGTCATGGTTGTTGGCTCAGTAGGAATCAGACAAGGTAAATAGTCATCAAAGTCATCCCAGTCAATGTCTGAATCCGAGGGATCAGAAGAAGATGAGCATGATTGAAATTCTTCAGCACCACTCATCACAACATTGTCAGCCTCAGAGATATCCTCATCCAGGGATGTGCTCTCCCGGCTCTCGACTGCCATGAGCTTGAGATATAGTGAATCTGTAGGCAAGGCGAGGGTCGGTGCTACAGGATCTTTCCAGTTGGATTCATCATCAGTCATCTCAAAATCACAGACCTGGTGGATTTCTAGCTCCTCCTCTGTCATCTGCGCTGCTTCACTGGACTGCTCGGAGCACTCTACTTCTCTGGCTCTGATCTCTTCGATCGTTTCTATTTGTATGGTTTCGCCCTCTACACGAAAGCATACCTTCCCGCTATCATGGTCGGTCACCGCCTTGGCTGTAGCCAAAAATGGACGTCCGAGAATGATGGGGGCATCAGTTACCGACTCAGGGATCTCCATGTCCAACACAACGAAGTCCACGGGGAATTTCAGGCCCTGAATGGTAACGACCACGTCTTTCAATAACCCCTTTGGCCTCTTAATCGACCTATCAGCAAACTGAAGGACGGTTCTGCTTCGAAGAAGAGGACCAAACTCGAATTGCTTGAGTAAGGCTGCCGGAAGAAGGTTAATTGAAGAGCCGTTGTCTAATAGAGTACGATCAAACTGCTGCTCCTGAATCTCGCATCTGACATAGGGAGCTCCTGCGTCTGGTCGCTTGGCTGGCAGCTTGTTCTGGATGATGCAACAGGTGTCATGAGTGAGCATATGGATTTGATCTCTGTGCCTCTTCTTCCTTCGAACAGTAGTTGTTTCTTTCAAATTCTTCTTGAAGAAGGGGATATGCTCAAATGCTTCTCGTAGAGTCAGCTGAATATGAAATCTGTCAATCATTTCGTTGCCGAACTCTACCTGTTGGCTCTTTTTTGGATTTTCTTTTTTATTCCCCTTCGCTCGGCGGAGTGCCTCAGGGAAGGGGATGGTAGGGGCCTCCGTAGATGGAGGACTAGGAATCGGTCCCTGTGCCTGTGAAGACGGAGAATCCATACAATAATCATCATTCACCACATATGGATCCGCAATTTGAACAGAAACCTTTCCTTTATTCATATTTTTGTTTTTGTTTTTGTTCCCACAGTCTCTAGGTACAAAATGTGGTAACATCACAGTTGATGGCTCGACAAAAGTAGATGTGGTGGCTTTAGCACCACCACTAGCACCGGTCTTTGCGGCATCAGCACCGTGCTCTGGTTCATCATCCAAAATGGTGGCTTCAGCACCACCGTCTGCATCTGGTATCACGACGGCGTCAGCACCGTCGTCCTGGACTCCATCATTGGTGGCATCAGCACCACCGTATTCAACATCATCATTAGCGGCATCAGCACCGCTAGTCTGCTCCTCTGGCGCTCCTGGTTCAGCATCTGGTTGTCGCTCAGAAGAGGCGCCGCCGGCTGGCATCCTACCGCTCCTAGTAGTCACAAAATCAACATCATTCAAAGAATAAGACATATCATTCAAATCGTCACTAGGAGAGGTATCCTCTGCGAACTCTACCTGCTCAGATTTTCTTTTCAGGTTATTAGGATTAGGTTCGATCTGAGCGGGTATGGCGGCTTTGCCTTTGATGATATCCCGCATCTCCTGCCGGAATTCATCCATTTCTTGCCTGAAAGATGCTCGCTGTTCAGATAGCAAGCGGGCAAGATCATCGAGGGCTGGGTTCTCATAGGCTGGACCCTGAGAACCGGATGTCTGTCCCTGCTGGAAATGGGGCTGCTGCTGCTGGTGTTGGGGCTGATACTGGGGGGAAGGCTGGTGATAAGATTGCTGAGGCGGCTGGCGCTGCCTCCACTGTTGTCCCTGATAGGAGGGACGAGGACCACTCTGGTATTGTTGTTGATGGGCATACTGGGGTTGTTGCTGCTGTGTCGGCTGGCTGTTCTGCTGTCCTTGAGTAGGAGGATGCTGCTGGGACGAGGATACACCATTGCCCCAACGGAATCCGGGGTGATCCCTACGAATTGCAGGCTGAGGGTATCGGTCATACCAAATCCCATTGACTTCCATCAATTGTTCCTGCTCAAAGGAGGGTGGAGGAAGAACTGCCAGTGGCTGCTCCGGCTGATACACCACCATCTGCGTCTCTTGAGATGGCGGTTGCTCTGGATGGTACTGCAGCAATGGAACCGGCTCCGCCTGGATATGGTTCATCTGGCGGTATGAGGTAGAGGCCTGGTTGGGATTACTGCTGCTGGAAGCAACTTGTGACCTGGGAGGCTGTTGGGAATGGGCTTGTGCCTCCTGAATACATAGAATTTGAGTCTTCAGGTCACTCATGGTTTTGGTTAGAAGGTCCATCTGGGCTAGACCTTGGTTCTGCTTCTTTTCCAGGATCTCCATGCGGTCCAACTTTTCACTAATGATGCCAATGTCGGCTGCGGCTGATTCGGCTTGGGCTGCGGCTACCGACGTTGTGTTGGGACCGGCATCGATGCGTGTGATCCTTTGGAATGATCCTGCTCCTTGCGGGGGTTTCTGCTGAGTGTAGACTCGGGCCTGGGTCATCACTGTGGAGTTCTCTGCCATGCCTTCGTAGATGGCCCAGACGTCGTCTTCTCCCTTGGAGAAATAGGACCCACCGCAAGAGGCGTTCACAAGCCCCTGCAGCTCCGGTGTCAGCCCACAGAAGAAACTCTGTACCAGGTTGGGCTTGGAGATATCGTGATGTGGACACCGGTCTATGAGCTCTCTGAATCGATCCCATGCTTCATGGAATTGTTCATTTGGGATCATGACGAAATTGCTAATCATAGCTCTAGCTGCATTGGTCCGGCCAAGGGGATAGTATTTCTTCAAATATGCGGTCCGGAGATCTGCCCAAGTATCGGCGAATCGCCCAAGGTGTTTGAGCCAATATGCGGCTCTATCAACCAAAGAGAATGGGAAGGCGATCATCTTAATGGTGTCCTCGGTCATCAACCGATCATGGATGGTACTGCATATCATTTCAAATTCTTGGAGGTGGAGGTGCGGCTCTTCGGTCGGCAGCCCGTGAAACTTGGGTAGCAACTGAATCGTGTGGTGCCGAAGCTCGAAGTCTCCGTGGATTGGTGGGAGTCTGATCCACCGGTGAGTGAGGGACGAAGCTGGATTGTGCAGCTCCCTCATGATAGTCTGTGGCGGTCGCTCAGCATCTGGATCGCCTCCTCCTGCATCGGGTCCTCCTCCTCCACCTCCGCCACCGCCCCCAGGTCGGTTCTCTCTCATCTGTGCTATCTCTCTCATCAGATCACCCATGAATGTTCCCTGATCACGGATCTGTCTCTGCATATTCTCCAGGGACGCTAGCAAGGAATTGTTGATGGCCAACCTGATCAATTATGAATGGAGGGTGATCGTGGTTATCTGGGTGCTCGCCTCTGTCTGCCATTGCTGGATTTTCTGAAAAAGCAAAAGAGGCCATCTCAGGTGCTGTTGAATGAGCGGAACTCTGTGATGCACTAAATTCTGACACAATTGGACTGAGAGAAGGAGAATGGGAAGGGTGGTCGAGGGGGAACAGGGTGGATGTGAACTCGGGCTCGGAGAGCGGACTCTCCGAGGCATTCCTAGATGAGTAAGGAGGAGTGCTAGATAGCGGTGCCGACAAGGTCGGCCTAAGAGATCTCCGTCCCATCTTCTTGATTATTCGAGAAGAGTGGGGATAATGCAAGAGAAGAAGAAGATGATATGCAACAAAATTGTGCACAATTGTGCGGTGTTTTTTATCTTGACCTAAATAAATCTAGCAATCAAACGCAAAGCAAGGGTGAATTCACCAACTCAACTCGTGAAGCCGTGAAGGTTCGGCTTTTATCTTGTCAATTTTTAGCTTGTTTTCAGGTATTTATCTTATCACGAGTCCTTAGAACGCTACACCTATAGGAGCGAGAGTACTGCCAGGAAAGTGTCCCCGTACTTGTCCTCCTCCTATGTAACCTGTAACTTGCGCTTTTTGAGGTCCTTGTAACCCTTCCTGGATCCCTACTCAGCCAAAGAAATAGAGGGAGGAAGCCGATAGGCGAAACCGATACTTCGGACCTCGCTCGCAACGGAATCACCCGTGAGCGTGCAAGATCCTACTCGGACGTAGCCGGTGAGACAGACACACCCGTGAAGGCGTGGCCTAGGCTCGGTACTTCGGACAAGGTCGGTGCTCACACAATAGCGAGTCACCAATGGCGACCAAGTCCTACTCGACTACGTACGATAGTAGCGCCAATACTTCGGAAATCCAGGCGATACACAAGGCAGCCACAAGTTGGGTTTTGGGCTCTAATCCTTACGAAGCGCTCACCTCACTTGGAAGGAGACCTTCCCATGCAACCTGAAGACAAGTGAGGGTGTTACTCTCCCCAAGCAATGAATCCAATTACCGATTTTATTTTGGTCAAGTTTTCTTTAGCAGTCCCTTTTTTTAATTTTTTGGTGTTATCGCTTCTTTTGAGTAGATTCAAACAAGCGCCTAACGGTTTTTGTATTTTTCCTTTATCCTACTTTGTTCCAAAACAGAGGGAGAATAGAGTCGGAAAAGCCGTGCAAGTCGACACCAAGGTGGAAATCTCACCTTTGTGGCTAGATGATGCGTGCAAAGTAAGAAGACTTACAACGAATCCCAGCTCTCTCCATGCAGGATGCAAAGCCGAATTTTTAAACCTACGCTATATGGCGATATGCAGGCGGAAATCGTCCTAGAACAGGCAACTGCTAGCGTGAAGAACCACAAGCTAACTATTAACTCCTAATCCGAGTGTCCGGTCTAGGCTCACCCCTCCTTGCTCAACACATTTGAGTTAGGAGAAAGCGCTTGTTCGGGTGTGAGGCTCGCGGTGCGTGGATCGGAAGCTACTAGCTAACTGTTTAATTAGTCTAAGTCCAAATACGAATCTATAGGAGCATGCAAAGATAATTAGGTGTTTGGACCTATTCTAATCGAGTCAAGCAGGACCTAGAACTAAGAGCTCAATCCACAAAAGAAAGTGAAAAATGAAAACAAAACCGGAAAATGACGGCGATAAAAACTCGATGAAAACCGCGGTGAGCCCCCGGGTGAACAAACACCCGGAAATTAGGCCCGATAGTCTAAGTGTCCAAGTCCAAGTGTACCTGTATTATTACAAATTAATAGACTCTCTCTCACAAAAATAAATGTAAGCTAATCTAATCACTCTCCCTCACTCCTCCTGCTCTCTCCTGCCGACGTGACCTAAGAAGGCCGGCTCCGCTTCCCAAGGATGCTCCGAATCACCTAAGCAATCTGCCTTGCTCCGCGGTCCCTCGCAAGAAGACAAGAAAAGAGACGGTCAGATAGCTCAACAAAATATATCAAAAATGTAAGAGATGGAAAACAATGTTATGGTAAACAATCACACAATCAAACAAAATGTGAACTATTCGCTGTTGCTCCCCGGCAACGGCGCCATTTTATTTAGCCAAAATTCACGGAGTCTAAAAGTGGTGCCTCACACAAGGCGGAGATAACTATCGCTGTGACGACTCACAATGAATTCTGAACTAAAGTCAACAATCAACCCACACTAAAGATCAACAAATTAGAACTAATGTGGAGTTAAAATTTATTTTTAACTCTGCACAAATTGTGTATAGTGACAAGTATGCAGAGAGTTCGAACACAGGGAGCAAGCAGGATAATTCAAACAATGTGCTCAAGTGGATGTGTGTGATGTGTCTACACTAAGCAATCAAGCAAAGGAATTTTTGTGGGTTTTTAATTTTTTATATTTTTTTATCTTTAATTTAATTTTTAATTTTGTATTTTGATTTTTTGATTTTCTGATTTTTATAATTTTATATTATATATATATTTTTTTAATTTTCAATATTGGAAAATAAAGACAAGGTAATGAAAGACAAGCTAAAATATTTATAAAACTAAGTAAAAATTACCAAAAATTCAGAAAATTAAATATTTTTTTTGGTATTTTTAGGGTTTTTTACTGTTTTTGTGATTTTTGGGGATTTTTCAAGGTGTTTTTGGTATTTTTAAATGCTGAAATAAGGCAAAACAGTGGAAAGATGGCTGGCTGTGAATAAAATGGGATTTAAAAATAGCAACCAGTAGCTAAAAATTTTCACACTATTTTTTAAATCAAAAGGACAAAATAAGAAACAAACAGGAACTGAGTTTTTGATTTTGGAGTTTTCTACTATTTTATATATTTTTTTGAAGTTTTGAGTGTTTTTAAATTTTTAGTGTTTTTCTTTTGAGATTTTTAGTGATTTTTGGACTGACACTAAAATAGAATAAAATAGACACTAGGTGATTTTTTTGGAATTTTTGGAGGTGTTTTAATAATTTTTTTGGTATTTTCTAAGCTAGACAGTACACAAAAAGCATGTTTTTGATTTTAATATGGAAATAAAATAAAATCAAAAACTAAAATGATGGCGTGGAAGCATATGTGTCCAGAAGCTTAAGTCTATTTTTGTGGAATTTTTGGATTTAAAATGATAGGTCAAATAATTACAACAAACATCCAAACATTAAACAGTCCTGGTAGGGGTATTTATGCAATTTACAAAACATCCAGGGGCATACACGCAATTTTACACAAAATATTGAACTGAATATTTAATTTCTAGCACCAAAATGCAATTACAAAAGCCGCCTGGGCTTCTTAGAAATTTTCCCACCAGGGCGCGTGACCCGCACGCGCCTGGCGAGGACTGAAATGTAATTTCTCAAACCCTGGGGGCCTACTTGCAAAATATCCAAAAAGTTTACACTTGATATGAAAGTTTCAGGACTAAAATTCAATACACAAATGACCGAGGATGTCCTTGCAAAATGCCCACCCCCTCACGTGTACAGGTCACGTGAGGTGATGTGGCGAAGGACCTGGATGCAAATAAACAAAGTTTGGGGGTCTTTGTGCAAATATTACAAAACTTTTACACTACAGACAAAAGTTTAAATACTAAATATTAAATACAAAAAGTGCGAGGGTTGAGATGCAAAATACCCTCGACGACGGAAGATCGGACGGTGGGATGAATCCCACTTATCCACGTGGCGTGTCCTGGGTCCGCGATACCCCTTCAGATCCGACGCCTCGGATTAGATCTCCGAGAGGAGATCGACGGCTGCTGAGGCGGCTTGATCAGACGGTCGGTGGAGCACCTGGAGCTGCGGCTCGATCAGACGGTGGAGAAGCGAGGAGGAAGAACAGGGAAGAGCACCGGCGGAGGCGCACTTCCCCGACTCCGATCTCGCTCCTCAGGCGATGGATGGGCTCCAAAATGGAGCTGCAGACTCCTGGGAGGTCCCTCTGTGGACTGGATGGCTTGGATTCGCCGGAGAAGCGTCGAAGTGCTGGCGCGGAGGCAGCGGAGCTCTAAGCTCCAAGTATCTCCAGCGAAGGTCGCAAAAATGCTCTCCAGGTTCGTTCAGGGGTCTTTGACCTGCAAAAAGTGGTGAAAAGGCCCAGGGCAAATTGCCTGGGCCTCGCGGAGGCGTGGGGATGCGTGATCGATGGATGGGGGGTGACGGTGGCCAGAGGTGTCTCCGGCGAGTGATCGATTTGGCGAATCGATGCACGATTGAAACGGATAAATGGGGGAAGATGTAGCTGGGAATGCAAGTGATAAAATGACGGCGAAAAACTAAGGGAGTGACACGACCTCGAGCCCAGAAAGGGCGAGGGAAAGGTACCTCGACGGCGGTCGCCGGAGGTTGGAACACGCGGCGCTATCGACCCTCTCCCGCCGCTTGGATGCGTCGAGCTCGAAGCTGTCACCTTCGGGCTTCGATGGCTGGACCAAGGGAGGTGGTTCACTGATGATTCACGGTTCGATTTTTCAAATTAGGTCAAGGGGAAGCTTAAGTATGGTTGATGAAGGGGTGGCAAGAACGAGGCGCCTGGCCTGATGCAGTGGTCTTCTGCCCAAGATAATGCTTGGGCGAGGGTCCTTGATGCTGGAGCTTCAAAAGTCGTGAAGGGTGGAAGACGTTTTGGTGAAAGGGGCGGCCTCGAAAAAATGGTGAAAATGGGGTCAAAAGCGGGTCTGACAAGAGCTACAGGGTGTAGGTCAGACTGTTGACCTAGGTCAACAGTCCTGGCCTCCTGGTTGGTCCACGTGGACCAACCAGGAAAAACCCTGAAAAAATATTTTATTAATTAATTTAAACCTAATAGATGGCCGAATTAAATAAAAGTTATAAAATAAAGAATGCTTAGAATTTTATGTAGTATTTTATTTTGATTTTTAATTATTTTAGGAGTTATATTTTTACAAGTTACCTTTTTAACCCTATATAGGTATAATATCTATGTATTTTAGTATTTTATTTTTATTTGGTGTATTTTAATTTCTTTAATTTTGTTTATAATTTTATAAAGTTATAAAATACTTTTATACACATAAATATATTTTTATTTTATTTTTCTGATGTATTTTGTATATTAAATAAAGTATAAAGGTATTTTATATAGGTATATATATGGGTAAGGTACCTATGTATTGAATATATACAAGTATTTTTATTTGTATTTTAATTATGTTTTTATTCTGAGTTGAATGCACATAATTGTTATAAGTATTAATTACAAAAATATAAAAATATAAAATTATAAAAATAATAAATAATTAATAAATTGAATATTTTAATATGTACAAGTATACAATGAGGGTCCAAAACTCAACTTTCAAACCGTAGCTCCGCCAACTGCGAAACCACCGCCACTGGATAGATTATTTTATTCTATATACAATTAAAGTGAGTACACTGCATTTGGAGTTGTCAGTTATGAGATACGGGTCTGGGAAGTTGGGATTTTGGATTCTTATTCAGACCATAACTTTTTATCTGTACATTATTTTTCTGTGAAATCAATTTTGGATTTTTCTTTATTAATTTATCTACAACTTTCATGTACAAAGTTTCTTTATTTGATGAATAAAAAGTGGAACCAAAAATAGGTCCCAAAATGAATAAAGAATGAACATGAATTATAGGTATTTTATCTGTGTTTCTGACCTTATCTCCCCCTACTTTATTCCTTGTCGACCTATTCATCAAGATGCCTAGGTCTTGGGGGTTTTGGGTCATAAAATATTTACAATATTTTATTCTTTTTCTTTTCTTTATTTATTCTATAATTTTGGCCTTAGTTATAGTGATTTATACACTAAATAGATGTACATGCATGAATGCTAAGATGATGATTTTAATGCTATTGACAGGCATTTGCTAGGGTTTTTGGTGCCAAAATGATAGAATAAAGATGATGAAATGTGGATTCATCATCCCCCTATACTTTACCTTTGCTAGTCCCTAGCAAACACGTATGCAATAAGTGCAAAAAGAAACAGAAAGAGAAGAAAAAGAAGAACTTGGATTTTATTCAATTATCAAACTTGTCTTCAAGGTATGTGATGCTGACTAATCAAGATGAGCCATGCACTTTTGAGGAGGTACAAGAGCATAAGGAGAGAGATCAATGGTAGAATGCAATGAATAAAGAGATGCAGTCTCTGAAGAAAAATCATACCTATGATCTTATTGAGCTTCTTGCAGGCAAGAGAGCGCTAAAGAATAAGTGGGTCTACAAGCTGAAGATAGATGATGGTGGCAAGTAACTGAAGTAAAAGGCCAGATTGGTTGTGAAGGGATTCAATCAGAAAGAGGACGTGAACTACGATGAGATCTTCTCACCAGTTATGAAGATGAATTCTGTGAGAGTGGTACTAGGCCTTGTTGCAAGCCTAGACCTTGAACTAGAGCAGATGGGCATGAAGATAACTTTTCTTCATGGTGACCTGAAGGAAGAGATCTACATGGAGCAGCCACAGGGATACCAGGAGAAAGGGGAAGAGCACATGGTTTGCAGAATGAGAAAGAGTCTCTATGGCTTGAAGCAAACCCCTAGATAGTGGTACTTGAAGTTTGATGTCTTCATGAACTTAAAGAGGACTACAGTAGATCTATGTGTGTACGTTCGACGTCTTTCCAATGGAAGGTTCATTATACTATTGATCTATGTGGATGACATGCTGATAGTTGGTCATGATCCCATATTGATTGCAAAGCTCAAAAGGGAACTCTCCAAGGAATTTGAGATGAAGGATTTGGGCAAGGCAAGCAACATGCTTGGGATGCAGATCACTCATGACTAGAAAAAGCACATGTTGTGGTTGTCACAAGAGAAGTATGTTGAACGCATTCTAGAGCGGTTAAACATGAAGAATGTGAAGCTTGTCAGCACGTCCCTTGCTACTCATTTCAAGTTGACGAAAAAGACATGTCCGTCTACTTCTGAGGAGAAAGTAAGATGACCAAGATTCCTTACCAGTCCGTAGTTGGGAGCCTTATGTACGTCATGGTTTGCACCAGACCCCACATTGCTCATGCTGTGGGCGTAGTGAGCAGATTCATGTTGAATCCGGGGAAGGATCACTAGGAAGCTATGAAGTAGATTCTGAGATACTTGAGAGGGACCTCAAGTATGTGTTTGATGTTTGGGAGGTCAGATCCCAAACTCTATGGATACCCAGATGCTGACATGATAGGAGATGTGGATCAGAGGAAATCAACTTCCGGGTACATTTTCACTTTTGTAGGGGGAGAGATTTTGTGGCAGTCCAAGTTGCAGAAATGCATTGCACTCTCAACGACTGAAGCGGAGTACATTGCAACAACAAAAGCAGGGAAGAAGTGTTGTGGTTGCAACGATTTCTTGGTAAACTTGGGTGCGAAGACAGTGAGCCGATTGTCTTCTGTGGTAGCTAGAGTGCCATTGATCTGAGCAAGAGCACGATGCACCATGCTCGCACAAAGCATATAGACGTGCGATATCATTGGCTAAGATATGCTATTGACAAAAAGCATCTCATTCTGAAGAAGGTCCACATAGATGAAAATCCATCAAATATGCTGACGAAGGCTGACTCATGACAAACTGCAGCTTTGTAGAGACATGAGGGGTGTCAGTGATCATCTTCTTGGAGACACTTCCCCATTGGGATCAGAGGGGGAGGTTGTTGGTTATGATCTATTCCCAAAAATAAAGAAAAAAAGGGATGGAGGTTGTTGAACAATTATCCCCATGGGGGTCCTATTTGCAATAGGAGTAGGACTTATGTTTCCTATTCCAAATAGGACTAGGAGGAGAAAGGAGAGGTAAGAGTAGTATAAATAAGACCCCATGCATGGCATTGGGGATCATTCCAACTCAAGCATCTCTCCATCTCTTCTTTCTTAGTTCTCTCTCCCCAAAAAGGAGAGACGTAGCCCATGTAAGGCATGAGGAGCAAGTCTGCGCAAGGCGTGAAGAGCAGTCCACAGAGGCATGAGGTGCATCCGCATGAGGAAGAATTGCATACAAGGAGGGACAACTCGTGACGAGGAAAAGCAACACTATCGTGTTCTCCAAGTACATGACGACAATTTATTTGATTTTATTCTTGTAACTGAGCCTCAGTTTTGGTGGATAACAAAACTGAGAAGATATTGTGCACTCTTATTTTTTAACCTAGTGGATTTTGTTACGGGTCATCGTGTCCCGTGAATTTTTCCCCTCTCTCACATCGAGGAGGGTTTTCCCACGTAAATTTCTTGTTTCTCTATGGTTGCTTGATTATTGTGCTACAATTATTATTCTTGGTTCCCCGTGAGGAACGTTCTGCTACTAGTCATCCTTTGCAGGACAGGTTAAGGGAATCCGTAGATTTCCCGAAACTTCTAGCATCAAACCTTCATCAAGAAGGATCGACAACCACTTTCCAATCTCTCCCAAGAACCATCATTGATGACTTCCTAAAGCATCAACCCAGTCCAACCATTATTAAAACATTCCTCTCCAAATCAGAATCACCAAGACGCACGAAGAACAAATCCACACCGTCCACATGGAGCAATTTTAATAGCCGTCGTTTCGGGTGCAAGAACAAAGAAGAGCATACCCCTAGCTCCAGGGTTAATAGATAGCTGCCACATGTATGTAATGGATGGTTTTAATTGCATTCCCTATTCTAAACTGAGTTGTTGAGTCGAAACGGTGTGGGTTTTGTAAACAAACCCTCCATGGAGTATAGTATTACAAAAAGATTAAGGTTTTGCATTTGCATATGAATGAATGGCATTTCTGTCCTTCCAATCTAAAAGATGGCGTTGTTAACTTATTTTTGTTAGTTGCATAGCAAATTATTACTAAATTAATAGATTATATACCACATTGTTACTTCTAAAAGTTTGAGTACAACATGAAAATTTGATGTATAGTTTATGAACTTTTCTATAATTTATTATTGCTTTTAACAAGATTATGTGCCAAACCAAGTGTGTGAATATGTATAGTAGTAAGCTTTACTATTTGCATATATAGTATTGTACTAAAGTCAAATAAAATCAGTGGAAAAAGATTTTAATATTTCTAGAAAAATAAAATTTGTACCGCAGAGCAAATGCTATGAATTTGAAAATGAATTAGATGAATTTATAATTATGTTAATTTTCAAGGTTCATTCTAATGGAAGCAACCCCCCACCCCCCGAGATCGGATTCGTCGTCGCCACCCAGCGTGGCTCCGCTAGCGGCATTGCGTCATCGCTTGGGGACCTCCAACAACCAATGTATTCTCCATGCAGGATGCATACCATTGCCTAGCAACCACTTGTTCAATCGGTCCAACGGGAATCCTAGCATCTGGTCTTGGAGAGCATGCGATGTCTGACAAGGTGGATCCGACAATCGCTATACCGGCACCTCTCTCGGCTCTCGGATCCCAATCAACCAATTAAGATAACAATCAATCCCCAATGTATGATAAATTAATAAAAATTATGCGGGGTGAATTTATTATACCTTGCAAATAAATGTATATAACAAGCAATAGCATGGGTCAAACCACTGAGAGCAAATACACAGATAGGTGAATTATTGTTTAAAAATCAATAATAATTGTTTTTGTACTTTTTAACCTTTTTGTGGGTTTTATATTATATTTAGTTTTTTTTATGGATTTTTAATGTTCTATATTTTTATATTTTTAATGTTTTTGTTTTTTGTTTTCTTTTTAATTTTGAATATTTTATTTTCTTTTCCTTTTTTAAAATATATATATCTATATATCAATATGTATATTATAAATACTATATAAGATATCTATATTAAATAAAAATGTAGAAATATAGGAAATATATATAGTTATAGTCCTTTTTATGTTTTATAGGTTTTAAAATATGTAAGTATTTATAATGATAATAATAGTAATTATAATAAGTATATAAATAATAATAGCTATATTCGCTTTTCTATTTTTAAATATACTCATATATAGTCAAAATCTATAAAATAAAAAGTTTTTGTGTTTTTACGATTTTCTCTATTTTTGTGATTTTTTATGTACTTTTTTTTCTAATTTTTAGGTATTTTTATTTAATTTAATATAGTAAAATAGAGACTTATAATAATAGGCCAGATTGCTTTAGATTTTTAAAATAGATAAATATTTTAAAATGCTCAAAACTGTTTTTAGTATATAGTATATAATATAGATAAAAATATACAATATAAAATATTTTTTATTTTAAGGATTTTTGTAAATTTTTATATGGTTATGATGATTTTTTAAATTTTTAATGTTTTCCTTTTATTTTTCTGATTTTTGGTTGGAATTATAATATATAGTAAGGTATAATACATATTTTTTTTGGATTTTAGATAAGATTTTGTATTTTTTTGTATTTTTATATCTAAACAAGGAATAAATAGCTCCTAAATGATTTTTAATAAATATAAAAATGCAGCAAAATGCTAAAAAAATATGGCATGAACAATCATAATATTAAGCCGTTACTACAAGTTTCTCAAAATTGTACAAGCACTGGAGCTATTTAAACAAAAAAGAAAATCATAAATAAAATAAATGCCTAGCAGAGGTATATTTGCAATAAAAATAATATCATGAGAGCTTGTGTGTAGATAACCCAGAAGTTTTACACTATTTTACAAAATTTATAAACTAAAACAAATTACAAAACCCAAGAGGGTATGACTGTAATTTTCCCACCTCACATGTAGCGCTAGGTGAGGTGAGTTGGCACTCGACCTATATGCAATATCCAAGTAATACTAGGGGGTCAGTGCAATTATCACACAAATATAAAGCGTATTTTAATATTTATAGGAATTAAATAAAAATACAAAAAGTGGAGGGGGTTAATATGCAATTACCCCCACTTAAAGTCGTTGGATCAGGTCGTTGTGCATGCATCACATGGAAGATCCACGGCCAAGGAGGCGTACCGCTTCGTTGTTGATCTAACGGCTCGGAAATAACCTGGCACTTCCCTCTGATCCAACGACATCTGGTTGCCTTGGAATAACAACGAAGAACACGGAGGAGGGTCGCATTGATCATTGATATCTCGGTGCTCTGGTCATCTCCGTCTCTACTGAATGACTCAGATTGTTCTAGGGACCAAGAAGTGCATGCAAAGATCGTCACGTAAGTTTGGGCCACATGGGAAGGGGGCCTGGAGCTCGGTGTACCTGGAGCTTTAAAGTGAGCTTCTGAATCGATCTCCTGGTACTCTTGTGCTTTTGTACCTACGCCAAAAGAAAGGAGGCAAGGGGGTCGTCAACCCTCTCCTAAAGTTGTAAGCATGCTGAGTTGAGAAGGCGTAGGAGCTCCGACGAAGGTGGAGGGGAGGAGCTATGACGATCCTCGATTCTTGCGGGAATCAAGGACGAAACTGGGGCATTGCGGAGAAACTAGGGCATGAGGAGCTTTGATGATCCTCAAGCACTGGAGCTTTGATGATCCTTGATTCTTGCGGGAATCAAGCGGAATGGAATCAGATCACAGATGGTTACGATGGAATTTGGGGTAGAGGACAATGCTCCAGGAGATCTTAATTCCTAAAATTAGACTTGATTAAATCCTAATTACTTAAACTAACACATACGCTAAGATATTGAAAGAAAAATAAAATAATACAACCTATTCTAAGCAGCTCTTACCTGGCCTAAACAAAGGAGCAGATAAAGCTCACCGATGGTGGTCCACGAAGCTTGGACCGCCACAATCCAGGCCTTTATCCTCGCCGATGAGATTGGGGAATCGATGTTGTCACCGCCAACTCAACTCAGAGAGTTTCTCTTGGGGCTACAGACCTGGAAGGGGGGATCAAATTGCAAAAAGGAGGCGGAGGTAGGATTTTATAAAGATGGGTTTGGGGGAAAATGGCAGGGAGCTTGCGTGAAGGAGGAGCATGGTAGATGGGATCTATAGGAAGGGTAATGGAGAGGGTTGTGCTAGCTGCACAAGGGTAAGGTGCTCGAGGAGGATGGAGGCAAGGAATGGTAAGGAATGGGATAAGGAAGCCTCCTCATGATCTCTAACAGAAGTCAGAGGTGAAGGAAGGACTGTTGACCGAAGGTCCACAGTCAGGCACCTCTAGTTGGTCCACGTGGACCAACCAGAAAAAGGGGATTCAAAATTCTCTTAGAAATTAAATCAAAAAATAATAGATGATTTTAATAATTTTAGGTTAAAACATAAGAATTGTTTGTAATTTTATAAAGTATTTTATTCTGATTTTATTTATTTTTACAAGTTGATTTATTATGTGTTAATATTTACATGTACATACATAAGTAAATATACATGTATTTAGTATTTTTATTTTTATTTTGTATTGTATATTTTATTAATTTTTAATACATAATTTCTATAATTATATCTTATTTAATTATGTATTTACATATTTTTAGTTTAGTTTTCTATATTTTAATACAATGTTCATTTTTATGAATTTTAAATGGTTTTATTCTAATTTTATTATGGAAATATGTTTTGCTTAATATTCACAAGAATCTAAAATATAAAGAAATTAAAAATATAAATAATACATATATTGATTATATGCATGTATACTGCACAATGAGGGCTCAAAAGCCAACTTTTGCATCTTAACTTTAAATTAAATGAATATTAAATAGGTAATTTAATTTTATGAACAATAAAGGTGAGTTAGGTAAATTTTGGTATGTATGGAGAAGATAGGACTTTTTTTAAAAATAATTATTAAAATATTATAAATTAATTAAACAACCATCAAGTTAAAAAAAATTAAAAATATAGCCATCAATCGGCACCTCAGGTGCCGATTTGGGAAGTAATGCCCAAATCGGCACCTCAGGTGCCGATTTGGAGACATGAGGGGTGGAAGTGTAAAATACCCAATGTGGATGCCCAAATCGGCAATTGAAGTGCCGATTTGGGCATCCACATTGGGTATTTTACATTTCCACCATTTGGATAATTTATGTTTCATCCATTGTTTGTTATTAATAGTTTTTTCAAAACCTCTTATGTTATCAAAAATATAACATTTACTATAAGGATGTAATTACATTTGAATGTTAAATGTATATCCTTTATATTCTAAAATTGTTCTTTTCAAAATATAAACATCAAGATGGAATAGCAAACGACCTCCGATTTGAACAAATTCGAAGGATACATAGAGCATTAATCTAAGATCCAATCTATAAGGTTACATTTTCGAATCAAAATCACAAAAAACGATCACAATAGGTCTGCTACGGCGATCTGCTTCTTATTTGTTCTAACTATAAAAAGACATATCAATAGAGAGTGAGTGTTGTTGTCCATAAGAAGCACGAGTTGTTCCACTCAATAAAATCTTGTTTGATTACTAAATTATCAATCAAACTTGTCACTGCATGATATGACTTCTATGTATGCTTTATAGCCCATTAATACAGCTATAAACTTGTTCATTCTTCATTTTTCATTGACCAAAACATGGCAATTCTCATCGCTAAGATAATATAAAAATTAGAGTTTCTATAATATACTTATTAAGTTAGCCTCGAAATAGAACTCCAATCTTCATAATATATAGTATCTAACTCATTACAATAGAAATAATTATTCTTAATTACCGTTCATTGTATAATACATATAGGTGGTTTGATAATTAATGAATTAGATGCCAAAGAATAAGGGTCTCATGCATCTTAAATATATAATATAATGAAGGAAAGGGTCTAAATATATAATATAATGAAGGTAATATTTTGAAAAGAACAATTTCAGAATATAAAGGATATACATTTACCATTCAAATATAATTACATCCTTATGGTAAATGTTGTATTTTTTTATAACAAAAGGGGTTAGTTGAAAACAACTATTAATAACAAACAATAGATGAAACATAAATTACCCAAATGATGGAAATGTAAAATACCCAATGAGATGCCCAAGTCAGCACTTGAGGTGCCGATTTGGGCAAACACATTGCGTATTTTGCACGTCCACCCCTCACATCTTCAAATCGGCACCCGAGGTGCCGATTTGGGCATTACTTCCCAAATCGGCACCCGAGGTGCCGATTGATGGCTATATCTTTAATTTTTTTAACTTGATGGTTGTTTAATTAATTAATAATTTTTTAATAATTATTTTTTAAAAAAGTCCGAGAAGATACAAGCCTGTAAAGTTTTTTTGCGCCTTTTAATTCTGTGTGTTCTAGGCACGTTATGCATTATTTTTGAATGAAATAAATTTTGTATTTTTCTTTCAATTTTTATGTACAACTTTCATATAGAGGATTTTATTATTTGAGATGTAAAAAAATGAAATAGGTCCCAAAAGGCATATTATTGGACTATAGAATCAGGGTTTTTGTGATGTATTTTATACAACTGATCTGCCCTATCTCCCCCTACTTTATTCCTTATCGACCAAATCATCATGATGACTGGATCTCGAGGTCTAAGGTCACTCAGTGTCTTTTACACTTCTTTCTTTCTCTTTTCTTCCTTTATTTTTTTATTTTGGTATTAAATACATTATTTTATCCAATAATTATAGATCAATTATTGAGCATTATTTATACAATTAATGTTATATATGCATTTAGCTAGGGATTTAAGGTTAAAATGAAAGAATAGAGGTGATGAGATGGAGATTCATCACCCCCTATACTTACCTTTGGTAGTCCCTACCAAACACTTATGCTAATAAGTGCATAAAAATAAAATAAAGAAAAGAAAAAGAAAGAACTTGGAATAATTTTTGACTTTTAAACTTGTCTTAATAAAATCAAGTTTGGAGCTTAAGTAAGACCTTTGGATTCTTGATTTATTCCGAATCACATCAAGGTTAGGAAGTATGACACATCAACCCTTAGGTTCCCTAATCATATCATTCAGTTTAATTCACAGTCTGGTCAGAACCATCCCTTTAGTCGTATACTCTCGCAACCTTGAAATGACATGAACCATATGTGTGAATTTTCTAGCTCTTCCCAGACAAATCACTGAACTATCAAGGAGTCTCCTCCTCTTGCAACTTATCCTCGGGGAGATAGATATTTCTTTATAAGGTCAGGTGCTTGCTAGTTCACAACTATAAAAGGGAGAAGAAAGAAGAATAGGAAAAGAAGTGGAAATAGACCAGTGTAGTCTCATTCCCATGCGAAGCTCGGCTAGTGTAACCGAGTCTTCACCAAGAATCAAGCTTTTTCTGGAAGCTCATTTTTTTTATTTTTTTAGTGTAGGATTCTTTTGGATATTTCTTTGTATTGCATTGCTCTGCATTCTTGTCTTGCCTGACAAATATAGAATCTCTTGGTCCGCCATGTTTTAGAGTCTTGAAAAAAGTTGTTCTACCAGACCATTTATCATCCGAAGTATTATTTCAATTAAGTCTCCAACCGTTAGATTTCCTTTCTACCATAAGAAGTGAGTTGACATACCGATTTCAGCAGTCTTCAAGAATGGTTCCTGAGTCACCCTTGACGAAGAGGTCTAGTATCGTCCCGACTTAGACTCCAAAATTTTTCAACAATCCATATGGGTTGAGCTAAGTATTAAGTGTGAGATTTCTAGCTAAGCCAATGTCTTAAGAGTCGTACTGATGGCATAAAGGGTTCTAGTTAGACGCATTGAATTGACTTATAAATACAATCTCATGGAACCTACAAAATTAAGCCAAGGTGACCTCAAGTATCTCAATTCCAGTCCTTAATTAGATACTTTGAAATTAAGTGGATTAAGGTCCATACTAATCTCCAATTTTCGGACTTTATTTTAGACTTGTTTTAGACTTGATCATTCTGAAAAATGCAAATGCTATGTGCAATGTAAGAGAAATATTCTTTGTGAAACATTTTTCTTCTTTTGAACTTTTTATGGATTTTGAAATTTTTTTTCCAAATTTTTATGCAATTTTTGAAAATATTCTGCAATTTTTACGGGTTTTGAAATTTTTGATTTTTTAGAGATTTTTTATAAAGGTTAATGAAAGAAGTATTTAGAAATTTACACATGAGTGCATCAATATTTAAAAGAATTGGGTGGGGGGTCTACAAAGGGAATTTACATGAGTTAAGTTAGTTATTATTGACGGAATTCTATACAATAATTATGTATATACAGAATTGCATTAGGGTTATTATTCATCTTAGTTATGTACAAGGTTCTCAAAATAATTTTTAAATGAGAAAAGGGATCCTACACCCGGGGGTGTAGGTAATTACCTACACCCAACTCTTTTTTTCAATATTTTGACTTTTTTGAACTGAAACTTTTGGGGAATTATATCACTATATATAACCATGGTGTAATTCCAAATTCAACTTAATTCAAGACTTCTGTCATCTCCATTAAGACTACCAAATTTTAACGGTCTCAGAATTGATGAAATTGACCCATTCTAGATGAACGTGTTAGGAATGTTTATTTTGCATGAAACTTGAAACACATATTCCCCTAAATATATTAAAAAAATCCCACCAAGGT
Source organism: Ottelia alismoides (assembly GCA_037367405.1). Classification (NCBI taxonomy): domain Eukaryota; kingdom Viridiplantae; phylum Streptophyta; class Magnoliopsida; order Alismatales; family Hydrocharitaceae; genus Ottelia; species Ottelia alismoides. Next base: position 260,881 of record JAZKJV010008364.1, on the reverse strand, counting down.
CTCCTTCAAAAAAGTCCAAAAATAATGAGAAAAAAAATCGGGTGTAGGTAATTACCTACACCCCTAGGTGTAGGCTCCAGCTCCCTTTGTAAATATTTAAAAAACATTTTAAAAAAATATATTTTGAATATAATTTTTACAAATAATTTTGCAAACATTTAGACAATTTAAAAATCATTTTATAAATATTTTTCAAACAGTATGTATAGTTTTTACCGACTATTTTTACAACCATTTTCCAAATCATTTGTTAACTGGATTTTCAAAAAATTATTCAAACAAATGAAAAAGATTTCTACAAATATTTACAATTTTTTTCGGATGATTTTCAAGTCATTTTACGACCATTTTTCAAATCATTTTGCAAATTTTTAAATCAGTTTATTAGTCATATTTTACAAAGGATTTTTAAAAAATTTATACATATTTACAGTGTATTCTTTATAATTAATTAATTAATCATATACCCTTATCAGTATATTAGTCATATTATTCAAAAATATGAAAGTACGAGTTATGGCTAAAGTATATACAACGTATATACGACTCCCTATACTTAATTTTACTTATATCCTCATAGTGATCAAAGAGAAAAAAAGAAGACATAACGCGTGCTTATTATAGAAAAATTTATATTAAAATGACTAAATAAAGAATAAGAAATCGATCACCCCCCTATACTTAGGATCAACTAATCCTAAGTATAGCAAAATGTATACAAAATAAGGATGATCGAGGATCCTGAATTTATGAAATTAATGGGCTTGGCTTGTCCCCCATACTTAGCATGAAATATCCATAAGTATAGACAGAGTATCAAAAATTGAGAGACAAGTGAGGGAATGAATAATGGATACCCGGATGCACTCACCCATATATTTAAGATGGAGTATATCGCAAGTATATCACATATGAATGGGATGAGTGTCACACATAAAGAATGAAAGAATATAAATGAAAAGAAGAAGAAAAAAGCAATCAACAATATTTTCTGTTGTATTGTTTGACTCAATTGACGCTGCAGCTTGGAAATCTTCTTCAAAAATAACTCGAACAGAATCGACAATGGCTAGAAATGTGTCGTGCTCTAAATATGATTTCAGCAACTGACTGATGAAAGCCTATACATCAGGCAATAACTCGGATATCAAAATGCTTCCATTATCACGCATAGTTCTGACTCTGTAAGACCTTGTCCATTTACTTTTCAATTTGCCTGAAAAATCTTTAACTTTGTGTCGAACAACCACACTTTTGTCTGGGTTCGAAGCTTTTTCTTCTGATATGTTTGACGTACCAGCATTTGACATTTGCTTTGTAAATTAAGCTATTGTCGTATGCGTAGTCTCGGAATTCCAGGAACTTGTTCAGATTAAATTTTCTTTTCCGACCACCTTTTTGTAAGTCGATGTTACACATGTTGACTCCCCGCAGTGATTTCTGAATGAATTCTACGGGTAGATGACAAGGATTTTGAGTTTTCTTACACTTGTACCCTCATAGATTCTGCAATTACTATTACGCCCTTACCATTTTGGCAATAACCCTTGCGCCTCTATATTCTTATAAAATTTATAGTTCTACTCTTCCGTTGAGGTAAAATAGGGGCATGAGTGTACTCACAAAAGGTAGAATTGTGATAGTAAGCATACATGGGGCACAAATGCTATTGCAAAAAAGACATGAGCATAAACACAATTACATAATCTCAAAGGATACAAGTGTAAAAAACCTAACATTTAAACTACATACTCAGTGACATAACAAAAATCCATTCATTACAAAAAGAAGTTGCGGCGTAATGGTCAGTTAGAAGGCTACGATGGGTAATTATTAGACTCCTGCGAGAATTATTATTAAACTCAAAACGTAGTTAAATCGGATTTTAGATTATTGATTGAACCAGTGACCAATCGAAATCAAGGCCATCTAAATCGAACCAGTAAAAAACGACTAACCAACGAGGGCAGACATGCAGATGCATATACCACAAAAGGCACCAAATGACCAACAGACTTTGCTGACATGTCACGGCACATGAGGTACACGAAAGTGCCACGCCAATTAATTGGCCTATAGATGGAGGAGGCAACGCATGCAAAAGGCAATGGGAAGAAAAAAAAGGGTCCGGAAATAAAAATAAGAGTTTTTTATCAATTGTGTCCCTCTACGATGTTGCAATTTCAGCTATGTCCTTCTTTTTTTTGGAATATCAGTTATGCTCCTACCTTCTTGCAAAATTCACAGTTTTGCCTTTCTCTTAAGGTAAATTAGGGGCATAACTGATATTACGAAAGTGCATAACTGTGAATTTTGCAAGAAGATAGGAGCACAACTGATATTTCTAAAAAAGGAAGGGTATAACTGAAATTGCAATATCTCAGAGGAACACAACTGATAAAAACCCAAAATAAGAAAATAATGATGAAAAGGACAATGCAGATGTACCCACCACCTTCTTTCTCCATTTGGAGGAACTGGGGGTCCGACCCACATCCATTTGACAGCTGTGGTTGACCCAAATAATGCATATGCGCTTGACCTGAATCGATTGGGTCAATGGCCCATTTCCCCAGATTGGGACCCGTCACCAATTTCTATGCCACCCCTCAAGGTTTGGGGATTTTACACCGAGACCCCCCAGTTTTCTTCGGTTACGACGTAATTTAGAATGGTAGCAGTCACAACCTCAAGTTATTCAAAGTAGGATTAACATCTGGATTTGGAACTAATGCTTATAATCAGGTATTGTTTATAATCCACAAGAGCATTCTGTGTTAAGGAACGCTTGTAATGTGGGATGTCGTTAGGGATGCTAATCGAACTGAACATGTTCGTATTCGATTAGAGTTCGTTCGATAATAGTTCGAAAAATGTTCGTTCATTTCTAAATGAGTTGAACATGAACTTCAATTTTTAGTTCGATAGCTTAACGAACCGAACATGAACATAACATATGTTCGTTCGATAAAAGTTCGAGTTCGATATATGTATATGTGTGTATTTGTATGTGTAACTTAGTATTTATACACTTAATAAATTTCGAAGTTAAAGAAATTATGGCATTTATTGAGCTTTGTATCACTTATTTGAATAATTTCTTATTTTTACTGCATGTCGAACCTTTTATCAAACTCCAGTTTCGAACTTGTTCATATAAATAAGTTTTAGTTAAGTTAAATAGTTAACGAATTGTTATTGAATCGAACTCGAACGTTCGTTTTCTAAACGAACTCGAACTCGAATATATCCTATCGAATATTTATCGAACCGAACTCGAACTCGAACTTTCGAACTTCCTTATCGAACCAACCTCAAACATAGGTCAGTTTGTTACAGTTTGGTTCGATTAGCAGCCCTAGATGTTGTATTGTTCGAGGAACCTTGGATGCTTGCGAATTATAATCATGTTAATCACATGATGGTCCTTATAGTCTTACTTTTTTCCTCATTCTTGTTTTGATGTGATTTTAAGTTGTTGTAAACTAAGGTCAAAAAGATAAATGATCATGTCAATCCGAATAGTTATAGATCGCATTGCAACAAATCTTGATGATCAGGTATTGAAAAGCAATAGAATTGGGTTAATAGTTGAATCAAGTGTCGCTATCTAGTTAACATGTTGAAAATAAGAAAAATAATTTACTTTGGATCGGATTTGTAGTTTGCCTATACACCTATTTAAGAACCGCATCTTCGAAGCCGTTGATGTTTCGTACACGTTCTTACCTTTGGGATTTCCCCTTGAGCTAGTTCTTCCTGCCTTCCTTCTTCGTGTTGCTCGTGGGATATCTTCGCATGAAAACTCGTGCTTTTTTAGGTGTTCTAGAGTTGTGAGATTTTTTTATATTAAAGAAACGTCCTTTATATTTTCTTCTTACTTATACCGAATTATCTAGAGATTTTCTACTGTAAAAAATAGGATTGGGCCAAATCATGAGATAAATATCCACGTCTACAATTATTTTTCCTTTTCGAAAAAGAAGAAACGTGCTAATTCAAATGGGAAAATAGCGATGCGACATTTTATGGCCCACTACCTCAAAAAAGCAGCGAATTTCGAATGGGGCCCTCCGGATGCACTCGCCGCTAAGTGGGACCCGCACAGTGGAACGGAGCATCTTCTTTGGACGAAAAGGCCGTGAGTGGTACCGTGGGCCCCGCCATGTCGCGCTTTTTGAGGTACACGCGGGGCCCGTTTATTATAGGGACCGGATCCGAGAGGAAGGGGATCCGGATCGGGGGCAACCCGTCTAGGAAGAAACCGAGGATTTCACCAAAGCATATATTATAGCATATGATATGACACATTCTTCTCAATGATTTTGAAACTTTCATAAGGGTTTTGTTTTTCTAAGAATCATATATTATAGCATATGACACATTTTTCTCAAAGATTTTTGAAACTTTCATAAGGGTTTTTTTTACCGTGATTCCTCACTTTAACTTCTTCAATATTAGGTATGATATCCCCTTTTTTGCAACATGGGTAGGATCAACGTCAGTTGTGCTTCTACTTTCTTACAAAATTACAATTATATCCTTTCGGTGAGGTAAAATAGGGATATAAATGATATTACAAAAGGGTAGAACTGTGATTTGGTAAGAATATAAGAGCAGAACTGTAATTAAAAAAAGGAGGAACATGACTGATATCATTGAATCTAAAAGGGGCATAATTACAAAAAATACTTTCATAGGGTTCAGAAATACTTGGTTCTTTTCTTAAGACTCATGTCTGAAAACTTGTCATTCCTACCTATAAATATGCAAGATTGTCCCATTTCTTTCCATGTGTAAGGGTGTGCAATATACCTATGCACATAAATACATAGTAACACATATAAGGATGAGTATTGGGCCGGGTCTTCTCGCGTTGGAGATGAATGGCCAGAGGTCCATTTAACTTGATGGGTCGTGACATCGATCGCGTGATTTTTTGTCAGCTTCGACCGACGGTACAGGTTGTTCCAATTAACATGGCCTTGAGTTGAGATTGGACTGACTCGTAGATTTTTTTTTTAAGGATTGGAGCATGGGGAAGGGACTAAGGTATTCGAAAGTATATACGATACTTATGAACCAACGAGGATGAGTAGATGTCATGTAGATCATGGTATAGGAAGCTCCAAGTCGAAATAAACGATTCACAAATAAAAAAGTTGTACACACAAAAGGAATAAGGATAGAATGGGTAGTTGTCGTATAGTAAGAAAAGTGATGTAACGATTAAGATGAAGGGAAAAATGATTTAGTAAATGTAGACACTCCACGTGGTCTTGAATAAGACATGTGACACCTAATAAAAAGAAGGAAGAATACAACTTTACTTAGACAAATTCCATAGTATAGTGTTTTACTATTTATATATATGATTGCTAAGAGAAAACACAGTCTTCTTTCCATTGATCAATTTTGCTTCACATGAAATATCATGCAAAATATGCAACAGTCAATTTGTCATCTTGATATATAGCCTAAGCGTAGACTTTGAAGTGTTGTACTCGTAGGGACATTGGAAACATGCAACTATGTATAATTACTTCATTTTTGATAAGTTAATTTCGATTACGCATAATATGAACATTAGAGTTAATAAATACGAGAATATTAAAGAGGAATGTTTGGATGAGGGATAAGAAATAAGAAATTACTCCATAGTTATTTATAATGAGATAAAATTCTCTTATTTCAAAACAGTAAACTTATATGTTTCATAAAAATGACCTAAAAAGAATCGAAATATTTTTCGAAATTAGGATCTTGATTTCTTCTCTTATATTATTGTTTTTAGTAACCATTGGTGATTGCAAGTGTGCAACTATATAATCTTTATCATAACTTAAAAGGAGGATCCATTCATGTCGCGGTCAAATTTGTTTTTTTTACTAAAAAGAAAGTATCAGCTTGATAGTATGTTTTAGACTCGAAATAACTTATTAACAATAAAAGAAATTTTGCAAAATAAACGTAAATTTGAGATTTGGGAGATATGAAGACTTTATTTTGGGCATGAATCCACAAGAAACATGGTGATATGCCTTGAATCTTAACCATCCCGATGTTGAAGATCATTGTATGCACCACCTCCTGCCATACCATACTCCAACAAGATGGGGGTCTAGCTTTAGAATATAATAAAACAATTTTAGGAGTGGTTCTATTTGTATTCACATATATGACTCTGTTTGTATCGGAGATCCATCTGTACGGGAGCAGTATATTAACTCCTCTAGGGTTAGGGTTTTTAAAATCCTCTGTATTTTCTACTTTTCCATATAGTGAAAATTGATTGTCGCCATCCAAGGACGTAGCCTAGTTATGGGTGAATTTTGTAAATCTGTTTGTCTTCATGCATGATTGCTTGATCGTGTTTGTGCGTGCTTCCGTTGTGTGCAACAAACAAGGATATCCTGTGATGAAAAATCTTGACCAAGTTTTATGACATGATGAAATAATTCCTCCCATTTTTATGTCACGTTTTTTTAGTCATTTTATTCTTTTCAAGACCAACTTTCCCAATATGTCACTCCCGATGACTCGATTTTCAATTGTTGCAGACGAAATAGCAATGGACGTGGAGGATCTTGCTTGATGGAAGGGTTCATCTTGATTAACTTCATCTATGACCTTATAGTCTAGTTATAGCTCCCATAAAGGAAATAATAAAGGTTTTTAATCTTGTTTTTTGGAAGAAGATCGCTACCGGATTATTGATAGAAAAGGACCTACGACTCAATGTTGCTGAAAGAACATGCGTAGATGCTAACATGATGGCAAAACAGTCAAGGAACTGGGTGCGAAGAGATGTCAGGACATCACCTTAGATACATTCTCTCACCATTGCTAGCCTCGACTTGCCTGGATGCATGGGAGCAAAGATTTCCTCTATAGATAAGGCTGTGAACAAAGTCAGTCGAAGCTTCCGAAGAGAACCTTGGTCGACATGGTGTTAGATAGGATGCTCTGCCACCAAACCATTGTGTGGGAAGTATCAGGGATCTTTTGATGAGGATGTTGGGGGAGGAAATGGTATCTTTTTGGTTTAGGGAAATCTTCTCTAGAGAGTTCTTTAGCATCTCAATATTTGGCTAGATGGACATACAACAACCCATCCCTTAGAGTGACATTTTTATTGGCTCATAACTTCCAATTTTCAGGGCAAGCTAGTCATCCTAAGGGGTAGTGAGTTGATGATATTGTACTCCCACATATAACTATGATACACAGACCAATAAGGATTTCCATGCAAGGTTTTTATCATGACTATTGAAAGTATAACATTTTTAAAACTTTCAAGATGGATTATTTCCATCTGTCATTTGTCATCTTTGATAAATTTTACCTCAAGTTACCACATGTCTATTTATGGACGTCATGTTTACATTCCACAGGAAATTTCATCTTTCTTTTTCAATGATTCGCATAATCATTAATGAAACTTTAGAGCTCCGAATAGGCAAAGGACTAAGGGGATCATGGAGGAGTTTGATAGAGTAACAAAAAAGGGATATTGAGCATACACGCCTTCTATCTCTATAAGTCAAGATTACTATTTTTATACAATGTCAATCCATCGATTTTAGGGAATACCCCTTCTTATGTAGTTTTATGTGATTAATTAGGATGCATGATCTACGATGTTTGATATTAGATGTATGAAGTCTGCAAGAACTCAAACATACATAATACCATCAAGTATTTATTTCCACTTCAAATAGATAAGACTGCATAGGGTTAGCGCTCTTTATATGCTATGTATTTTTTCTTTCTTCACAAATAGTGAAAATCGATCATCGTTGCTCAACACGTAGCCCAATTATAAGTAAACCTTGGAAAATCATGTACTTATTTGTTTTCATTGATTGATCGTGTTTGTGTGTGTTTGCTTCAGCTAATCGTAACGGACTAGTATCATAAATCGTGTTTCATCAAGACAATCAAGCAGATGATGTCGTACAATCTGAAGATCAAGAAGTTCACAAGAAGGAACCAATTCAATCTATGGTCGATTAAGGTGTGTGCCCTTCTAAATCAGGAGGGTATCTGGGCACCATCAGACTAGAAGTGGGCGAAGGCACTCGAGCCCACTGAGTGGACGGTCCAAGAAGAGAGAACACACTCGACGATCATGTTATGTTTAATAGATGAGATTATCATGGAAGTCATTGATGAGATGACCACAACCGATCTATGGTTGAGACTCGAAAGTCTGTACATGAGGAAGTCTCTAACCAACAAGATGCAACTGAAGTAAAGTCTGTGACCACATGCAGGAAAGTACATCTTTTAAAAATATTTGGATTGCTTAAATACATTTGTTACAGGATTTAAGAAATCTAGATATTAAGATTGATTACGATGATGCTACATTGATTTTGTTAGTTTCTCTTCCACCATCATATGAGACTTTTGTTTGGTATTTTATTGTGAGAAGAGAAGATATAACCCTAAAAAAATTCACGGGAGTTTGCATCTACATGAACTTCAATATATGGCTACTGACAAATAGGACTCCCAGGATGCATGTTTGGTTATGATTCATGAAAAGAGTGATACTTGATCTGGCTTGACGAAGAAAGGAAAGAAAATTCGAAATCAAAGAATCACGTTTCTAAGGACATATACAATTATTGTACAAAACATGGATATTGGAAGAAAGACTGCTCAAATAAGAATGGGAAGTTCATAGTTGGTGCACTGGCTTAGGGAGGCGTATATTCTGAAGATGATCTCGTCATCAACATCACATATCAAAAAATGATAGTTGTCACACGGATACTTGATTTAAGTTGTTCTTACCATATGACTTCCAATGAAGATTGATTTTGCACCTATAAGAAGATATATAATGTAAATCTCATAGGGATAGATGCAACGCGCAAAATTAGAGGATTAGCTCTGTGAAAATAAAGATGCATGATGGAATCATGAGGATGATGATAGAAGTTCGTCATGATCCTTATCTGAGGAGTCTTGGACTCTAAAGTATATAGGTACATGCCTTGAAGGTGTAGCTATGCAGGGTGCCAAAGTGGGGGTGGTTGTCATCGTGGGTAACATGCAAAGGTCCCTATATGTCATGCAGAAATCCACAGTTATTGGTTCTATTCAAGTGGCATCCCAAGGTGTGAAACCAGACACATAATTGTGTTATATGCGTTGAGGCACATGAGCCAGATGGAGATGAATATCCTCAATTAGATGGGTCTCATCAGAGATCTCAACGAAATCCATTCGACAAAGCAATTTGCATGATGCAAGAGTTGTGAGACTACATCCTTGTCAATGTTGGGGCCCATCTCGGGTCCCATCTTTAAGAGATGCCAAATATTTCTTGTTCATTATTGATGATTATTCCAAGATGGTGTGGGTTCTCATGATGAAGCACAAGAGCAAGGCATTTTCTAACCTTCATGCAATGGAAGATCCTGTCAGAAACAAACTTCTAAGATGCTTAAGCATTACTTATTGATAATGGATTGAAGTTATGTTCTTCAGAGTTCAATGAGTTACTATTAACTTGCCTCGTAGAGAGATATATTTACCTCAAAGTTATGGTTTTGTATGCATGGTTGCATTTTCACTATAGGTTATCGATGAGGTAGAATCTACACAGCCCTCCACTTGTAAGGAGGCGATAACATCGGCAGAATCTAGTTAGTGGATTTCTACTATGGGTGAGGAGATGGAGTTTCTTCACAATAATGAGACATGAAGCTATTCAAGTTAGCAAATGGGAGAAAAGTCATTGGTTGCAAATTGATTTTCAAGAAAAAACATGAATCTCAAGCAGTGAAGACATCAAATACAAGGAATATTTTGTTGCGAAGCGATATAATCAGAAGGAAGATGTGGATTACAATGAGATATTATTTCCCATTGTAAGACATGTAGCACATCAAGATTTGGAGCTGGAGCAGTTAGATGTAATGGCATCTTTCTTGCATGGTGATCTTAGAGAGAATCTGATGAGTCACCTAGCAGGATTTACATTTCAAGACAAGAAAGATCATTTGCTCATATTGAAGAAGTCCTTGTACAAGCTTAAATAGTCTCCTAGACAGTATTACAAAAGGTTTGATAACTTCGTGATTGACCTTGATTTCAATAAGAGTCCATGTGATTATGTATTTACCACAATAAGGTGGAGGACATGTCCTTCGTCTATTACGTCGATGGCATGTTGATTGCTGCCAAGAAGAAGAGTACTGTCATAGATGATCTGAAGAAGCTCCTTAGTCAAGAGTTGACGTAAAGGACCTTGGTGCAACGAAGAAGATTTCAGTGATGGAGATCATTAGGGATCATGCAGAAGGAAAAGTGTTCTTATCTCGTAAGAACTACATTAAGAAAGTTCTAATGAGATTTGGTATGTCTAAAGCAAAGCCCCTAGGTACTCCATCCACTAATATTCATCTTTCATTTTCTTTTGCACCTTAGTTAGATGCAGAGAAGGAGCACATGGCAAGTGTGCCTTATGCTAGTGCAGTTGGGAGTTGTAGGTATGTGATGGTATGTACAAGACCAGATATTCCTCATGCTATGAGCTTTGTTAGCAGATTCATGGGAAATTCATGGAAGGAGAATTGACAAGCAGTCAAGTGGGTGCTTTCTATCTGAGAAGAACTTTTGATATTGGCCTCATTTACAGAAGTGATTTAGAATGTTGAGTTGCCAGATATTCAGATTCAGTCTATGATGCAAATCTTGATGGGAGAAGATCAATAACTAGTTAGACCTTCACTTTGGGAAGTTCTATCATTAGTTGGAAGACTACTTTACATCCATCAGTCACTTTTTCTACCACATATGTAGATTATATTGCTTTGACAAAAGCTACAAAGGAAGGCATATGTTGCAAGGCATAGTTGGAGATCTCAATCTAGAATAAGATCAGGCTATCATATATTGTGATAGTCTCAGTGCAATTTGTCAGCCAAGGATCAGATGCATCGTGAGAGGACCAATCACATAGATGTTAGATATCACTTCATTCATTCTTAGAAGAGGATTAATGTGAAGAATTTCAGTCACTTTATCTACAACATATATAGATTATATTACTTTGACAAAAGCTATAAAGGAAGGCATATGGTTGCAAGGCATAGTTGGAGATCTCTGTCTAGAATAAGATCATACTATCGTATATTGTGACAGTCTTAGTGTAATATGCCAGCCAAGGATCATGTGCATTATGAGGACTAATCACATAGATGTCATATATCACTTCATTCGTTCTTAGAAGCGGATCAATTTGAAGAAGGTTGGTACAACAGATAGTCCAACTGATACGTTTACAAAGGCAATTCGTGGGAGTAAGTCAAACATTGTTTGAACTTGTTTATTATCGGCAATTGACAATAGCCCCAAGGAGGGGCTGGTTGCGGTGAAGCTTGGTAAAGCTTCTTGAAGGATTCAATTCAAGGTGGACATTATTAATATGACTTAAATCCTAACTACTTTTTTATTGAACTTAGTTGAAGAATCGTCTAATGTCCCCTCCCAAGCAACCATACCCTATTAGCATGAGGGTATCATTGCCCAATCAGTGAGCCTAGGGAGGATGTGGGGGGGGGGGGTAGGTGCTCCCCCCAAGGGACATCGTCCCTGTCCCAAAATAGAATTTTATATGGGTATGCGGATGTATCTACATCAGGTATTTGTGTGTACTGGGACTAGTATATAAACTCCCTAGGACTAGGGCTTTCTGTACGCTATGTATTTTCTTCTTTCTCAAGAAATAGTGAAAATCGATCATTGCTTCCCACGAATGTATCTTGCTTACATGTGAACCTTGTAAATCCGTGTTTATATGTTTGCATCGCTTGATCATGTTTGTGTGTCTTTGCTTCCGCTACCCACAACAACAAGTAAACAAGCCTTATAACATTATGAAAGTTGTTGGGTATGTTTACCCATTTAACTAAAGCTGGCCTAATCGGGCGGGAAAAAATCCACTAAGTTGAGCCAAGTTTGAGGCTTATAAAATCCTTAGATAAAGGCTTCATGTTTTATAAGCCTTAAGAAGTTAAAAAGAGATTAAAAGACTTTTAGTAAAGTTGTAATTTAATTCAATAATTGAATGATTAGGGGTGTTTGGTTGCAGGATTGGGGCTCTCAATCCCACGACCTTTCTATTCGGGGATCAAGTTGGTGTAACGGAGCACTGGGGGTCACGTGTGGGCTTGAGAGGGTTCCGATGGAGCTTTTCAATCACTCGTATCCTCTTTCCCTCGCACCGACTGCTCCCACCACTAGAAACCATCTTCAACGGTCAAACGACCCCTCTATAGTGTAGCTCCGACCGACGAAGCCTTCCACGGGGTTCATCATCTTTATTCTATCATTTTGGCCTCAAAAACCCTAGCAAATGCGTGTAAATACCCTTAATTAGAGCATCTTAGCATTCATGCATGTGCATGTAAATAGTATATAAAATACTATATTTAAAGCCAAAATTATAGAATAAAAAAAAGAAAAGAAAAAGAATAAAATACTGTAAATATTTTATGACCCGCAACCCCGAGACCTAGGTATCTCGATGAATAGGTCGACAAGGAATAAAGTAGGGGGAGATAAGGCCCAAAATACGACAAAAATACCTTTTATTTTATTCATTCTTTATTCGTTTGGGACCTATTTTTGGTTCCACTTTTTATACCTCAAATAAAGAAACTTTGTACATGAATTTGTACATAATTAAATAAATAAAAATACAAAATTGATTTCACTCAAAAATAATATACAGATAAAAGTTATGGTCTGAATAAAATTCCAGAATCCCAACTTCCCAGACCTGTATCTCCCACATAAAAACTCGAAATTTATCAAACTCACCTTTAATTGTATATAATTTAAAATAAGCTATTTAATGGCTGTGGTTTCGTATTTGGTGGAGCTACAGTTTGAAAGTTGAGTTTTGGACCCCTATTGTATACTTGTACAGATTAAAATATTCATTTTATTATTTACTCTTTATTTTTATAGTTTTATATTTTTATAATTTTGTAAATATTCTTTATAATAAATATGTATATTAAAATTAGAATAAAAACACAAAAGAAACACAAAATAAAAATACTTGTATATAATATACATAGGTATAATACCTATACTTACACCTGTACAATTACTACTTTTATTTTATTAAGTATACAAAATACCTCAGAAAAATAAAATAAAAATATATTTAAGTGTATAAAAGTATTCTATAAATTTATAAAATAATAAACAAAAATAATAAAATTAAATACACAAACTAAAAATAAAATATTAAAATATATAGATATAGATACCTATAAAGGGTATAAATGGCAACTTGTAATTATTAATCTCAAAAAAATAAATAAAAATCATAATAAAATAATTCATAAAATAATAAACATTTTTTATTTATAATCAAAAATTAATAAATTCATTAACTATTTTTAATCTAATTTACAAAACTTTTTAGAGGTTTTTCCTGATTGGTCCACGTGGACCAACCAGGTGAGTCTGACAGTTGACTGCGGGTCAGTTGTCTGACTCTTCCTCTGGACCCTGTCAGACGTTGGTTTTCGCCCATCTTTGCCGATTTTTCGAGGCTCCGTCTTGCACCATTTGATGTCAAATCCTTCATGACTTTTGTCCACCACATACCCATAAATCACGCCTAGATGTTTTTTTGAGGATTGGATCATCGATCCTCCCGTTGTCGCCTCATCTTTCACGCCCGGTCATCACTTCCTCAAAATACCCCCTTGACCTTCATTCGAATTCGAACCGCATTTGGGCCTAGCCTAGACCTCCGAGTTGCAGCTTGTGATCTCCGGTGACAGGGGATTGATCCAAGCTCTTCGTTGAGGTGCGGCGGTGGCCTGAAGCACGTTCCACACCACCTCCGGTGGCCGCTGCCGTCGAGGTCCCATCTCACCATTCCTGGTTCGAGGTTTGCCTTTTTCTTGATTTTCTTGCATTTTCATAGTCCATGTAGTAGTAGGAAGCCTTCGCCACCTTCCATCTAGCCTGAAATCCACTCATCCACCTGAGCCCTCACCTCGCCGGCGCTCGCTCCGGTGAGGTTCCCCCTTGCCATTATCCGCATTCTTCAACTGCTAGGTGGGGCGAGGTATTTTGCCCTCGGCCCCCCTAATGTTTCCTACAGGTCACTGGAGCCAACAAGACATCTAGAGGCGATTTTGATTTTCTTCGGAGCTTCTCGGAGCCCCTCCTCGACGTCGACGCCGTAGGAGAGATCCAGGGGTCATCGGTGACTTTTGAAGCCACCAATCATCGGAGCAGACCTGCAGGAGGAGATTGAGCCACCTTGGAGCTTCACAGCACGTCGGAGGAGCCCTAGATCACCGGAAGAAAGTCGCCCCGGCGCTGTTCTTCCATGTTTATCCTTGCAGCCTCCCCGCCGTACGATCTGAAGGCCAGCCCCAGTTTGATCCTGAGCCCTCGGATTTGGCCGCCCCACAACTGTCTGATTAGCCTGCCATATCTAATCAGGGTTGTCGCGTGCGAAACAGTATCTGGGTGTATGATCGCGATATGTGGCATAAGTAACGTCTCATCTGCCGTCGGATCATGCCATCAGCTGGGTATTTTGCTTTTTCTCACCTAGCATTTTTGTATTTGACATTAAAGATTGAAACTTTCATTGGCATTTTATTTACTTTGTAAAATTTGCATTGAGTTCCCTGACGTTTCATTAATTGCAAAGGAGTCCTTGTCCACGTCACCTCACGTGACTTGTGCACGTGCGGTGCGTGGACCTTTTGCGAAGGACCCCCTAGGTTCTCTATATTGCGTTTTAATCCCGAACTTTCATTTAAAGTGTAATATTTGTTTGGATTATTTGCAAATCGAACCCCTAAACTTTTTGGATATTACAATCTGGTCCCTACTAGGGGCGCGTGCGTACGCACGTGGGCCTGGTGATTTTGTGGGGTAGGGACTGCGGCTTTGTGTATTTTTAATTGGTCAGAAAGTTGCTAATTCAGTTATATAATTACTGGACTATTTGCAGACAAGCCCCCTCAACTTTGCCATATTTGCACAAATACCCCTACCAGCATGACTTTCTTTTTGTTTCTTTTATTTGTCTCGTGCATCTCTAAATTGCTAAATAATCCACAAAAATCATCATCATCTCCTATTGCATTGTAGATTCACGTCATATTTTTATTTCGCATTTTTCTTGCATTTTCATATTTATAAAAAAAATCAATAACAACCATTTTTAGCACTGTTTGCATTATAAAACCCATAAAAATACAAAAACCTCTTAAAAAATTCTCAAAAAAATATATTTTGCTTATTTTAGTGTGTTTTAACTTCAGTCCAAAAATCACTAAAAAATACAAAAGAAAAACCTTAAAAATTAGAAAAATCCTAAAAACTTCATAAAAATCTAAAAAATTCTAGGAAAATCCTAAAAATACAAACTCAGTTTCTGTAGTTTCCTTATTGTATTGCCTTTATTTGAAAATTAATTTGAGAAATTTTGGATACTGTTTGGTATTTTTAACTCTCATTTTAATTTCGGTCAGTAGCGCAGTTCACTGTTTTCTAGTGTTTTGACTTTTAAAAATACCAAAAACATTCAGAAAAATTCCTGAAAATCACAAAAACATCATAAAATTATAAAAAGACCAAAAACATTTGATTTCCTAATTTTTGAGCATTTTTCCTTATTTTCATAAATCCTCCATCTTCTCTTTTCTTATATTGTATATATATTCTATTATTGAAAAAGAAAATATAAAAATATAAAAGACAAAAAGAAATATAAAATCAGCAAATTAAAAATTAAAATATAAAAATATAAAGTTAAAAAAATAAATAAATAAGGTACAAAATCAAAAACCCACAAAAATTTGCATATTGATAGGCACTTGATCACATTCACATTTTGCACAAATTTACCTTGATCTATCTTGCTTAATCCCTGTGTTCGACACTCTACACACTTACACACTATACACATTTTTGTAGAGTTAAAAATAAATTTGACTCTACGTTTATTTCTCATTACTTGATTTATATTGTGGGTTCATTGTTGACTAATACGGGTTTTGTGAGCGGTCACCGCAGCGACTCTTGTCTCTGCCTTGTGCGAGATATTTAGACCCTTGCCTAACCCGTGTTATCAAATGGCGCCGTTGCCGGGGAGCAACATCGTGTAGATCTTATTTTTGAGTGATTGTATTTGATAGCCTACATTATTGCTTTACTTGATCTCTCTATTTTTGATATATATATTTTTGAGTTATCTGACCACTTTCTTTCTTGCCTTCTTGCGAGGGACCATCGACCGAGAAGGATCGCCTAGGGGATCCTGAGCAGCATTGGGAGGCAGAGTCGGCTATTCTACCCTAGTCGGCAGGAGAGAGCAGGAGGATTTGAGAGAGAGAGGATAGTTAGTGATTTATTTTTGAGAGAGAGAGAGACATTTATTTAATTTGTAATAATACATGTACATTTGGACTTGGACTCTCGAGCCTAATTTCTAGGTGTTTGTACACCTGGGGGCTCACTGCGGTTTTCACGGTTTTTCATCGTATTTTTTTACTTTGTTTTCTGATTTTCGATTTTATTCATTTTATGGAATGAGCCCTTAGTTTTTAGGCTTGCTTGATCGAGTAAATTAGGTCCAAACACCTTAATATCTTGCATGTACCTATAGTGCGCTTTGGACTTAGTTTAAAACTTTGAACAGTCACCTCATCATCTTCGAGCCTTCATGCCGCGAGCCCACCCTGTCAAGCGTTGCTCCTGAACTCGATGTGTCGAGAGGAGGAGGGGTGAGCCTAGACCGGACTCCTGGATTGAAGATCGGTGACCGACTTGTGATGCTTCACGCTAGCAGCTGCTCAACTTAGGGCGATTTCATCGGTTTGCATTTGCATATAGATAGGTTTAAATTCTTTTGAGCATCCTTGCATGTAGAGTGCTGGAGGCAAGGTGAGCTTTTACGCTTTAGCATACATCATTGTTTTGCCGCTTGCATTGCTTTCCCGCTTTTCTACCTCTGATTTTGATCACCTATGTGCTTAAAGGAATCGAATCCTCGATAGGCTTGTGCATTTCCTATTAAAAATTCAAAAAAAGGTGATAAGACAATAAAATTGGGACTGCTAACACTACTCGACCCTAAAATCAACCAAAAAGAAAATATTCTCTTGCGACGAGTAATCCCCTCATTGTCGTCGCTTTTACTTGCTCGCGCACACACTAAGGATTAGTGTCCAAATCTCATTTCAGCCTCCTAAGTGTTTGTGCAATTTTGGACTTCTCACCTAACTTTAAAACAGACAAGATAAAAAGACCGATTTTTCGATCTCTACCGAGTTGAGTAGGTGAATTGAGGGTTTGTATTCTTTTTATTTTTGTTTGTGATTGTTTTGTGTGTGTCCTAAATCGCTTCTGCGCACTTGCGCCTTCCTCTTCCCTTTGCTTGACTGACTGTCGTTCCCCGAATCATTTCCTTTTGCTTTCGAGATGGACCCCTGGAGCGCATTTTATCCGGACTTTGCGGATCCTTCGTTCACTCCAGCCGATCCACCTCCTTTTTTCCGGAGGACTTTGGCTCCTGATTTTTGTACATACCGCCTCAGCCACAGTATCACGACTCGGATTTCTACCCACCTCCACATCCACCTGTATATTGTCCACCTCCACCTTCACCCGAGTCTGACCTGTTGGAGTCACCTCCTTCGATCTCCATGAGTGTTGTCTTGAACCTGATGCTAGGCACATTAATTTGATGAGAGATTATCTTGCCATCTTGAGAGAAAATCAGATTAATGCTCCTTTCGTCGGGGATACAGATTTCCTTGTGGATGATCATGGGAGCTTGCAATCGCCCAAAATACAAAAAAAATGAGAAAAAATTAAAAACACAAAAAGAGTTCGGAAGACACTTGGTTGATTCAGACCGTGAGAAAAGGGTCCATCTGCCAAATCATTCACCCACCACAACCTCTCACATCCTGTCCCACCTTTGACCCGAGGATGCCGCTGTACAGACTACTCTTGGCATGCCTCGTGTAGATGCTGATTCCGAATTCCTCCCTTGTAGGGAAGAGGTCCAAAATTCAAAAAAAAGTTGACTGAACCGGAAGTGGTGACACCATTAATGAGATCATCCGTGCCCCACTTCAGCAGGCCATGACTGATATATCTATTCCTCTTCCCAAGAAGAGAAAGCGGAGGAGCAAATCTGAGCGTCATATTTTGACCATGGCCACTGCCCACGCCATCACACACCGTTCCATTACTAGAGAGAAGAACACAGCTACCCCTTTCATCACTTGCACCATCTTTGACTATACTTGTGATCACACTCTCCTGGACGGCGGTGCATCTATTAGCATATTACCCTTCTTGCTGGTACAGTCTCTTCACTTGGAGCCTCTAAAGAAAACCAGAATGATCGTACAATTTGCTGATGGATCTATCAAGAGGCCGAAGGGTATCCTTGAAAACGCCGTCATTTCTATTCAGGGCATGAGCTACCATGTTGACTTTGTCGTGTTGCCCATGGAGACCTCCACATGGGAGTCCTCTCCAATTATCCTGGGACAACCATTCCTCATCTCTGCAAGGGTCGTTATTGACTATGGATCAGGAGGGATTTGCTTCCGTCTTGTTGACGAAAGTGAAGCGTCGATCACCGCACCCACAATTGACCAGAGACCTGCACTTGATGCACCTTCACCGATTCTAGCTGACTCCGAGGCTTGTGACCGATCTGATGATATTAGAGATGTTTGCTTAGTGACCACTGATGAGACCCGAGGAATCCTCCGAAAGGAGGGGATCTCGGAAAGCATAGACCTCGTAGTTCCTCCTTCTGGTATGTGGCGATGTGTTGATGAAATCCAAGGAATTTATGTGATTGATCCCATTGAGCGGAGGGTAGATACCAAGACTAGACATGACGGACCTGGGTTGACTACTTCCATTGATAAGTCCGTTCCTGGTCACTCAAAAGTGATGATGATTGAGGTCGGTTATGATGCTAACCATTATTTTCAGAAATTTAGGCCTCTTGATGAAAAAGATGATCCGGGTGAGATTCTTGAGGACGAACAAAGTTCGAATTCTTCCACTGATGATTTCGTTCCTTTTGGTTTTGATATGGACGAGACCTCGCAGGACGACTCCGATTACACGTCTTCCGAGGATGATGAGTTTGTCCTATTCCAATTTGATATCAGCGAGACCCCCAAGGCCAGACCTAGTCGTACTTCTTCCACTCACCCGTCTGTGTCTTCACACCATAGGACAACCAAGGCCGAACCTAGCCATACTACTTCCATTGACCAGTTCTTGCCTTTTCGATTTGACTCCACTGAGGGACTTCACCCTGTCGACCCTGATCGGCTTCCGTCCACTATGGACCCCGATGTCGACCTGCACCACACTAGATCTATCGCTCAGCGGTCTCGCACGAAGGTTCACTTTCTGCCTTCTTGATCACGTGTACATCCACATCTATTGTATATCCGCTTTTGTTCATCTTCATCTCTCTTCCATATTGCTCGTCCACCCATTCTCGTGTTTGCCTTGCGTAGGATGTACTTTGTCCTAAGTATAGGGGGGTAGACGAGCCGAGTGTTCCTTCTTCGTTCCGTTTCATTACTCCTATTGTCGCCTATACTTAGGGCTTCTTTTACCCTAAGTATAGGGGGAGTGATGTGGACATTCTCACGATCTCTTCTTCCACTTTCATCTCTTTTCTTCTCTTCTTCTCTTCTTCTTTTCCTTTTTTATTTTCTTTATCTACCGAATAGGTGTCGCTCCTTTTTGTCAGTCTTCTATACTTAGGACGTACTTTGTCCTAAGTATAGGGGGTGTGCACCCTGAGTTTTTGCATTCTTTGATCCTCTCCATTGTCTGCTCTTCTTGTCTATACTTAGAGATATCTTACCCTAAGTATAGGGGGAGACAATCTGAGTACGATCTGTTCATTCCCACCCTTGACCCTCCCTGCTTTGTGTACAGTCTTTTATACTTAGGATTATTTGATCCTAAGTATAGGGGGGACGATCAACTTCTCATTCGTTCATTTATTCTTTAGACTTTTCTATACTTAGTACGAGTTATGTCTTCTCTTTTCTCTACGATCTATGAGGACATAGCTCAAGCTACGTATAGTGGGGTCGTATATACTACGTATATACTTAAGCCATAACTCGTACTTTCGTATTTTCCTAATAAATATGGCTAATAATTCTTTAAAATTCATTAAAAACCTTAAAAAATGTTGATTATTCCTCAAATTCTTGTTATACTTACTGATTAATAAATCAGGTGAAAATGTTTTTTGCAAAATGTTTGAAAAATAGTTTGAAAATCTTTAAAAAAATCTTTTGAAAACTATTTGGAAAATATTCTTTTACTTGTTTTCAACCTTTGTAAAAATATTTTTATTGTAAAATTTATTTTCTTTGTGTGAAATAAAATGTTTGAAAAATGATTTGCAAATGGTTTGAAAAATGGTTGCAAAAATATTTTGAAAAATCTATCTATACTGTTTGGAAAACCTTTGCAAAATGATTTTCAAATGTGTGTACATGTTTGCAAAATTGTTTGTGAAAATTATTTTGGACTATAGTTTTCAAAATTGTTTGAAAAACTGTGTCAAATAACTTTGAGGAATATATACATCACACCAAAATCCATTATATATGTATAAAATTGACCACTTACCCTTGTAAATTCTTAAAATCCACTTCTTGTATATATAAAATGCATCCTTGTGTAAATAGTTGTACCTAGATTTTGGCCAAAACCTTTTTGTTTTAAAAAAATCTCAAAAACATTTGCAGAATTAAAATCCAAAAACACTTGAAAAATCTTTTTGAAAAATACAAAAAATGCATATGCATCATCATCTTTTAAAAAATCCATAAAAAGTTCAAAACCTTGAAAATTGCATCACATTTCTGCATTCTGCATATCATTTGCATAGCACGAGCATTTCTCGGATTGAGTTTGATAGTTGAACTAGTCTAAGTAAAATCCAAAGATTGGAGCTTGGTTGGACCTTAAATCTACCTAATTAACAGGAATCTTATAGGAACTGGAATTGAGGTACTTCAGGTCTAGTTGACTTAATTCTTTGAGGATCACGGGACTTAGTTCAATGGATTCTTGACTGCCTAAGTAGAGTATTTCGAAGCACACACACGACTCTTGTTGATAATGACCTAACTTGGGCACATGCACCTTTCACATGGCTCAACTCAGTTGGAGTGGTGAGGAGATTGGATTTGCCGGTATGAGACGTACACAGGTGGAAACACTTGTCCTCCTCTAGGGAGGGAAGTGCACCCAACCCCTGTCGTGATGAGGAATTCTAAAGACGGGATAGTGTGGGTTGCGATAAAGCTTCAAAAGAGGGATAGTCTACCGGCTCAAGAGGAAAAACTCCTTATGTAAATGATGTTGTAAATAGTATTTCAAAAAAAATGGACAGGCTTGCACAAAAATAAATGACTGCAAAGTATGTACATATGTTGTAAAGTCAATAAGCAAGCTTGAGTTCCAAAGTCAAATCATGTGAGCCTGCAGATGGACGACTTTACACAGATCTTGCATCCTAGGATAGGTAGCTACACTGGCTACCGTCCATTCTTCTCTTCACCCACTCCTCTTGAGCTGGTTGCCACTTGAACTTAGAAGGGAATACCCCGCTCCTCGAGGAAGGAGTTATTGGATTGGGGAATCATTGGGTTGACATGCTGGAGAAGTCAGTCTCTTTGCCATTCTAGTTGGGGAGAGACACTATCACTTACACTGTACGAGTCAGATTCATAGTCGTAAGGGTTTATGTATGAGTTGAGATATTTCTAACCTGGCTATTGAGGAGACTTGGGCAGAGTTCTGGGATTCTCAAGGACTGTTGGATTTCAAATCTGGTTCTCATTAAGGTTCCGACCGCACTAAAATTCCAAAGGTCCAACTTAAGCTCCAAACTTTGATTTTGTGAAGACAAGTTTGATAATTAAACTAAATCCAAATTTCTTTTTTTTCTTTTCTTTGTTTTTCTTTTCTGCACTTATTGCATAAGTGTTTGCTAGGGACTAGCAAAGGTAAAGTATAGGGGGATGATGAACCCACATTTCATCATCTTTATTCTATCATTTTGGCCTCAAACCCTAGCAAATGCGTGTAAATACCCTTAATTAGAGCACCTTAGCATCCATGCATGTGCATGTAAATAGTGTATAAAATATTGTATTTAAAGCCAAAATTATAGAATACATAAAAGAAAAGTCAAAGAATAAAATATTGTAAATATTTTATGACCTGAAACCCCGAGACCTAGGCATCTCGATGAATAGGTCAACAAGGAATAAAGTAGGGGGAGATAAGGGCCAAAATACAACAAAAATACCTTCTATTTTATTCATTCTTTATTTATTTTGGGACCTATTTTTGGTTCCACTTTTTATACATCAAATAAAGAAATTTTGTACATAAAAGTTGTAGATAATTAAATAAATGAAATACAAAATTAATTTCACTCAAAAAGAATATACATATAAAAAGTTATGGTCTGAATAAAATTCCAGAATCCCAACTTCCCAGACCTGTATCTCCCACATAAAAACTCGAAATACGTCAAACTCGCCTTTAATTGTATATAATTCAAAATAAGCTATTTAATGGCGGTGGTTTCGCATTTGGCAGAGTTATGGTTTAAAAGTTGAGTTTTGGACCCCTATTGTATGCGTGTACAGATTAAAATATTCATTTTATTATTTATTCTTTATTTTTATAGTTTTATATTTTTATAATTTTGTAAATATTCTTTATAATAAATACGTATATTAAAATCAGAATAAAAACACAAAAGAAACACAAAATAAAAATACTTGTATATAATATACATAGGTATAATACATATACTTACACCTGTACAATTACTACTTTTATTTTATTAAGTATACAAAATACCTCAGAAAAATAAAATAAAAATATATTTAAGTGTATAAAAGTATTCTATAAATTTATAAAATAATAAACAAAAATAATAAAATTAAATACACAAAATAAAAATAAAATAACAAAATATATAGATATAGATACCTATAAAGGGTATAAATGGTAACTTGTAATTATTAATCTCAAAAAAATAAATAAAAATCATAATAAAATAATTCATAAAAGAATAAACATTTTCTTTTTTATAATCAAAAATTAATAAATTCATTAACTATTTTTAATCTAATTTACAAAACTTTTTAGAGGTTTTTCGAGGCTCCGTCTTGCACCATTTGATGTCGAATCCTTCATGACTTTTGTCCACCACATACCCATAAATCACGCCTAGATGTTTTTTCGAGGATTGGATCATCGATCCTCCCGTTGTCACCTCGTCTTTCACGCCCGGTCATCACTTCCTCAAAATACCCTCCTTGACCTTCATTCGAATTCGAACCGCATTTGGGCCTAGCCGAGACCTCCGAGTTGCAGTTTGTGATCTCCGGTGATAGGGGATTGATCCAAGCTCTTCGTTGAGGTGCGGAGGTGGCCTGAAGCGCGTTCCACACCACCTCCGGTGGCCGCCGCCGTCGAGGTCCCATCTCGCCATTCCTGGTTCGAGTTTGCCTTTTTCTTGATTTTCTTGCATTTTCTTAGTCCCTGTAGTAGTAGGAAGCCTTCGCCACCTTCCATCTAGCCTGAAATCCATTCATCCACCTGAGCCCTTACCTCGTCGGCGCTCGCTCCGGTGAGGTTCCCCCTTGCCATTATCCGCATTCTTCAACTGCTAGGTGGGGCGAGGTATTTTGCCCTTCCCCCCCCCCCCCCTTAACATTTCCTACAGGTCACTGGAGCCAACAAGACATCTGGAGGCGATTTTGATTCTCGCCGGAGCTTCTCAGAGCCCCTCCTCGACATCGACACCGTAGGAGAGCTCCAGGGGTCATCGACGACTTTTGAAGCCACCAATCATCGGAGCAGACCTGCAGGAGGAGATTGAGCCGCCTTGGAGCTTCACAGTACGTCGGAGGAGCCCTAGATCACTGGAAGAAAGTTGCCCCGGCGCTGTTCTTCCCTGTTCATCCTTGCAGCCTCCCCGCCGTACGATCTGAAGACCAGCACCAGTTTGATCCTGAGCCCTCGGATTTGGCCGCCCCACAGCCGTCTGATCAGCCTGCCAGATCTAATCAGGGTCGTCGCGTGCGAAACGATATTGGGGTGTGTGATCGCGACACATGGCATAAGTAACGTCTCATCTGTCGTCGGATCGCGCCATCAGCTGGGTATTTTGCTTTTTCTCACCCAGCATTTTTGTATTTGACATTAAAGACTGAAACTTTCATTGGCATTTTATTTACTTTGTAAAATTTGCATTGAGGTCCCTGACGTTTCATTAATTACAAAGGAGTCCTTGTCCACGTCACCTCACGTGACTTGTGCATGTGCGGTGCGTGGACCTTTTGCGAAGGACCCCCTAGGGTCTCTTTATTGTGTTTTAATCTTGAACTTTCGTTTAAAGTGTAATATTTGTTTGGATTATTTGTAAATCGAACCCCTGAACTTTTTGGGTATTACAATCTGGTCCCTACCAGGGGCGCGTGCGTACGCACGTGGGCTTGGTGATTTTGCGGGTAGGGCCTGTAGCTTTGTGTATTTTTAATTGGTCAGAAAGTTGCTAATTCAGTTATATAATTTCTGGACTATTTGCAGACAAGCCCCCTCAACTTTGCCATATTTGCACAAATACCCCTGCCAGCATGATTTTTCTTTTTATTTCTTTTATTTGTTTCATGCATCTCTAAATTGCTAAAAAAATCCACAAAAATCATCATCATCTCATGTTGCATTGTAGATTCACGCCATATTTTTATTTCACATTTTTCTTGCATTTTCATATTTATAAAAATTCAAAAACAACCATTTTCAACATGTTTGCATTATATAATCCATAAAAAATATAAAAACCTCTTAAAAATTCTCAAAAAATATATTTTGCTTATTTTAGTGTGTTTTAACTTTAGTCCAAAAATCACTAAAAAATACAAAAGAAAAACTTCAAAAATTAGAAAACTCCTAAAAACTTCATAATAATCTAAAAAATTCTAGAAAAATCCTAAAAATACAAACTCAATTCTGTAGTTTCCTTATTATATTTCCTTTATTTAAAATTAATTTGAGGAATTTTGGATATTGTTTGGTATTTTTAACCCTCATTTTAATTTCAGCCAGTAGCTCAGTTCACTGTTTTCTAGTGTTTTGACTTTTAAAAATACCAAAAACATTTAGAAAAATTACTGAAAATCACAAAAATATTATAAATTAATAAAAAGACCAAAAACATTTGATTTCTTGATTTTTGAGCATTTTTCCTTATTTTCATAAATCCTCCATCTTCTCTTTTCTTATATTGTATATATATTCTATTATTGAAAAAGAAAATATAAAAATATAAAAGACAAAAAGAAATATAAAATTAGCAAATTAAAAATCAAAATATAAAAATATAAAATTAAAAAATAAATAAAAAAATGTACAAAATAAAAAACCCACAAAAATTTGCATATTGATAGGCACTTGATCACATTCACATTTTGCACAAATTTACCTTGATCTATCTTGCTTGATCCATGTGTTCGACACTCTACACACTTACACACTATACACATTTTTGTAGAGTTAAAAATAAATTTGACTCCACGTTTGTTTCTCATTACTTGATTTATATTGTGAGTTCATTGTTGACTAATACGGGTTTTGTGAGCGGTCGCTGCAGCGACTCTTGTCTCCACCTTGTGCGAGATATTTAGACCCTTTCTTAACCCGTGTTATCAATGGGTCTTGTCCTTCTCATGTGTTCTTCTATCAGTTGTGGTGGGCTGCCATGGCGATGGTGTACCCAACAACACCCCCAGCCCACTCCTCCCCTGCATGTGATCCCTCCCGAAGCTTACTATGTAGTGGGTCGCAACAGGGGACAACCCTACCCTTACCTTCTTATGCCATCTTGGGGAATCTTGTCATGCTTTATGGTTTTGATCAATGTCCTCTTAAGATCAATTTCTGCTTTCAATGAAGTTTATCATTATTAAAATATTTGCCTTAAATCAGTTCTTTCGTAACACATTTATTTCAACACATAGTTTCGATGTCAAGACTGATTTGAACGTCGGACATGAATAAAAGCAATGAAATGAATAAAGAGCATGCTATGTGGATCTAGGAATGTACATTTGTCTTGTATACAATTTTTCTTGTAAATCCATTGCATGTTTGAAAATAAATGAAAACAAAATTCAAAATTACAGCCAACCAATTTACCTAACTTCTATCCTGAAAATTGTATCCTTACTATGTCAAACGAACATAGAATAGCATGCAACCACCATCTATTCCTCTGCATACCACAAATGTGTATCCCTGCAACTGAACATAAACGAGGGATACAATAGCTTAATGCTTCCTAATCATGTATCCCCTATCCTCGCTGTTGAATGCCCCCTTAGAAGTTAATTTTGCAAACTACCTATCAAAAGAATTTGTTTATTTCATGATATATTTTTTCATATAAATCAAAGTTAAAGTTATTAAGCATTCAATGTTATTGATCAATAGAACATATAAAATTTAAAGGATCTTATGTACCATTACATACTAAATTATACGTCTAACACTGCCATGTCTCTTTATGTTGATATTTTTAATCTAAACCTGATGGGTTGCATACATAAAGCATGTTGAATAATTCTACTATCCAACATTGCAAGGATGGAAGGGATTAGTCAATCCCTAATTTGTATTGGATGTTTGAATCTACCTTAACTGGATCCAACTTCCAAATTGCAGAAGGGATTTCAGGAGTCACCAAATGAAGGTGTATGGTGTAGTCACATAAAGTACCCACTCTATTGTAGGGTATGGTACGACATGAGGGGTGCATACGACGGTTTTTCAACTGAGTTCAGAAGAACATATAATTAAAATTCTAGGCATATAAACATAAACACTTATGAGGCACCGGCAAGTATTTCATAGGTTGTCCGGTACACATAAGTCCAATCGAGAAAAAATGACCTTAACAACTTGATTTACATTGGAATTTAGTTCGAATTCACAAGAATATATATATATATATATATAGAGGGCATATCCAGAGAGCACTGTGCCGATTTGAGTTTTTTTGAGCACCAAACGTGGGTTCGCCACGTGTATTTCCATTTGAATGGTTTCCTATTTCGAGGGACACGGTTTTGGAAGGATATTAATATGTTTGAGCCTTTTCTATTTCCAATTATATCGAGTCCTTAAAAAAAGGAAGACGGTTTTGGAAAGATAAATTCAAATCCTTAATTTCGTTTCGAATAAATAGTCATTGTACATTTGATCAGTAATGTATATATTATATGTAAGTAATTATGTGTTGCGAGATCAGTAACATTGAAACAGTTGTCAGTAATTTACATATGTAATATTACATTGTACTGAGATCAGTAATTCATTCATCTTACTCAAGTAATACATATTCAGTTCTCCAGTAATTATTGTTGTGAGATCAGTAATTAAGTTACTAATGTCCATACAAGAAGTACTGATTACAATTATCCATTTTACTGTGCTCATTTTGAGTGTTACTAATGTCCATCCCCGCCTTCTTTACTGATGTAGTCTATTTAGTTACTTGCAATACGTCAAGTGTTACTGATAGCTACATATAAATTACTGATGTAGTCTATTTAGTTACTTGCAATACGTCAAGTGTTACTGATAGCTACGTATAAATTACTGGTGTAGTCTATTTAGTTACTTACAATACATCAAGTGTTACTGATAGCTACGTATAAATTACTGATGTAGTCTATTTAGTTACTTGCAATTCGTCAAGTGTTATTGATAGCTACGTATAAATTACTGATGTAGTATATTTAGTTACTTGCAATACATCAAGTGTTACTGATAGCTACGTATAAATTACTGATGTAGTCTATTTAATTACTTGCAATACGTCAAGTGTTACTGATGGATATGTATAAATTACTGATGTAAGTCTAGTTAGTTACTTACAATACGTCAAGTGTTACTGATAGCTACGTATAAATTACTGATGTAAGTCTATTTAGTTACTTGCAATATGTCAAGTGTTACTGATAGCTACGTATAAATTACTTAACTCGTATTTGATAGAAAGAACTTGTATTTTCTTAAGATACATAAGTAACTATGAATGGATTTTAATCAGTAAGAATGATAAAATAGAAAAGTAATACTTGATATATTATCAGTAACATATGCAAATGTTATCAGTAACTTGGTATAATTTTTTCTGAAATAATGATTTCGCTATCTAAATCCAATTGTAAGACATCCATCTTCGCTCATTTTGATACGATCTTTTCATGATTCAAATCCATCCATGAAGCATCGTTCATCATTGCTTCTTTGTAATCATGATCAGTTTCCATTCACAGATGATCCATCGCATTTGAATCTGAAAATGAGAACTAAAAAACGAACGATCAAATTCTACAAAAGAACAATAAATAAATGTCTTATAAACAATGAAAAAACTTACAGATCGAGGACTTGAAGACGACTTTCTTTCGTCGCTGGAGATCTTGAGATTTCGCAGGAAGACGAATCCATAGATGATTTTGGAAATTTCTAAAATAAAAACAATGCAACGTCGGAGAGACTTAATTGCGAATCAAAAAAGGAAATCAGTCACGAGGAGAATGCGGGGGAGTTTGTTATGGTAAGGATTGATGCTAAAAAAAGGGAATGGATGAGATGAAATAGGATCATTAGATCATGATCGGAAGGATGAAAGCAAGGGCTCATTTGAACTCAAATCGGCACAGTGCTCTCTGGATAAATTCCCTATATATATATAGGGAAAAAGGAGTATGCTCCTTGGGTGTAGCTAACTTACATGCTCTCACCCTTTTTTCCCTGTAATTTTTTTATTTTTTTGAAATGAAATCCAATGGAATTTAGATCACAATATGTCACCATGGTGTCATTAAAAATTCAACTTAATTCGATACTTCTATCCCCTTCAACAAGATTGTCAAATTTTAACGGTCTCAGAATTGCTGAAATTGACCCCCTTCAGATGGAGGGCATATGAGTTTCTGTTTCTGACGAAATTGGAATGACATGTTAATAGATATAGTGATGAATATACATATTTTTATTTTCCAAAAAAATAAAAAATAGGGGGAAAATGAGGGTGAGATTAGTGATGAATATACATATTTTTATTTTCCAAAGTGTAGCCTCATTTAACACACACATGTATGTATGTGTGTGTCATCTTGTTTGGGGCCTGTGATTGGAAATGCCGGTTCCACCACTTATTCTCGTTTCAACTTGCCAATAATTGAATAGGCCCCATTTTCGATTCACATCTTGAACCAAATCGAAGACCTAGAGGGCACATTCGATTGGATCATCATTGGTTTATAGTTCTTATCTCCAATTTTAAATTATGACGTATACATACTCATGTACTCTGAAGACCATACTCTTATACTTCAAATACAAATCCCTTTTATCATTCAAAAATTAACCCCTCCAAACAACAAAAGGAAAGACACATCTCTTGTCCTTTTTGCGAATCATTGCTTCATCGACGACAAATGCTTGTCTTGAAGTCCCACCCGATACTGAGTCCAAATCCATCAATCCCGCATACTCAAAGACGGGTTTCACATCATAAAAAAATAATAATAAATAACTTAATTAGGGTAGGGTAAACAAGAGAAGTTGTAAGAAGAAGAACAGCAGAAGTGGGTCGGTATAACTGATTCCACTGGGGATATGTCAGGCTACCTTGTGGTAACCTAGCAACCAAACATGCCCCCAGTGAATAAATTCCCACCACCTAATACTTCGAATCGAGATTATATAAACTTACTCCTAACAGACACTAAGGTTGTCCTGAATAATATCAATGATTATGCCCCTTGCCCATAATCACGGGTACGAAGATGTTTTTGAAAAACAAACCTCTTGCGATATACTTCATTTTTGGAGGCATTGCCTAGTTCATTTAAAAGTGATTCGGTATCTTTCATCTTCTGTCGCCCTCGTCCAGTCACCGTGGATTTCCCATCCTTTTCGTGACATAAAGTGGGTGGGGGGAGATAATGGGTTTGAGATGCCAAACCGAAGAGCATCCTTGCATAAAGAGAGCGAAAAAGCTAACCTCCATCTTCTTCTTGTCTGTGATGATGCCTCCTTGAGGAAATGGGGCACTATAAAAAGGAGAAGCAAAGATGGAAGCCGTCGACATCTTGTGGGGGCACGCGAACCCTTACCATAGAACATTCATTTCCACAAAAAGAAAAGACATGTATACATGTAACTACCATCTTTAAGATACGCGTATCTCCTCGTGGTATGCGCATCAAGTTCCTAGGTGTGATGACAACAACAATCAATTCCTAGTCTCAAGGTGATAGAGATCTAGAGCTCGCGCTTTGGAGCTAACAGATGGATTAGGATTCAAGGCATATCAACGCGTATCAACAGCGTTTTCTAGATGAATCTCATGATAATAAAAGCATGTGCATTGTTCAGGGATGCACTTTATACTTGGAAGGATTTCGTGCAGTTGCTATTCTTATCGCAGCTTTCCATAAGAAAAGCTGCTGTTCCTAATGCCAAATAACAGCTAGATCTCTCATGTGAACAGATTCCACTGTGTAATGTTGCAAGGAAATGTGCCAAAGTGCTAACAGAAACTTTACAGAAGAATGTTAGTGCAAGTACATGAAGATGCACATTGATGGAGCATCAAAAGAACTGTGATGAGCAAAGCATATATAGTTGGATTTTCCAGGCAAGAAATCGTAAGACCCTCCAAGGATCGATCTTAGTGGGTGCAAGAGATAGAGAGAGAATATCATACGATTAATAATTAATATTTCTGGTCTCAGCTTTGATCCATGGCCTTCGACGAGGCGATCGAGTGATTATCTCAACCACCTTATCATTCTGCATTAAGACGCATCACAGCCCTTGTCTTGAGGCATCGCTATAGATTACATAATTATCTTGTCCTGAAGGAAGGCTAAGTATAGGTGCTGAGGTGAGGCGACTCTTGAGTTCCTTAAAACTCTTCTCGCATTCTTCGTCCCAACTATACTTCACATCCTTCCTAGTTGAACTTGTCAATGGTGCGGCAATTCTAGAGAAGTTTTCAACAAATCTTCAATAATACCAGGCTAATCCAAGGAAACTTCGGATTTCTGATGTATTTATCGGTCGTTCCCATCTAAGAACTGCTTCTATCTTTGATGGATCTACTGCTATTCCTTCTTCAGATATGACATGGCCTAGAAATGCAACCTTCTTTAGAACAGTAGTCATTCAGACAGGAGATCCTTACCAGACATGATCAGTGGGTGTGTGGAAGATATGAGATTGTGGATTTTGTACAAGATTCTTAGATTTTTATAATATGTAGCCCTCTTTTTAGGTTGCATGATCAGGTTCCTGATCTGTATGACAGAATACTAATGCAGTCTATCATCAGTTCTAAAAAATGCACCACTTGTTGCACCCCATGATTGCCATTTTAGACGCGGCTATACCTATTTTGCCAAAGCTGGATGCGAATCCTTTAAGAATTTGGATAATATTGACGTTGATTTGGGCATTAGTTTTTTCTGAAAACAATGTACGAATCAGTCAAACCGCTCCAAACTTATATATTTCTGTAGGTAGTTTTACAGCAGGGAGTGTTGTGCGAATCGCGACTGTTCAGAGAAAGTTGATATATCCTCCTTCAGAAACCGTTCTTGCAGGAAAACCATCAGAACATATATATGGAAGATCTAGTTCGATGTTCGACCATACATCTACTGTGAATCTCTTTTTCGATGCTGAAGGTTTTGCTATTTAATATGTCAAACAAAGGAAGTAGCCTTTGTTGGTGTTGTATACTGGGCATGTAACAAATGGAAAAGGATCCACTGTTGTAACTAGAGTTACAACAAAGGTGATGTAATCTCTTTTTTTTGCGATTTCGATTTCACAATTCAACTTTATAGATTGAATCTTAGATTACTGCTCTAAATATCTTCTAAATTTCACTAAAATCCGATCTTATTTGCTATTCTATCTTAATGGTTTAAAGATTGGTTTTTTTTAAATGGAATTTAAGTTGCTTAGATCATAACTGGATGTTTGATCATAAGATAAAATAGCAAATAATATCGGATTGAAGTGAAATTTAGAGGATATTTTAGAGGTTAACCTAAGATTCAATCTATAAGGTTGGATTTCGGCGATCGCAAAAAGATAAAAGAAATTAAAGCATCTTTAGTATTCATGGGTTCCATATGTGGTTGCACCAGTCCTATTTTTCAGTTTTATTTATTTTTTTGAAAAATACCGTCATATATTTTCATTACTATATTCCTCTAACATATCAATCTAATTCCGTCAGAAACAAATACTCTTATGCCCTCCATCCATAACATGTCGATTACAACAATCTAAGACCGTTAAAATTACATGTTTTAGATGAAAGGTATAGAAGTCTATGTTTCTGACGAACTTAAAAGTGCATGTTAGAGGGATATAGGGATGAAAACATACGATGGTAGTTTTGAAAAAAAAATAAAAAAAGTATGCCGGAAAATGGGGCGGAGCAGACAACATGCAGCCCCATTTTTCTCATACATATGGGAAAATGGGGCTACTCCTACCCCCATTTTCCACCATTTTTTTTGTTTTTTGGAAAATAAAAATATGTATATTTATGACTATATCCTTCTAATATGTCATTCTAATTTCATCAGAAAGAAAGACTCATACGCCCTCCATCTAGAACAGATCGATTACAGCAATTCTAAGAGTGTTAAAAAACTACATGTTCTAGATGGATGGCATAGAAGTCTATTTCCGACGAAACTGGAATGGCATATTAGAGGGATATAGTGATGAATGTACATATTTTATTTTTCAAAAAAAATGGGGGGGGGGGGGGGGGGGGATGGGGCGGGAGCAGCCCGCTGGCTGCTCCCAGAGAGCAACCCCATTTTTCCACATATATATATATGGATGGGGGAGCTAACTTGGCTCCCCCACGCCATTTTGCCCATTATTTTATTTTATTTTTTGAAAATTTCTTTCGTAGTCTTTCATCAATATAGACCTATATTATATCATTCAAATTTCGCGCAAAACATAGATTCCTACGACCTCCGTCCAGAAGGGTCGTTTTTTAGCAATTCTGTTACCATTATAAAATGATTGTCTGGATGGAGGCCGTAGGAGTAGAGATGACCATTGGGTTGGGCGAAGCCCAACCCAAAAAGCCCGGCCCGACCCAAGCTCAAATGAACATTGGGCCGGGCTTGGGCCCAATATTGAGACCCAAAATTTTTTTGAGCCGAGCTCGAGCTTAGCTTGGCCCAACCTGACCTGGTCCGAGAGCCCGACCCGAACGGAGGCCCGATGTTCCATTAGATTTATTTGATCCATTACATGGTGAATTTCTTATGGAGAGCAATGTGTGGTGCTTGATAAATGGCGGTATATCCATTTGTATATTGGTCATTGTAAAATCCGAAATTTTCTTTTCTTTGCATGCTAAACTCGATATATCATATATTTCATTGCTTTAGAAATTTGTACCACTTCATTTTAAATTGTTTATGTATGTTGGTATTCTTCAAAAAGTGAGATGGGTGCTTCCTCTTTATAGCCTTCCTTGACCATTCGAATCTATGTAGAGTTACATCATCCAATTGTAGAAGCTATGGAAAATAAGAACCACAAGAGTTGTCCTGCTGCTGATTGCAACCATATTTGCTATCGTGATTTTCCAGAATTCCACGATCGGCAACTGGTCCAGAATTTTATGTCAAAATTGGTGTTTAAATCTCAGTGGATATGATCAGAAATGTCAATAATTTTGAACAGGACAACTTAATATAAATCTTCCCAACAATCAAAACCAATTTCTGTAGTCGAATTTGAACTATAAATCCGGAATTTTGTGAAATCGGAAAATGTACATAAAACGTGTCTGAAATTTAGCAAATAGTCACGCTCGATTTTAACGATATACCTAAATTATCGTTTATCGAGAGAAAATCATGGTCAACTCAACAAAGGTTCAATTGAATCACTCTACCTTTTATTCTTTTGTTTCAGAAACCTTTGTGACCCTCACCAGTTGATTCTAAAATTCTCGATGTTAGAGAACAGACCGATAATGCGTCAATTTTAACAAATGACTCGGATTTTATATGCATCTGTAATTCAATCTTTCCCGGTTCAAGAGGTAGGCTGGTCCGACCCAAGCCCGGCCTATAAGAATTGGGTCGGACCTGCGCTTGGGCCAAGCCAAAATAAAACTTATAGGCTTGGGTCCGGCCCAAGGCCTGGATTTTTTAAATGGGCTTGGGCCTGGACCCTTCAGGGCCCGTCCCATGCTCATCTCTACATATAGGGGTGTTCATGGTAGATGGATCGTATGGATACCCGATCCAGCCCACGCACTCTGACCCCCGGTTCATGGATATCCAATAAAGTTATATGGATCGGGTTACCAACAACATTTAACCCGTTTCTGGTCGGTGCCCCACTGGATATCTCCTGGATATCCACACGTGATCCGGTGGACATGCCCCATTTGCAGTAGTTGATTCTCCTCCCATATGCAATTGTACATAGAATGGATATATTGGGGTGCTCCGAGCCAGCAAGTCCATCATTGATGCATCAAGATCTCTCGTAGGGCTCTGGATTTCATCTAATTTATCTGAAAAATCTGTGAGTTCGTTGTTGCACCAGATATACTCATCACGTCTACATTGGAACTTAAATCCGAGCCCGATCTAGTATAGTGTCGACTGACTGACGATTAATCGCTGACCGTGAGTTTTCAAATTGCAATCACTTGTTTGCGGACTCGTTGCTTACAATCCGAGAACATAAGTTCATGGTTGAAAATTTATGAAAAGAAAAGATGAGATGTTCCTCACTATTTCAAAAAAATAATCCAAGGTAGTTAGTATATCATTACATCTTTAACTGCACAGACATTGCTAGATAAATAATTAGCATGGCATTAAATTTTGCTAAAATTCGATCAAATTTTGATTTCGACAAGTCGCCGAATCAACATGAAATTTCGGCATATGAGGTCTTGAGATCTATCGATAGATAAGGATAATCACCAAATTGGCTAAAATATCGACCGAATTTTGGGTGAACTTCGACCAAAATATCAATTCCAATTCGTCATTGATGTGCTATGAGAAACCTATATTTAAGACCTTGTTAATTAAGTACAAGGATTTGTACTACAACAAAATCAATTAATAGATTTTAGCTCACGAATGGTTCCATTATAAGATGTCAAGAGGGATGCAGAATTAAATAGTCAAAACATTCATTCAATTATTTTAACATAATATAACATTTGCATTGCACTTTAATGTTGTCATCACTAATTTTTCTTTCCTAAACAATAAACAAACTCAAAATTATATATTCTCATTCTGAATTTATTCGTTGCACTGCATTTCAATGCACCAAAATAACCCAAAATCTAACAATTTTCTTCCACTTAACAATGAAAAATGACAACACATGTTGTTCTACAGTTAGCCATCCATTAACTTTATTCAAAAACCTTTTTCTCAACGTTACTTATTCCAATACATAGAGGGTACCCGCGGGTAATCCATTTTCCGTCTCATCCCATGGATAACCATGCATATGGATAACCATCTCAATTGGAGCGGGTCAAACCATTGATTCGGTAATATGGTCCGGGTCGGGTTATGTGTGAATAGGGCGGATACCCGCCCCACGAACACCCCTATCTACATAGGAGTATCTGTTTCGCACGAAATTTGAATAGCATAATATAGGGATATAGTGATGAATATTCAAGGAAGAAATTTTCAAAAAAAATGGGCGAAATGTGGCACAGGGGAGCTAACTTGGCTCCCCCGTCCCATTTTTTTCCATTTTTATTTTTTTTAATATTTCTTCCGTAGATTTTCATAAATATATCCCTATATTGTGTTATTAAAATTTCGTGCGAAACTGATATTCTTACGACCTCCATCCAGACGGGATCGATTTTAGCAATTTTGTTACCGTTAAAAAAAGACTGTCTGGATGGGATCGTAAAAGCATCTGTTTCGCACAAAATTTAAAAAACCATAATATAGGAATATAGTGATGAAATTCCACTGAAGAAATTTTCAAAAAAAAATTAAAGAAATGGGGAAAATGGGGTGAGGGGAGTCAAGTTATCTCCCCCTAGGAGGCAACGCCATTTAACCCATACACACACACGCACACATGTGCGCACACACACACATATGAGGTTAATGAGGTTGCCACGTAGAGGGAGCTAACTTGGCTCCCCGTCCGATTTTTTCATTTTTATATTTTGTTTTTGAAAATTACTTCTGTGGATTTTCATCACTATATCCATATATTATGTCATTCAAGTTTCGTGCGAAACAAATTCGTACGACCTCCATCCAGACAGTCATTTTTCAACAGTCATAGAATTGTTGAAATCGACCCAATCTGGATGAAGTCGTAAGAATCTCTGTTTCACACGAAACTTGAATGACATAATATAGAGATATATTTATGAAAATCCACGAAAGCATTTTCAAAAAATAAAAAAATAAGCAAAATGGGGCAATGGAGCCAAGTTAGATCTCCCTAAGAATATCCGCGTCACCTTTCCTTTTTTTTATTTTTTTTACAAAATATCGCCTTGTATATTCATTTATATATCCCTCCAATATATCATTCGAATTTCGTCAGAAACGGAAACTCTTATACCCTCCATCTAGAACAGACCAATTACAACAATGTTTAGACCATATTCTAATTCATTTCATCCACCTTTTGTTTTTGTAGATGTAGAACATTCATATTTTTAGATACTCTCACGT
The DNA here is from genome assembly GCA_037367405.1 of Ottelia alismoides. Classification (NCBI taxonomy): domain Eukaryota; kingdom Viridiplantae; phylum Streptophyta; class Magnoliopsida; order Alismatales; family Hydrocharitaceae; genus Ottelia; species Ottelia alismoides. The sequence continues at coordinate 223,958 of JAZKJV010008364.1, read as the reverse complement.
GTTGATCATGTCTGATCGGCCAGTACGATTTTAGGGGTGGACGATTTCCGTAAAAAATTACACGAAATTTAATTGAAAACTCATAGACTACCTGCAAATGAATGTTTAAGGAGTCAGAAGGATTTCCACGAGGATCAAAATGTATGTAAACAACCAAAGCATACGAGATGTTAAGAACGACATGCATCACTACGGAAGTGGAGAATTCATCTTCATCGAAGTACTCTGAGATCCCGTGCGAGCGCGACCCTCCCCCCTCACATGCTTACGACCGAGAAATCGTGGCTCCTGCGAGTGCGACCCTCCTACGGATTGTCTGTTGTAATTCAGCAGGTGCTGTATTACATGGGATCATAATCGGATGACCTTCATAGAGGATCGGAAGTCGCCCCCCTATGAGAGCCGTCCGATCCCCATCAGACGATCCCTGTAATACTTGTATTACAGGGGACGATTATATTACATTGTCTGAACAACGTACACCTTTACCCGTATTAAAAGATTTGTTCATCTGATTTATATTCTCACTCTTTCTTCATGTAATTTTTTTTCCATTTTGTGAAAGCCTTTTGTGGATATGATGTAAAAGGGCAACAATCCGTGCATTATGGCGGAAAAGATGTTTAGGGTAAACACAGGTCCCAATCTACGATAAATATGTAACTCATTAGCTTTTAAAAAAATTAATTCCATGAAATATTGTGCAAGTAAAATGTTACTACTTCATTTTGGACGTCAATTTTCGTCCCAGCAATAGAAATTTTCTACATGTAACATAGGATCATGGGTAACTAAACTTATCTCCTAAATTAATTAGACTATACAATGGACCTACTTGTTTACAGAATCTGGTCACAACAGCAGGTACGAATTAAATTTACTACCATCTGACTCCACTCCAGCAAGTAAATTATAATCTTCCATCTACTCCATCTGGAGCAATACCAGAAGAGCGCGAGAACTCGTCGACCACATCGGTGTCTGTTCATCACGCTACAGAACACGTCGGTTGCAATTTTACCATCACGACAGTTCCGATATCACTCTGTCGCATTTCTCTTCCAGAATTTTGACAGCTTCAACGAACAGAACCTCAGGAGGAAGTCCACCAGCCGACTCGATAGTAACTGGTCAAAATGGAAGCCCAAGGCAAATTATGGCACTCCATTGTTAGTACGTACGTAAGATCAATAGCACAATGATAAAAATATGTATATATATTTATAACTATAAGTAGACTGTATATTTCTAGCAGGCTTGAGCAAAAACATTCAGGCCATGTTTGTGTAACAGCCCGGATCTTTGGTGACCAGCGGAAGCATATCAAATGTCACGTCGGATCCGAGTGTTACTCACAAACATCAATTATATCACAAATAACATGAGGAACCATCTTAACCTTCCTTCATCAAAAAAAAAAATAAACATACATCTCTAATACATATCCAAGATCTTTCATTCTAGTGGGCACAATGATATCCTTCTTTCAGGTCTTGCGACAAGTTTCCAACTGCCATTAAATTTATCCTTACTCCGACCTGCAATAAAAACACAAAAATACATGGTATGAGCTTAACGCTCAGTATGTGTCGAGATAGGGTCAAGCCAGCAAACGAAACATCAAGTCTCCTTATGCTATTTCAAACAATTCCATGCATAATATAGTTAGTCTGGATAAGTATTTTCAACAATGGATCCTTATGAATTTTCTATATTCCCCAACCTGTAATAATATTCACAACATACGTTATCCACGGATTCATTCCGTGAATATGATCTTAATCATAACATAATATGCATGGATTTCACTATTTACCTCTTATATAATTTATAATATCAATAATTACATAAACATGATTACATATATGAAATTGTGTGTTACACCCATACACCTTTTGCTATGAATTTTCACATATATGCCCTTATTTTATCCTAACAATGACATTTACTTTGTTCTCATTTCCGTTATCATAACTATACACTTTTTCAGAGAACATATCATACACAAAAGTAGTGTCATGGCATATTCATTCCCAAAATGCCCTTGTGATAGTGAATATAATATTTGACAGTTCACATATAATAGCATCTTATGAATAACTCATGAACATAAGTATGCATACAAAGGGTCTCCTTTTTACATTCATGTAATGATTACCATACTTTCCATTTATGCCCTTAAGGTTAACCATATTTGCACTACGCCCAAAACAACAACATAGTTACACATATTCCCATAGCAATAACGTAATTGCGTATATACACTTCGCATTTTACGTAATTACACACATGCACTTCACATTTCATATAATTGCACGTATATGCTTAACATTGCAACTAATTGCATACATACATTTAACATTTCATGTAAATGCACATAGACACTTAACATTTCACATATTTACACATATACACTTAGCATTTCACATAAATGCTCATATTCACTTAACATTTCAGATAAGCAATTGGCTTCCACATAAGCACTTAGCTTATTCATGATAGATTTGTCTTATCTCATAATATATTAGGCGGCTTTGGTGGCTTTTACCGCAGGCACAAGCGGTCACTCAATCTTTACATAGAACATGATGACATCAACGCTGAGTCAATGGTGGACTTTCCACTAGGTTCCACTGAACCCGACACCCCGGAAGGTGTTGCCCTTTAGGCTCTCGATAAACAGACTCTAGAGGTGGCTCCCACCTTAGGTGTAGCACTTAGCTCCGCTTACCGTTTAAGTGCCATTATTCACATTAAGAAAATTCTTATTCCTTTGAACTATATCCTTTTTCATACAATAGTAATTCACGTAAGCATTTTGGTTCAACTAACCAAAGATGTTTTTTTAAATACTTATACAAACTATATAACCAATCTTAACACACATACTCTTGATAAAATCATATTATGTTGGATTCTTGGATATTATATATTTATTTCCAAGTAATCATTCAATTACCATTACAAAGCACAATTTCCGAATCAACCCATAATCCATTAACAAATTCTCAATGGACTTGCCATTATCCAGGAACTTTTCATACTCGTACTAATTACAATAAAAATTGTCATTTCTGTGCCATGTATTTTATAAAATAAAACCGATATAACTTACAACAATAGAAAGCCTCGTGCGTAATTAACACATGCTAAGAGCTGAGAATTAACCATAACCGATTGATCACTTATTTAATTACATACATTAGTTCTTGAAATTATTACACTATATTGGATCTTTGGACATGTAAATCACATTTCAATGTTTCCAAATCAATAAAAAAAATCAATCTATCATGCAACACATGTCTATGTAGTCACGTTGTTTTGCATGTACGAAAAGTGAAAAGGCAATAACTCCATCATTCTAAAACATTATATACATACATACATATATATATTGTAGAACCAACCACAACATTCATGTATAATACGATAATTAAAAACAATATGCATTTTATTTAATTGGTTATACCCCTGGATATTAGGTGAGTAGAAAAGGACAAGAGATGTAATTATTAACCCCATGGTATAAGGAGGTATTAAAATCGAGTAAGTGAAATTCGATACTTTATCATTTAGATACTAAATACCATTAGATTTAGGGATGCTAATCGAATCGAATACATTCGAATCCACCTAGATTCAGATTCAATTCATTATGAAATTTCCGAATTCGAATTCGAATCGAATTTTAAACGAATCTTTAATCTAAATTCAAATTCAATTCGTTTGGAGTTTCGAATATTCAAATTCGATTCATTTTATATCGAATCATTATTTTTATTATCATTTTACTAATAAGAAAAAAATATATTAATAAAATTCTAAGTTTAAAGAATTGAATAGAATTTGTGATACTAATTTGTGAAAATTACTGAGATAAGAAAAAAATAACATAAATGATAAAATTCAATAGATAATATAAATTGCATAAAAATACCTAACTTTTACCGTTCGTGCATGTCTCTTGCAATCTCGTTTTCCCTTTTTGTACCTATAATGAATAGAATATAAAGGAGAAAGTAATTAGATTAGACTTATTTAATACGATATACATGAGTAATGGGACCTTTTACTCATGGAATATTTACGACAAGGTCCTTATTAATGGACTTTTTATTCATGGAAATTCTAATCTCCTTTTACCCATGGAAAAAATTGTAGACACAAATAAGTAACAAAAACAAATAAGTAGATATTTGTAGGGTTCCTCATGCTGCATCATATATGTAATGCTTAATACTATATCATTTATGTGTATATATCGAATCGAATCGAATTGTTATCGAACGAATCTAGGTGAATTCAGATTCGATTCATTTGGGGATCGAATTCACAAGTTATATTCAAATTCAGTTCATTTGATTTCGAATCGAATTTTTTCCGAATTTTTATCGAACGAATCCGAATCGAATACGAATAATTCAGTTCAATTAGCAGCCCTAATTAGATTATAACTAAAAATTTGCTATTGAAGGTCATTATAAAATTGGCATGTCAAAACTAACACTATTATATAACTGTACTATTTAAATCCTTAGAACTATCTCAACATTAATCTTCTCTATTGGACAAATATTTATTCACATTAACGCTCTGTGTGAATATTTAATCATACGAGAGGTCCTTCAAATAAAATCATATTTGTGGCTTATATTAAAATAACTCGAGAACGCACCTGAAATTTTCATTATTCAGTATCTCAAAAATCAATTTACATTGAAAGTTTACTTCTACTTTCAAACGAAGATCACAAAATATGCGTAGAAGTACTGAAGGATAACGAGCAATTCTTTAATGTAATTATCTAAATATGTAATACTTATCCTAAGGGGTCGACACATACAATTTCTTAGGTCTTGAAGAGGGATATACAATATTATTATATTTATTCCTTTACTTGTGTATCTAACCGATAAGATAACTTGATATAAAATTTCCATCAATAATACATGCAGTCATATGTAAATCATAATCTTTATCATGACATGATATCGTATAAAGCCTATGTGTTCGACACATACCTCGACAATTCGAGAAGTCCGCCTACGAAAACACCTTAGTTTCGTCTATCCGAACCGTCGTAGATCACGTCGATGCTCCTCTTATTCTTCCGTATCAACATTCGACGCCGACACATAGAGTCGTCGTTGCCGGATGTGAATCTTGCATAATATAACATTCCCCTCCTTCACTCTTTATTCTCGGTCTTTTCTCACTTCTCTCATCTCTCCCTCTACCTATTTCTCTCTATCTCTACTCGTCTCTCTCTCCTTTCCTCTCTTCCCTTCACTCTCTCTTCCTCTCATTTATTCTCTCTTCTATATACCATAATTAGATCAATTATCCTTAAATAGGAATAACATCTCATCATTCCCCCAAAAACACACGCACACCCTCCCTCTTTGTACCGTTGAGGCGTTACATGTGATTCCCTGCAATTAAAGAGGAAGGGTACCATTGCTCTTCTCATGCACCAAGTCCCCTTCCAAAAATAGGAAACACATGCACATAATGACGGTGTTGAATGGGCCATCCATAACCGCCACTTCCTCTCCTCTTTATATTATTTTATTCCTTTTTTTTAATATCTAATAATGATATATGGGTCGTTACAATCTACCCCACTTGAAAAAAATTTCGTCCCGAAATTTACTAGTCAAGAGATAGAAAAAAAATCCTATGATATTTGACTCAAATCTCCCTTCCTCCATTCTTCTATTTGCTCTTCACATTTTATGGGACATGCTTTCTTGTTCTCTTACTTTAGAGCTATTCCATTGTATCTATGACTTCTCTGGCAAAAGGACAATTGCCTCCTTCAAGATCATAATTGCAAGATAAACGAATACACAAAAATATATCTTCACCTAAGAGACAAGAGTAACTAACCCAACTAGAGGTTGAAAAGAATCTGTAAGGGTCAATTTGTGGGTTGTCACTCACTGAAAATAGTCTGCCTGGTGCACAACTATGGTGTATAGAAATAAAGATATTTCTAACTAAGTTGGAATAGACAATATGAAAAAAAGGATTGTGCCTATTTCTATCAACTAACATATCACCAAATCAATATTCGTTAAATTAACTCATATATATTGTAGTGGCTATAATTAAACAAGAATCTTAACTGACATTAAAGTCTTAGTCAATAAAACTAATTAGATCTAGTGACCACAATCATGTATCAAGGGCAACCTAAGTGGCTCATGTTATAAAGTCAAACTTAATCATGCAAGTGGGATCATAAGTGAGTCTAACGACATCAATATTGTCTAATAGCTATGCCAATAAACTGACAGATAATGTGTCAGGTATCTGCGGCACTAATAACATAAAATATCTGACTTTCTTAGGTAACCTCAAAATACCCGACTCATCGACTTGATGTAGCTAACACATTTGAGAGGTCAAAAGGCATCACTAGGGATTCTTGGAAGTCCTTGATATGTCTACATTCTAAATTGTAATTAAACTAACAACATTCTAACTAAAGGTCAACCTTGGAGAATATGATTTCTTGTTGCAATTGATTACCTGTAAAGAAGAAAATCTTTTTATCTTTATAAGAATCATATTTCAATTATTAGTGGAGCATAAGTAATGCAAACACTTTAAGGAAACACCAAGTCTCATCCAACTCATATGGGTGTATTATCATGTATGACATCAATAATGGAGTCAACAACTCTTTCAAATCCCCAAGTCACACAAGAGAGACTTTTCTTTAGCCAAATAAGTCGCACAACTGATGACATTATAATGAAATAATCATCTGACCAACTTCTTTTTGTCTCCAGAAATAATCAATTGAGTGTATCTGATCTACTGAAATCACTTTCTCCTCCTTGAAGCAACATGTAATATCCAAGTTGGTTCTATCTCCCTATTGGCCAGCCTTCTAATACTCATTTTATATTCTAAAGACATGAAGGTCATGCTAATTTTCTGCTCACCGACGTAATTTTTCCTATACTACAGGTCTTACACCACCTATGATAGGATATCTCATGCCCAGAGGAACTACTGCTCTGATACCACCTGTAACAGCCCGGATCTTTGGTGACCAGCGGAAGCATATCAAATGTCACGTCGGATCCGAGTGTTACTTACAAACATCAATGATATCACAAATAACATGAGGAACCATCTTAACCTTCCTTCATCAAAAAAAATAAACATACATCTCTAATACATATCCAAGATCTTTCGTTCCAGTGGGCACAATGATATCCTTCTTTCAGGTCTTGCGACAAGTTTCCAACTGCCATTAAATTTATCCTTACTCCGACCTCCAATAAAAACACAAAAATACATGGTATGAGCTTAGCGCTCAGTATGTGTCGAGATAGGGTCAAGCCAGCTAACGAAACATCAAGTCTCCTTATGCTATTTCAAACAATTCCATGCATAATATAGTTAGTCTGGATAAGTATTTTCAACAATGGATCCTTATGAATTCTATATTCCCCAACATGTAATAATATTCACAACATACGTTATCCACGAATTCGTTCCGTGAATATGATCTTAATCATAACATAATATGCATGGATTTCACTATTTACCTCTTATATAATTTATAATATCAATAATTACATAAACATGATTACATATATGAAATTGTGTGTTACACCCATACACCTTTTGCTATGAATTTTCACATATATGCCCTTATTTTATCCTAACAATGACATTTACTTTGTTCTCATTTCCGTTATCGTAACTATACACTTTTTCAGAGAACATATCATACACAAAAGTAGTGTCATGGCATATTCATTCCCAAAATGCCCTTGTGATAGTGAATATAATATTTGACAGTTCACATATAATAGCATCTTATGAATAACTCATGAACATAAGTATGCATACAAAGGGTCTCCTTTTTACATTCATGTAATGATTACCATACTTTCCGTTTATGCCCTTAAGGTTAACCATATTTGCACTACGCCCAAAACAACAACATAGTTACACATATTCCCATAGCAATAACGTAATTGCGTATATACACTTCGCATTTTACGTAATTACACACATGCACTTCACATTTCATATAATTGCACGTATATGCTTAACATTGCAACTAATTGCATACATACATTTAACATTTCATGTAAATGCACATAGACACTTAACATTTCACATATTTACACATATACACTTAGCATTTCACATAAATGCTCATATTCACTTAACATTTCATATAAGCAATTGGCTTCCACATAAGCACTTAGCTTATTCATGATAGATTTGTCTTATCTAATAATTTATTAGGCGGCTTTGGTGGCTTTTACCGTAGGCACAAGCGGTCACTCAATCTTTACATAGAACATGATGACATCAGCGCTGAGTCAATGGTGGACTTTCCACTAGGTTCCACTGAACCCGACACCCCCGGAAGGTGTTGCCCTTTAGGCTCTCGATAAACAGACTCTAGAGGTGGCTCCCACCCTAGGTGTAGCACTTAGCTCCGCTTACCGTTTAAGTGCCATTATTCACATTAAGGAAATTCTTATTCCTTTGAACTATATCCTTTTTCATACAATAGTAATTCACATAAGCATTTTGGTTCAACTAACCAAAGATGTTTTTTTAAAATACTTATACAAACTATATAACCAATCTTAACACACATACTCTTGATAAAATCATATTATGTTGGATTCTTGGATATTATATATTTATTTCCAAGTAATCATTCAATTACCATTACAAAGCACAATTTCCGAATCAACCCATAATCCATTAACAGATTCTCAATGGACTTGCCATTATCCAAGAACTTTTCATACTCGTACTAATTACAATAAAAAATTATCATTTCTGTGCCATGTATTTTATAAAATAAAACCGATATAACTTACAACAATAGAAAGCCTCGTGCGTAATTAACACATGCTAAGAGCTGAGAATTAACCATAGCCGATTGATCACTTATTTAATTACATACATTAGTTCTTGAAATTATTACACTATATTGGATCTTTGGACATGTAAATCACATTTCAGTGTTTCCACATCAATAAAAAAAATCAATCTATCATGCAACACATGTCTATGTAGTCACGTTGTTTTGCATGTACGAAAAGTGAAAAGGCAATAACTCCATCATTCTAAAACATTATATACATACATACATATATATATTTATTGTAGAACCTACCACAACATTCATGTATAATACGACAATTAAAAACAATATGCATTTTATTTAATTGGTTATACCCCTGGATATTAGATGAGTAGAAAAGGACAAGAGATGTAATTATTACCCCCATGGTATAAGGAGGTATTAAAATCGAGTAAGTGAAATTCGATACTTTATCATTTAGATACTAAATACCATTAGATTATAACTAAAAATTTGCTATTGAAGGTCATTATAAAATTGGCATGTCAAAACTAACACTATTATATAACTGTACTATTTAAATCCTTAGAATTATCTCAACATTAATCTTCTCTATTGGACAAATATTTATTCACATTAACGCTCTGTGTGAATATTTAATCATACGAGAGGTCCTTCAAATAAAATCATATTTGTGGCTTATATTAAAATAACTCGAGAATGCACCTGAAATTTTCATTATTCAGTATCTCAAAAATCAATTTACATTGAAAGTTTACTTCTACTTTCAAACGAAGATCACAAAATATGCGTAGAAGTACTGAAGGATAACGAGCAATTCTTTAATGTAATTATCTAAATATGTAATACTTATCCTAAGGGGTCGACACATACAATTTCTTAGGTCTTGAAGAGGGATATACAATATTATTATATTTATTCCTTTACTTGTGTATCTAACCGATAAGATAACTTGATATAAAATTCCCATCAATAATACATGCAGTCATAAGTAAATCATAATCTTTATCATGACATGATATCGTATAAAGCCTATGTGTTCGACACATACCTCGACAATTCGAGAAGTCCGCCTACGAAAATACCTTAGTTTCGTCTATCCGAACCGTCGTAGATCACGTCGATGCTCCTCCAATTCTTCCGTATCAACATTCGACGCCGACACATAGAGTCATCGTTGCCGGATGTGAATCTTGCATAATATAACATTCCCCTCCTTCACTCTTTACTCTCGGTCTTTTCTCACTTCTCTCATCTCTCCCTCTACCTATTTCTCTCTATCTCTACTCACGTCTCTCTCTCTCTCCTCCCCTCTCTTCCCTTCACTCTCTCTTCCTCTCATTTATTCTCTCTTCTATATACCATAATTAGATCAATTATCCTTAAATAGGAATAACATCTCATCATTCCCCCAAAAACACATGCACACCTCCCTTTTTGTAACGTTGAGGCGTTACATGTGATTCCCTGCAATTAAAGAGGAAGGGTATCATTGCTCTTCTCATGCACCAAGTCCCCTTCCAAAAATAGAAAACACATGCACATAATGAGGGTGTTGAATGGGCCATCCATAACCGCCACTTCCTCTCCTCTTTATATTATTTTATTCCTTTTTTTTAATATCTAATAATGACATATGGGTCGTTACAGTTTGGATAACCATAATATAAATCGGTTCCGTAGAATTCTTTTCCAGTATATCTAGAAGTGGATGGCACCACCGGTCTCTCAGTAAAATTTTATATAGTTTTGATGACATTGATAACAAGCATCAGATCTGTACAACACATCTTGTATTGAATAATTCCAACTTTGGTTGACATACAAGGTCAAAAAAAGAAATTGCAGCATATGCCACTCATACATGATGATGAGAACAAGATGCCAACGGACCGGCATATGAGCTCAAAGAAAATCATGAATGATCATCTACTGCGGAGAAAACACTGCTGAGAAAGGAGTATATACCAACATAGATGAATGGCAGAAGGCTGATTCACACCTAAAAATATGGAAGGTCCGGCATTCGGTGTTCAGGAAAGTGGCCGAGTAAACTGCATGCTCGTACTCGGTAGCCTTGCCGCTCCGAGTTTGATGAAACGTCCATGTGTGCGGATTGACCTGCATACTCGGCCGAGTATACCCCCTATGCAGCCGCCTACTCAGTCGCTTTTTTAATGAATTTTTTTAACCTAAACCCAAATAACCCCACCCGCATAATAACATAAAATCGCATACTCCCCGCATAAAACCGCATGCTCTCCGCATAAAACCACATACTCCTCGCATAAAACCGCATATTCTCCCGCACAAAACCACATACTCTCGCATACTCTCCCGACTGAAGATATTAGCAAATTATTAAATATTTATTTATATTTTTTAATAATAAAAAATACCAAACCGCATAAAATCGCATACTCCCTGCATACTCGCATACCGCATACTCTCTATGCAATGATCCCTCCGACCGAATACCGTATAGCGCCTTCCTGAACATTGTCGGCACTAATTCTCAAACTGAGGATTCCCCAGATAAGCTCGGGACCTAGATTTCTCTAACATCCCAAAACTACAAAGTACACTGCAGCAGGAAAATAGCCCAACAGCTGACCGATTATACCAAATTGGAATGACATAAACGACCAAGCCCACATTGTAATCCCCGACTCTTATAACTCACTCTCGCTTGTTGTGAGTTACGCATGCTCCATTTTGGACAAGGTCGGTCGCTTATTTACAGTATACACTTTTTAAGCTAAACAACGGGAAGAATAGTAGCCATGCACTTCTTTAAAAAAATAAATAGTGTCCATTGATACAGAGAAAGGTGTGCAAAGAACGCATTCAGACTAGGTACAAAAAACACATCAACCCATAAATGGCCCACAAATCCAACAAAAACTGCATGTTAAGTTTACGTTCTCATGGTGCGGCATCGCAGCTCTAATAAGATGGCATCACTACACTGTCTCCAAACTGCCCAAACTGCAGATGACCCCAGTCTCTCCCAATTACAATTACTCCTCACAAGTGTCAATGGGCACTCTACCTTCCATGATTGAAGTCCCAGATCTCCCATGAAGAATGTTCATGAATGCAGCAGGATGTTGAAGAAGGATGACACAAAGCCAACAAAAACTGCTTCAGGTGCTTGCAGAAGGATCTTCATGCAGCAGAATGCCTCAACCCTCGCATAGCTAGTGCACACTTGGTGCACGATGAGCCGGGTATTGAAACCGCCCCTATTGACAAAGTTGAACCTGAAATGGCGGTTGGGTACACAAATGAAAAGGAAGAATATGAAGCTTTTGAAGTGAATACTGACACCAATGGACCTTTCATCCTGATATAACATGGTAAATTCGAAGGAGAAGATAGCGCACTGATAGAGGTCGTGTATCAACTCATGCTTGTACCTAAAGTTGAGAGTGATGATGCTCGGTTAAGGAAGAGCATTTTTCGCACCGATTGTACGTCCAATGGTCATTGTTTCTCTCTCATCACTGATAAAGGAAGCAAGGAAATTTTTGTAGCACAAAAAATGGTAGACAAATTGGAGTTGCAAACCTAACCTTTCGATCAACCTTATAGTGTGGTAGTGTGACCTGGTTCAAAGGGAGCCCAAATGCCGATTCAATGCCAATGCCTTGTCAAACTTTCCATTGGACCGATCTATACATATAAGGTATGGTGTCACATTGCACCAATGTATGTATGTCACATTTTGTTGGGGTGCCCTTAATAGTTTGATCGAAATACATACCACAAGGGGAGAAAGAATGAATACACCTTTAGGACGGACAAAATGTGAATTACCCTTCGACTTTAGTATGATGCCCTAGACCAAGGCAAATGGCATCCGTCCACCATGAAGGTCCACAAGTTGATCGCTAAAACCTTGTGATTGTAAAGACACCTTCTCACAAGTATGAATCACATATGATTCTTGAGGTGAGATGCCATCTCTAAGAGTCACTGGTCGTTGCCCTTATTCGCAAGGACTAAGGAGATTGGAAACGACAATGTAGACCTAGATAATATGGATCTTGAAGTTGCTCTGATTCTAGAAGAATATGCAGATATAATGCTATATGACCTACATGAAGGACTAACACGTTTAAGGCCTTAAGGGACATACAACACCATATCAACCCTATTCTTGGAGTTGCTTGCCCAGCCTACCCCATTACCGAATGAGCCCGAACGAACATGAAGAGATGCAGTGCCAGGTCATGGAGCTCTTGAATAAAGGATATGTGCGTAAGAGCATGAATCATGTTGTTCTTGCCCTCTTGACTCTTAAGGACGAGACTTGAAGAATGTACATGGATAGTCGAGTTATAAACAAGATCATTGTTAAATACCGATTCTCGATTCCTTGACTTCATGATATGTTGGATATGTTAACAAGGGCATGCATATTCTTCAAGGTGGATATGCAAAGTGGTTACCACCAAATAAGAATTAGACCCTGTGATGAATGGAAGAGATCACTTTGGCATGTACAAATGGTTAGTGAAGTCCTCTGGCCTAACTAAGCCCCCAGTGCTTTTATGTATATAACGAACCATGACCTGAGACGATTCATTGGAAGTTTGTGATCGTCTACTTTGACGACATCTTGATCTACACTGCTAACCAGAGTGAACACCTAAGTCATTTGTGATAGGTGCTCACCAACTTGAGGGAACACCAGCTTTTTGTTAAACTGAAGAAGTGTTCCTTCCTCATAGATTTAGCCAACTTCTTAGGTTACATTGTCTCAGTCGAGGGTATCAAAGTTGACCCGATTAAGATTGAGATGATTAGGAGTTAGCCTACCCCGAGGACCACTATGGAAATTCATAGTTTTTATGTTTAGCATCCATCTTTTATCATTTTATGAGAAACATTAAAGGACAAACTGATGTCATTTCTAATTGCTTACGTGGTGGCAAGTTTACATAGATATTGAAAGTTGAAAGAAGTTTTTCAGAAAATCAAGGAACACCCGACACATGTTCTGATACTTATTAAATCGAATTTCAACAAGGTGTTCAAAGTTAATTACGACAGTTTCCACATTGGCATATTTGTGACGTCCTCGGCCAGAAAAGACAACCAATTGCATATCTCAGTGAAAAGTTTATTGATGTGTGCTCACCCTATTCCACATATAATGTGGAATTTTACACCATTGTCAACGCTCTCAAGTCTTAAGCATTGGCGCCCTTACCTCATCCAGTGTGACTTTATACTCAATTCTGATCATAAAACATTGCACTACCTGCAATAACAAAGACCCACAATAAGAGACGTGCAAAATAGCCAAGTTCTTACCAGAGACACATTTCATTTGAAACACAAGGCGGACACTATAAACCGAGTGATTGATGCCCTGACTAGGGAGTTTATATTAGCCCAAGACTGGACTCATTTGTACCATAGCTGTCTGGATGATTTGACGGACCCATACCTCCTCCAAGATGGATATCTTTTCCAAAAATCATAATTGCGCATTCCGACTAGCCCACCTCCCTAGAGGAAAAACATGGAGGAGATTTTGGAGGGCACTTTAATGTTAACAAAACCTTATCCCTCCTCCAAGAGAGGATTTATTGGCCCAAGATGAGGAAGGATGTGGCCAAGTAGTTCAATGTTGTCGAACATGCCAATGTTTCAAGAGTAAAAAATAGAATTCAAACATCTACATCCCTTTGCCCATCCCCACACATCTTTGGGAAGATGCCACTACATATTTTGTAGTCAGGCTTCCCTACACCACCAGACAGGTCAATTCTGTGTTTTTGTGGTCAATCAATTTTCTAAAATGGCACATTTCATCACATGTGGGAAGTCATTAGATGCATCTCATGTTGCAGATCTTTTCTTTAAAGAAGTTGTCTGTCTGTACGTCATTCCATACTCATTTACATCTGATACGGATACTAGGTTCTTAGGTCATTTTTGGAGAACCTCGTGGTCCAAGTTGGGCATGTGTCTTCAATATAGCTCTGTCTATCACCCCCAACCGATGACCAAACGGTAGTAAACAGATTTCTGAGAAACTTGTTGTGTTGTCTCTCATGAGAACGACCCACTCCCCACTCAAGATACATGTACATGACTTCCTCATGCTGAGTTTTCTTGTAATCAGTGTTCAAGAAATAGGTTACATGGGCCACATATGCTGTTGAATATGCCCATGCAGCCTGAAGACTACATCGATTTCCTGGGTCTGTGCACTATGTGCTCCTCCTCATATACATGCATATACCCCAATTATCGTTCGATTTCCTGTTATTGCTCGCATGTGTTGCTCCTCCTATGCGGATCAGCATCTCATTAGTGCTCCTCTAAGGTCCCTCATCATTGTTGGGTGATCGTCATCGCCTCTTATGCTCAGTAATCCCATAACTTATTATCATTCATGTATTTTACGTATCTAATATAGAATGTATTTGCGGTTTTCCCGTTCCTCATCTCCTTGATATAGTTCCTTTGGCTCGGCCCAGACGAGCTAGTTCGGTTGCGGACGAAATGGCTAATCACATTCATTAACTCCACCACATGGCCTCAAATTTCAGCGAAATTCGGTCGAATTTCTATCAAATATCGATATCCTGCCGAAATTGAAATTCGACCGAAATGGCCGAAATGACCGAAATACGGGGGGCCTAGTTCAAAAAGTAACCGAAATGATCGATCGAATTTCGATCGAAATTCGATGAAATTCCGTTTCGGGCAGTTACCGAAATGTTGACCGAAATCGACATTTAGGGCCTTGCTCCACCAAAAAAACTACTCCAAACTCCTGAATACATCCACCAAATATCGAACACAAGCCAATACCCACAAGAGAGTGGTTGAGTTTAAAGGATGTTTGGTTAATGGTTCATTTTCAAAAGGAGTGTTTTCCTCATAGATCCCATCAAAAATTAAGCCTAAAAAAATTGGCCATTTTATCAAGAAGATTGGCCGGAATGCTTATGTCCTAGACCTACTGCCAGAATTTAGCACTTCATTATTGTTGGAGTATTTGGTTATGCGTCACTTATGTGGGAGATGGTTTAATGGATCTCTCCAAGATCCATTAACCGCATCCAGTGGTTTAGTCCCACATCTGCCAACTGGAGGATGTGGAGACTCAGTGAGGGCTATATCAGAAGCCCTACACCCCGTGTATCTAGTGAGAAAGTTCAATAGACTATCAGCCCTTTGAGGTGTTCTCTTGTGGTTTTATTCCGCTCCTTAGGGAGTAGGGTTCCATGTTAAAATCTCGTTCTTCGTATCAATGGAGATGCAACTATACATGAGCTTCTGCAGATAGAATCAACACCGATGACTACCACAGCAATCTTGGCCCTAGACACCATTGAAGACATTCTTGACATCCGCAAATTAGCAACACGTCAAGAGATCACACGGTATTTCCTAGTAGATTGAATAAGTTGTCGCTAGAAAGACAGCTCATGGATTGAGGAACATGAATTAAAAAGTCCCTGCCCTGACCTCCTGTAGAGCTACTGCGACACTATCTTGTCGAAGCAAGAGTCTTGTCATCACAGAGAATTGATGTAATTCCAATCGAAATCTAAGGGGCTAAATGCAAATTTCAACAACAAAATATCTGAGCCCCTTGTAATTGTGTTATCTCCAAGGGTCAACATGTAAATTTCCCCCTTTTTTAAGTTATAGGGTTATACAAGTAAGAGTTTGAGGAAAAAGTGAGGGTAGATTTTAGTGAAAAGAAAATCCATGTGGATCTTACCCCCTCTCCCCATTCTTGATTCCTCTCCTCTTCGTTTCTCTCTGTGCATGATCTATCTTCCCCATCTCCTCTTTTCTCTCCAAAGCCCCCGCAAACTTCTCTCCTTGTTCCCAACCTTCTTGCATACTCGTTCTTCTCCTTCCCCACCACAGCCCATTCTCTTTTTCTTCAACCCTAAATCCAGCAAAACTACAGCCTAACCACCCTCCATCGCCGCCACTGATGAATCTCATATTCATTACATAACTACGCCAAGATTAAACTAGTTCATAAGCTAAATCATACAACATTTGCTACATAATATTTTATGAAAGTTGCACTATCTTCATGATTTCATTATGCATCAAATGGTCCATAATTAATCTCTGTGAATGATGTATTTATGCATTTGAATAGTTTATTCGTTCAGTGGTTCCATTCATATCTAGCATAACTATTCCAATCAGCATTACCATTTGTTCATCCTCCCTTCCATAGTCAACCATCATTACCATCCTTTCCCATTGTATTTTGTTACACACTCAACACAGATAGAAAATGAGGTTGAGGAATCATTAGAAGGTGATCTAAGAATTCACCATCCCTTTGGAAGCAATTTTCCAAACAATGAGCATGTTTTAAACTTCACAACTCATCCGTTGTCTTTTAGTTCTAATGTTGCGATTGTTCATTGTTTCGATACAATGTATGTTCAAGATGACACCATTTTAATATTGCCTCTTCAGGTATCATGCTGATCACAAGCTACTACCATTGCAAATCAGCTTTTAATTCTCCTTATATCACACCTTTTTAGATATCACACCTTTTTAAATGATTGCAGTACAAATATCTACTCCATCTCGCCAAACAACCAACCCCATTCTATTCATAAACTTCCCTATTTGAATAAATGGACAATGCCATCATGCAGGTGTATGAAGTTACGCAAAATGGAGGCACGAACGATCATTATGGAAATATTGCACCATGTGTTAAAACAAATTACACCATGCATTAGAATAATTAAATGGTCAATAAATGGCTAAACATGGTGGTCATGGAATGGGCCAACGTGTGGGAATGGTGAAACACCATCATGGTAAAAAGTCACCAAGGACTTGACGTTAATGTGAAAAGGCACTTAGGCATTTGGTGCGTAAATGAAGAGGTGCATCTCCAATGTGAGGAGATGTGAACTTTGGCTAAGAACATCCATGTTGACGAGTATATATACCACACTAAGGGCCCGTTCGGTTCGAGAATAAGCAGGAATAAGGATTGGGAATAAGAAGAATAATGGCCTATTCTTTGTTCGGCTGGAGGATAGGAATAAGGAGAATAAGGTGAAATAAAGGTAGGCAAGGTGTAATAAAGATAGGAATAAAAGTGAAATAAGATGAAATAATGAAGAATAGTCATACCACGGAGAACCGTGTTGGAAGAAAAATGACCCCTTATTCTCCTCTATTCCGGAGCCTTATGCTTGTACCGAACAGGCCCTAAGGGGAGGAAACAATCATCAAGCATTTTCCCCCATTCAAATCATTCAACTCTGTCAGATACAATCCACCAAGAGATAGAGAACTCCCCATTTCCTTAACAAAAAAATATATACATTCCATCTATTCCATCCACTCTACCCAAAATAAACATAATATCTATCATCATCTATATCCAAGCGTGAACTTATCCGGCTATTCTCATCAGTGTGCAACCTTCTTCCTCAGGAATAGTCGAGCTTCGAGACATTCACTTCGACGTCCGTTGCATGGTCGTGGTGGAGACAGCTACGAGTGACCTTGCATCATTGTTTTTAGCAACAAAGTTGATCAAGTCACCTGGAGATAGTTGTGACTTCTGAACCAACTCGTGCATTTGAACACTCAGTGAATCCGACTCCTATGGCTCCATTGATTTCTCAGACCCTCTAAGAATCCGACACCAGAGGCTTCCTCTTGAGCCGCCGACCACTATATTTTTATTATCTTTATTTTATTTTGCTTCTTAGTCATTTTCATCGATCCTAGTATCCATATTTTCTCCGTGCAAGTAATTGCTGGAATTATAACAACGATCCATTATCAACAGTAATTCCCCTACTTCTGTAGAACTGGGTTGTGACACGAGGCTTGAGTTCAACCCAAACTCACCTTGCCAGGGCACCAGAGTTCTCGACAATTCAGGAGATTTGCGGGATCCCGGAGTTGCGTAAGAGTGGAGATTGCCGTGTACGAGGGGAGTGATTAGCACCTGTCTATCTACACCATTATCTTCTCGCAAATTTTATTGCGATTTTTGTTAACCACCAGCCAACTGCAACAACAACTACCCGGATTCCTTGGGTGTCACTTCTTTCTCTACAGTCCTTGGAATGGTGATTTGATTCTCATCCCAATCGATTCTTACTTATTTTACCAGTTGATTTTAGCGATTTATCCGTTAGACCATAGCCACAAACTCAGTTTATACTAGCATTCCAGTTTAGTAATCCTGCTGGGCCATCTTTGGGAAAATTAGGGCCCAGCAATAATATTATGCTATAGTTGTTTGAGCACCCAAAATAACCAGCCAGCCCTGCAGGTTGAGTTGCACATGGCCTCAAATTTCAGCGAAATTCAGTCGAATGTCTGTCGAATATTGATATCCAGTCGAAATCGAAATTCGACCGAAATGACCGAAATGACCGAAATATGGGGGTCCTAGTACAAAAAGTGACCGAGATGACCAAAATTTCGGTCAAAATTCCACCGAAATTCCATCGAAATTATGTTTTGGTCGAAACCGAAATGGTGACCGAAATCGACATTTAAGGCCTTGAAGTTGCATCAGATAGCAACCAACCAAAAAACTTAAAATCCAAGTTGTAAAGTAGTAGACCCCACCTTTTAAACTTATTCACATTTTTGTGAGTTCTACATGTTAAATTATGTTCTAAGTATTGCAACAATCAAGCTCGTCAAAGTCAACCGATAAGGTCGTTTGTCCTGTTAAACACATCAAGGGGTTACACACACAAAATAGAACTAGTCAGTTAATGGATGAACCCCAATCAGTATGCCCAGTTCCATCTTCTTTTAATAGTTATTTTATTAATATTTTCGCTAATTTTTAAAGTAAACTAAAAGTAAGACACTCAATGTTTGATTGGAATTCAATTGTTACTTTTAGTTCATTATAATAATATTGGAATGTCCAAATTTATATAAATATATAAGAATACATTTATAGGAACTTATTTTAGTATTCAAAATATTAAAAAGACAAAACTGACTAAATTCAAACTGTGAACTAATCCCTAGACACGACTCTTCCGAATGAATATCAGCTACCGACTTTTGCAACCTTGGTAATAATTAAGCCAATCTGGAGATGGAGATAGTTTTTGTGAAAAGGGAAGAGATTATGTCTCGGGTATTTGCCTTGTTTTGGACATGGGAAGTGTTTTTGTAGTTATTATCATAAAGTCTTTAAAGACTGTTGGGAGAAAATAGTGATTCATTATTCAGAGAAACCCTAGGCTCTCTTATATAGGGAGAGACCTTAAGGGTAAAGTACATAGTAGTCTAGAGAAAACAAAGAAATAACGAACATGTACATAGCATAATAATATCTATCTCTACACTCCTCCTCAAGGTGGAGCATAGATGTCTATCATGCTCAGCTTGGATGAGCATCTCTGAAAAGGTCCTCTGAGCAACGGCTTGGTGAATACATCCGCAGTCTGATCCCCTGAGCTCACGTGAGTTGTAGATATCAATCCTCTCTGGATCAAGTCTCTAGTGTAATGGCAGTCAACTTCTATATGCTTGGTTCTTACATGAAAAGCTGGATTGTTGGCAATGAACAAGGTTGCCTGATTGTCACACTGAAGCTGCATGGGTAGAGGTACGGCTACATATAGATCCTCTAGTACAGATCAAACCCACATCATCTCTGTACTGGCTTGCGCCATGGCCCTATATTCGGATTCAGCACTGGACCTTGCCACAACAATTTGTTTCTTACTTTTCCAAGAAACCAGAGAGCTTCCAACAAACACTGCAAATCCTGAGGTTGATTTTCGATCCTTAGGGCATCCTGCATAATCGGCGTCTGCACATGCTGAGATAGACAAATCTGTGCCCTTTCGAAACAGCAATCTGAAAAACGAGAGTGCGAGAGCCGCTAAATAGTGGTCTGACAAATCAGACTCACTGTCGCTGATGCGACTACTCAAGCCTTCCCGTTCGTCAACAATTAACCCACACAATCAATCAATCAATCAAGAGCAAGGATTAAGATTTATTATTCCCCACTAAAAATGTACAATGGCAAGCAAGTAGGGGTCGAACACAGGAAACAAAGGTGCAGAGTATAGACAAAAGTCAAAACCTAGGTCTAATAGATTACTTAGCCAATCTAATTTTTTTGTGGTTTTTAATTTAATTAACTAATTTTTTTATTTTTTATTTAATTTTAAATTTTGTATTTTGGTTTTTAATTTTCTGATTTTTGTATTTTATATTTTATATTTTTTCTATTTTCTTTTTCAATATTGGAATATATGAGCTATATAATAAAAGAGGTGATAAACTATTTATAAAAATATACAAAATTAGTCAAAAATTCAGAAATAAAATCATTTTGCTCTTTTTATAAATTTTTATTGTTTTTGTGATTTTTGGGTATTTTTCAGAATGTTTTTGGTATTTTTAAATAGCAAAATAAAGGAAAACAGGGAATTAGCTACTGGCTGGGGGCAAAATGGGAATTAAAAATATCAAACAACCACCAAAATTTTCCAAACTAATTTTAAAATAAAGATAATAAAATGTAGAACCTACAGAACTGAGTTTTGTTTTTTTCTGAGTCTTCTATGATTTTATATATTTTTTTGAAGTTTTTGTGTATTTTCGACTTTTTAAGGTTTTTCTTTTGAGATTTTTAGTGATTTTTGGAGTGACACTAAAATAGATTAAAATGCATAATAGGTAATTTTTTGGAATTTTTAGAGGTATTTTAATATTTTTTTGGTATTTTCTAAGCTAGACAGTACTGAAAATAGCTATTTTTGATTTTTAATAAATAAAAAATGTGACAAAAATGAAAAATAAAAATATGGCGTGCAATGGCAAGTTAACAGGAGCTTAAGTCTATTTTTTGAGAATTTTTGGCACTTAAATGATGCATGAAATAAATAGCTCAAACATACAAAAATCCTAAGCCTGACAGGGGTATAAATGCAATTATAGAAACATCCAGGGGCTTAGGTGTAGATTTCACCAAAATACACGCACAAAACACGTGATCTGTCATTCACAGGGGCATATTTGCAAATACAAGAAACCAGTGGGGCAAACATGCAATTATCCCAAAAAACATATTTAAATAACTACGCACAAGGGTATAACTGCAAATGGATGAAAGTTGAGGTTCGAAAATGCAAAATACCCAAAAGTCACGCGCCCCAGTCACGTGACTGAAGTGCAAATAAAGAAAGTTCCTGGGCCTAAGTGCAACTATTACAAAACTTTTTAACGGGAAAGTAAAGTTCTAGGACTAGAAGTTAAATACAAAAATTCTTGGGTGAAAATCACAAAATACCCAAGATGTTGATCGTGCGACCGAGGGAGGTCCACTTATCCACGTGGCGTGCGATGGTGGCTCGATGACGGTTCGCGTGGACGTCCCAGATCAGATGCGCATCGAGATCCGACGGTTGCAGGCATTTGAGAATCTGACGGTTCCTGTACGCGTGGAGGGGGGCTCCTGATCCAACGGTGGGGAGAGGTTCACGAAGAACACTCCCCCCGGTGAGCTTTGGCTGGCGAATACGGACGACACACGGCCTCTCCGGTCCTAGGATCAAGGGCAAAACAATCCTGGGGCCCGTCCGTGTCGATGGATCTCCTCAGCCGAAGCTGAGGTGACCGGAGGTGCTCGGACGAGGGAGGGCGCCTGGAGGTGCTTCCCTGAACCTTCGAGGCTCGATTGGGCCTCCTTTGCACGTCGTTCCTGCAGGGTTAGACGCACGGCAAAAAGGGGATGCTCGGAGTGCTCTCCGAGGATGAGATGGACGCGGAAGGTGGCTCGGACGTGGAGCTCCGGCGAGCGGCGGAGAGGGGAGCTCGATTGCTCGATCTAGGTGAGATCAAGGTGGATGGAAGGGTGGTGCGTGATGACGGAGCGAAGGGGAAGAGTATGGAGGTGATCTTGGCGGTTGTCGATGATGGAGGTGACCGGAAAGTGGAGGCGGAGCTAAGCTCCGTCATGGGCTTTGATCGAGGGAACCACGGCGATTAACGAAAAGAAATACAAAACTGCTATATACCTAACCTAACCTACGCTAAGGCTACAAGAAAATGGAAAGAGAAGGGGGTGAGACTCACCAGAGACGTCGGGATGGAGGTCGCAGCGGAGCTCCGACGAGGGATGGATCAACTTCGATTCGACGCCAGATGACTCAAACCCAGGCTCTATTTGACTCCTGCTGTCACCAGGAACACGATAGGCTAGGGGTTTTCGGGTGGATTTGGCGGAAGAAGGATCAAAATTCGAATCGAAGTCGGGGGGTGGCTTTTGAATGGTGGTCGGGCGGCGTGAAAGACGAGGGTCAAACACCTCGATCAGCGGTCCTCAACCCCAGAAATCCCTTGGGCGTGAATCACCATTAATCGAGGAGCAAAAACGCAGAAGGCATCGACATGAATTGGGGCAAGGTCAACCCTAGAAAATGGCGAGAAGAAGAGACAAAATGCTTCTGACAATAGGCACAGGGGGTGGGTCAGACAGTTGACTGGGGTCAACTGTCCAGGCCCTCTGGTTGGTCCACGTGGACCAACCAGAAAAACCCCCTGGAAAAAGATTTTAAAAATGATTTTAAAATACTAAATGACATTATTATAATTAGGTTATAAAATAAAAAATGTTTATAAATTTATAAATTATTTTATTATGAATTTTAATTATTTTTATGAGGTTTATTTTTATAAGTTACTTATTATAGCCTATATAGGTATAATATCTACATATTTTGTTCTTTTATTTTTATTTTGTGTATTTTAATTTTATTATTTTTATTTAGTATTTTATAAAATTATAAAAGACTTTTATACACATAAATATATTTTGTTTTATTTTTCTGATATGTTTTGTATATTTAATAAAATATAAGTAGATATTGTATGGGTATGTATATAGGTATAATACATGTGTATTTTATATACATTTATTTTTATTTTGAGTTTTATTTGGGTTTTTATTCCTGTTTTAATGTTCATAATTATTATAAATAATATTCACAAAATTATAAAATTATAAAAACACGAAAATAATGATTAAAGAATAAATTGAATATTTTAAGCTGTACAGGTATACAATGTGGGTCCAAAACTCAACTTTCAAACCGTAGCTCCGCCAAATGCGAAACCACCACCATTACATAGAGTATTTTATTCTATATACAATTAAAGACGAGTTTGCTGCATTTGGAGTTTTCATTTGTGAGATACAGGTCTGGGAAGTTGGGATTCTGGATTTTTATTCAGACCATAACTTTTTATCTGTACATTATTTTTCAGTGAAATCAATTTTGTATTTTTCTTTATTTATTACCTACAACTTTCATGTACAAAGTTTCTTTATTTGATGCACAAAAAGTGGAACCAAAAATAGGTCCCAAAATGAATAAAGAAGGAATGAAATAGAAGGTATTTTTATTATATTTTAACCCTTATCTCCCCCTACTTTATTCCTTGTCGACCTATTCATCAAGATGCCTAGGTCTCGGGGTTTTGGATCATAAAATATTTACAATATTTTATTCTTTTTCTTTTCTTTTCTTTATTCTATAATTTTGGCATTAAAAACAGTATTTTATACACTTTTTACACACATATGCATGAATGCTAAATTGCTCTATTTAATGCTATTTTCAGGCATTTGCTAGGGTTTTTGAGGCCAAAATGATAGAATAAAGATGATGAAATGTGGATTCATCACCCTCCTATACTTTACCTTTGCTAGTCCCTAGCAAACACTTATGCAATAAGTGCAAGAAGAAAAAGAAAGAAAAGAAAAAGAAGAACTTGGATTTAGTTTAATTATCAAACTTGTCTTCACAAAATCAAAGTTTGGAGCTTAAGTCGGACCTTTGGAATTTTAGTGCGGGCGGAACCTTAATGAGAACCGAATTTGAAATCCAACGGTCCCTGAGAATCCCAAAACTCTGCTCAAGTCTCCTCAATAGCCAGGTCAGAAATATCTCAATTCATACGCAAACCCTTACGACTATGAGTCTGACTCGTACAGTGTAAGTGATGGTGGCTCTTCCCAACTGAAATGGCAAAGAAACTGACTTCTCCAGTACGACAACCCAATGATTCCCCAATCCAATGACTCCATCCTCGAGGAGCGGGGTATTCCCTTCTAAGTTCAAGTGGCAACCAGCTCAAGAGGAGGGGATGAAGAGAAGAATGAACGGTAGCCAGTGTAGCTACCTATCCTGGGATGCAAGACCAGTGTAGTCAAGTCATCCAGCTGCAGGCTCACATATTTGACTTTGGAACTTAAGCTTGCTTATTGACTTAATACTTTGCAGGCTTTTTATTTTTGTACATGCCTGAACTTTTTTTTTTAATACTATATACAGCAGCATTTACATAAGGAGTTTTTCCTTTTGATCCAGTAGACTATCCCTCTTTTGAAGCTTTATCGCAACCCACAGCCTCCTGTCTTTAGACTTCCTAATCACTGGACGGGTTGGGGTGCACTTCCCTCCTTAGAGGAGGACAAATGTTTCCACTTGTGTGCATCTCATACCAGCAAATCCAATCCCCTTACCACTCCAACTGAGTTGAGCCATGTGAAAGGTGCAGGTGTCCAAGTTAGGTCATTATCAATAAGAGTCATGCGTGTGCTCCGAAATACTCTACTTAGGCAGTCAAGAATCCATTGAACCAAGTCCCGTGATCCTCAAAGAATTAAGCCAATGAGACCTGAAGTACCTCAAACCCAGTTCCTATAAGGTTCCTGTTATTAGGAAGATTATAAGGTCCAATCAAGCTCCAATCTCTGGATTTTACTTAGACTTGTTCAACTATGAAACTCAATCCGAAAAATGTGAATGCTATGCAATGCCATGCAGAAAATATTTTTGTGATGCAATTTTTTCAAAATTTTGAACTTTTTATGGATTTTTGAAAAGACGATAATGATGCATATGCAATTTTTTTTGTATTTTTCAAAAGATTTTTCAAATGTTTTTGGATTTTAATTTTGCAAATGTTTTTGGGGTTTTTGAAAAGAAAAGTTTTTGGCTGAAATCTAGGTTAAAATATTTACACGGGAGTGCTTCTTATATTTACAAGAAGTGGATTTTAAGAATTTACAAGGGTAAGTGATCAATTTTATACATATATATAAAGTGGATTTTGGTGTGATGTATATATTCCTCAAACTTATTTGACACAAGCTTTTTCACATGATTTTTGAAAACTATAGTCCAAAATAATTTTTACAAACATTTTACAAACATGTACACACATTTGAAAATCATTTTGCAAAGGCTTTCAAAACAGTATATATAGGTTTTTCAAATATTTTTGCAACCATTTTTCAAACCATTTGCAAATCATGTTTCAAACATTTTATTTCACACAAAGAAAAGAAATTTTACAAACCACACATTTTTACAAAGGTTGAAAACATGTAACAAAATATTTTCAAAATAATTTTCAATAAATGTTCACAAAGATTTTCAAACTATTTTTCAAACATTTTGCAAAAAACATTTTCACCTGATTTATTAATCAGTAGATACAACAAGAATTTGAGGAACATAACACCTTTTTATTAAAGATTTTTAATGAATTTTAAAGAATTATTAGCCATATTATTAGGAAAATACAAAAGTACGAGTTATGGCTAAAGTATATACGCAGTATATACGACCCCCCTATACTTAGCTTGAGCTATGTCCTCATAGATCGGAGAGAAAAGAGAAGACATAACTCGTACTAAGTATAGACAAGTCTAAAGAATAAATGAATGAACCAATAAGAAGTTGACCGTCCCCCCTATACTGTACACAAAGCAGACTGTACACAAAGCAGGGAGGGTCAAGGGTGCGAATGAACAAATCGTACTCAGATTGTCTCCCCCTATACTTAGGGTAAGATATCCCTAAGTATAGACAAGAGAGGAGAAAATGGAGAGGATCGAAAGAAACGACAGAACTCGGGGTGTGCACCCCCTATACTTAGGACAAAGTACGTCCTAAGTATGGAAAACTGTCTACAAGGGCGGCACCTTTTTGATAGAAGAAGAAGATAGGAAATGAAAAGAAGAAAAGAAGAAAAGACGAAGAGAGATGAAAGCGGATATGAACAACTCGGAATGCGCATCCCCCCTATACTTAAGATAAAGTACATCCTAAGTGTAGCAATGATGAAAGGGATGGCATCATGTCGGTAGAAGAGGATAAAAGAAATTGAAAAGAAGAAAAGAAGAAAAGAAGAAAAGAAGAAAAATAATTCAAAAATATTTTTTTGTGCTTCGCCTTCCTCTGTCTCTTTGGAGATATTCAGCTCATCCTCATAGATTACTTGAACCGAGTCAACGACATCCATGAATGTATCATGTTCAAGGTATGGCTTCAGAAGCTGTCCATTGACTACAAATGGTTGTGCGTCAGCAGACAGATTGGATATCAATACACTTCCGTTGTCACGCACCTGCCTAACCATAAATGGCCCAGTCCATTTACTCTTCAATTTGCCTAGAAAGATCTTCAATTTCGCATCGAACAACCACACCTTCTGACCTGGATCAAAGGACTTGCGACGTATATGCTTGTCATGCCATGTTTTGACCTTCTCCTTGTACATCAGGCTGTTGTCATATGCATAATCTTTGAATTCCAGTAATCTGTTCAGATCCAGCTTTCTGTTCTTTCCTGCTTGCTTGGAGTCCAAATTACAGATGTTAATGGCCCATAAGGATTTGTGAATTAGTTCGACGGGCAAATGGCATGGCTTGCCATATACAAGGCGGTAGGGAGACATTCCCAAGGGTGACTTATACGCTGTTATATAAGCCCAAAGAACGGAATCAAGCAGCTGAGACCAATTCTTGCGATCCGGACGCACAAGCTTCTGTAAGATTGTCTTGATCTCCCTGTTTGAACATTCAGCTAATCCATTAGACTGCGGGTGGTAGGGTGAAGCAACACGATGCTCAATGCAGAATTCTTGGGTCAGCTTCTTCACCTCTCGGTTTATGAAATGACTACCCCCGTCAGATATGAGAATCTTGGGAATCCCGAACCGTGCTATGATGTGATCCCTCAAGAATTGACAGACAGTCCTACTGTCGGCGGTTCGGGCGGGAATAGCCTCTACCCATCGACTTACATAATCGACAGCAAGCAGAATGTATTCATAACCCTGGTTGTTGGGAAACGGGTCCATAAAGTCAATGCCCCATGCGACAAAGACGTCTGAGATCTGAATGTATTTCAGAGGCATCGTGTCTCTCATTCCTATGGTTCCGCCCATCTTCTGACAGTCAGTACAGCCTTTGACATAATCATCTGCATCTTTAAATAATGAAGGCCACCAGAGGCCACTTTTAAGAACTTTTGCTGCCGTTCGTTTACCTAAATGATGTCCTCCAGAATCTTGGTCGTGACATAAAGCGAGGACACTTGGAACTTCCTCCTGAGGAATGCGCCTTCTCCAGATACAATCTGCTCCCTCGCGAAACAAATACGGGTCTTCCCACTGGTAGAAATGGATTTTAGACAAGAATCTGCCTACTTTCAATTTAGGTCAGTCTTGTGGGATTTTCTTGGCCACCAGGTAGTTCACGATGTCCGCATACCAAGGAAGTGAGGTGACAGACAGAATTGCCTCATCTGGAAAGGTCTCTGTGATCGGCTGCAGGTTCAGCTCAGGAGATTCCGGTTCAGGGAGCCTTGACAGATGATCGGCCACTACATTCTTTACCCCAGGTTTATCTTTGATTTCCAAGTCAAATTCCTGGAGGAGAAGGATCCACCGAACGAGACGTGGTTTGGCGTCCTTCTGCTGTAAGTACCGAATGGCAGAATGATCGGTGTAGATGAATACTTTAGACCCAAGGAGGTAGGATCTGAACTTTTCCAAGGCAAAGACTACCGCTAGCAGCTCCTTTTCAGTGACAGTGTAGTTTCTCTGGGCTTCATCGAGCGTTCGGGTAACGTAGTGAATAGCAAATGGTACATTATCTTTCATCTGTCCCAGTACAGCTCCGATGGCATAATCTGACGCGTCGGTCATGATCTCGAAAGGCTGAGTCCAAATTGGTGGCTGTAAGACAGGGGCCTGCGTGATGAGTTCTTTCAACTGGTTGAAGGCAAGGAGCACACGGTCATCTACAATGAATTCATTGTCCTTGTCGAGCAACTCAGTCAACGGTCTGGCCAGTTTACTGAAATCTTTGATGAATCGTCTGTAAAAACCGACATGGCCCAAGAATGACCGGACTTGCTTGATGTTTGTAGGTGGCTCAAGTTTGGAAATCACGTCCACCTTGGCTGGGTCAACCTCCATACCACGTTTAGAAACAACGTGACCCAGCACAATTCCTTCGGTCACCATGAAGTTGCTCTTTTCCCATGAGAGCACAAGATTGACTTCGCAGCACCTCCGTAAGACTCAGTCTAAATAGTCCAGACATTGGTCAAATGAATCCTCGTAGACTGAAAAGTCGTCCATAAAGACCTCGAGAAAGTTGCCCACCATATCGGCAAAAACTACAAGCATACACCTCTGAAATGTGGCTGGGGCGTTGCACAGCCCGAACGGCATCTGTTTGAAGGCATATGTGCCAAAAGGACAGGTGAACGTGGTCTTCTCTTGATCTTCAGGAGCAATAGCAACTTGATTATACCAGAGTAGCCATCCAAGAAGCAGAAATATTCCTTCGCGGCCAATCTCTCCAAGATCTGGTCGATGAAGGGTAGAGGGAAATGATCCTTCTTGGTAGAGAGATTAAGTCTTCTGTAATCCACGCATACTCGCCAAGAAGTGGGTACTCTGGTTGCGATCTCCTCTCCTTTGTCATTCTTCACAATGGTGATCCCTGATTTCTTGGGCACAACATGCAGAGGGCTCTCCCATTTGCTGTCGGAGATGGGATAGATAAATCCCGCATCACACCATTTCTGGATCTCTTTCATAACGACCTCCCGCAGGTTAGGATTTAATCTTCTCTACAGTTCTCGAGAGGGGCTGCAATCTTCTTCCAGAAAGACGCGTTGCGAGCATAATGACGGATTGATCCCATGGAGATCGGTTGTTCGCCAGCCTATCGCCTTGCGGTTGCGTTCAAGAACCTCCATCAGACGAGATTCTTGGTCTTCGGTCAGATGTGCATTGATGATGACCGGGTACATGTTTGGTTCTCCAGCAAGGAAGGCATACTTTATGTTGGAGGGCAAAGGTTTTAGCTCTGGCGGAGTCTGAGCTGCTTCAGAGGTGACCTCAGCAA
This sequence comes from Ottelia alismoides, assembly GCA_037367405.1. NCBI lineage: Eukaryota > Viridiplantae > Streptophyta > Magnoliopsida > Alismatales > Hydrocharitaceae > Ottelia > Ottelia alismoides. The sequence goes on along the minus strand of JAZKJV010008364.1, from coordinate 193,836 downwards.
TTAGTGTAGGTGGTGATTCTTTCAACTGTTCGGTGTCCACCATAATCTGTTCTACTTCTTCCCTCAGATCTTGACAAAATGTCTCGATAATTTCCTCCTCATCAAAAGATTCTTCAGACTTCAGCTCTTGATTTTGAAGGCACATCACCCCCACGACGGTCTCTTGCAGCACATCAGCAAATTCCTCATCCTGATCGATAAGGGGAAATTCGACTGCGGTCTCCACTTCCTCCTTGTGGCAGAGGAGTTCATGGATTTCATTGTCATCCAGAAATAAGTTGGTACCTTGAATTTCTGCTAGAAATTCGCAGTTGTCAGCATACTCAATCACCCTTGCACATGATGGAGATGTTTGTTCGGCTGGTGTTCCCTCAGACAGGGTCTCTACTCTGATTATTTCATTGGCAGCGCCAAAAGTGATTTCTCCCGTCCCATAATTCACTACTACGTTTGATGTCCGCAGAAATTGTCTTCCAAGTATAATTGGGGTAAGGAGCAATGGAGAGGGGACGTCCATATCTAGGACCACAAAATCGGTCGGGAATGACTTCCCCTGAACCGTGACGATCACGTCCTCCAACAGACCCCTAGGCTGCTTGACTGATTTGTCTACGAACTGCAGAATCATCTTTGTAGGCTTGAGCGGTCCTAACCTGAAATCCATGAGTAGCGAAGCTGGCATCAAATTGATAGAAGACCCGCTATCGAGAAGTGTTCGTTCAAACTCCTGATTGAACATCTGACAACGTACAATAGGTGCTCCCATATCTGGCTTTTTATCCGGGAGGTTGTGACGACCGGCCAAATGACAGAGGTAAAGGTACAGAAAATTAGGTCGTTGCGACCTCAGTCACTCAACTAAGTCAATCAAGAAAAATCAATCACTCAAATCAGATAAAAAACAAGCAAGCACAAGAAAGAGCGATCTAGCTATAGGATTAACCTGGTATAGCTCCCAGGGTCGAACACAAGGAGCACAGATTGACCTTGCGGCCTACGATGTAGTCAGGAATCCAAAAGAATCTTTTTTATGGTTTTTATTTGTTTTTATGATTTTTTAGATTTTTTAAATGATGAGAAAATGAAATAAAACAAATACAAGGGAACTTCAACAATTTATTCAACACACAAGAAATGATGCAAAAATTCCAGAAAATTGGTTTTTAGGTTTTTTAAGTTTTTTACTGTTTTTGGTGAATTTTTGGAATTTTTCTATTAGGGAAATTATTTACTAAAAATCAAACAATGCGAAAAACAGAGGGTACTGTCCAGCAAGGCTTAAGACCCAAAAATAAAATACTCTTGGATCTCAAAAAGCCCTAAAGGTAATTTTCCTATAATCTAGAAAGAATAAGGAAAATTTAGGCACCCTAATTATTGTTTTTGGATTTTTAGTTTATTTATTATAATTTTTATGGGTTTTTAGGGGTTTTTCAATTTTTAAGGTTTTTAGGTGATGAAAAGTAGCCAAAATTGGCTAGAAAATCAATCAGCAAGCAAGAAACACTATCTAATTTTTTTAGAATTTTTGGGAGTGATTTTATATTTTTTTTTGGTATTTTTAAAGTCAAACAGTGGCAAAAATATGTGTTTTTGAATTTTTAAAAATAATAAATGAAATCAAAAATGTCCCCAAAAATCATAGAAATTCCTACACCATGGCAGGAGCCATGTGTCAAAATCTCATTGGATTTGGAGGTCGTTTGATATTTTATTCAAAAATAAAGGTGGGGTACTGTGCAAAGGGACCTAAGTGCAAATACCCAAAAGTTCTGGGGTCCTGGTGCAAAATACCCAAGAAGTCACGTGCCAAGCACGTGCCTGAGGCACTCAAGGACCTAAATGTAATAAAAATAAGTTCCAAGGACCTATTGATAACTCGTATCAAAAGTCCAGGGGCTTATATGCAATTTACCCAAAATAAAACGCACATGCGCATAATCAATGCTCACAGGGGTATATATGCAAATAAACAAAACTTTTTATTCAATAAATAACAACCAGAACTACAAGGGGTCCTATGCAAATATCCCAAAGTAACACGTGACGAAGCACGTGGTTCACTACTGGCAGGGGTATAAATGCAAATAAAATAAATAGCAGGGTCCCACATGCAAATATCCCAGAAAATAAACAACTTGACTTAAAGATTACAGGACTAAAATGAAATAAGACAAACAGAGGGGTCTAGGAGAAATTTACCCCTTTTATTATTATCGACGGCCCGATGTTGACGCGTGGCAGATCTAACGGTGGAGAACAAACGCGCTTTTAACCATGGAAGCGCTGGCCTGATCCGACGGCTGGTGTGAGTCCACGTGGATGATTGGACGGTGGAGATGCAACGTGGTTCTTCGAAGGAGACCAAGCTCAGATCGGATGGTCGAGGTGCAGCCACGTGGATGATCTAACGGTGCTGGGCTCCTGCGCCTCTCTCCTCGGCTGCGACGGTTCAGATGAGATCCTCAGATGGATCGACGGCTGCTGCTCCTCTACAGATCGACGGCTGGGATTAGAACTGGAGCGGATGCCTCATCGGACGGCTCTGGAAGATGGAGGAAGAACTCGACGCCGGCGAACTTCGCCAACGTCCTGCGTGAACTCCGATCCTCCTCAGTTGCTGCTAATGATCTGAACACGTTCCTGGTGGCTGCCCGCAGCTGACGGTGACGGCCGATGACCCAGCCGAGCCCTGGCGGGGCTCCGGCGAGGCCTGGCGGCGCGAAGCTCCGGTCTGAACTGTAGGGGGGCTCAGATGCCTCCCTTGGGACCTGCAAAGTAGACACGAAGGTTCGCGGGTCGAGGGCAAAGTGCCTCGACCCCAGAAAGCGAGGTGAAGATGGTCTGTGCGGTGGGGCGAGCGAGCTCCGGCGAGGTGGAGACGATGGAGCTCGATTCCCAGATCCTGTGCGATCTGGGTTGAGTGAAAGGGCGTAGAAGGTGCGTGAAGGTCTGGCGAAGATGATGGTAGGGTCGGATGGTCGAGATGTTACGCGAGGTGGTCGGAATCGGAGAAATGCGTCGATGGGTCGATTTGGGCGTAATCTAAAATTACACTAAATGGAAGATCTAATCGGATACCTGATGGATGCTGGAGACTATGCTGGAGCTGCTCTTGCTCCTGGTCGTAGCTTCGAAGGGCGTCAAGGCCTGAAGCTCGATGCTCAACGCCGGTGGCGGAGCAAGGCGGCGAGAAACGCCGGATCGATGGTAGGGACACCCTCACCTCACTGCAACAGGGGCAAACGCGAGCTGTCACCTCGGGCTTCGCTCTGGAGGTCACGGGAAGAAGGATGGCGATCCAAAGATGCGGCGCGGAGGCGGCGGAGATGAGAATATATAAGGTGACAGGGGCGTTTAGGGTTGAGGCTCGACGGCGATGGAAAGCGTGGATTTGATGGCGGAAGATCCGGCGAGGGAGAGGGATGAACGGCGAAGAATCCGGGCGTGGGATATGCGTGGGAGACAGCCTGGAGGCGCGTGGGAAATTCGGAGAAGACGGGGTGGCGCGCCTCTTCCAGAAAAGGAAGGAGTCCGCGGGGGAGTTGACCGGGGTCAACAATCCCCCGTGGACCAATCAGGAGCGGCCACGTGTGCCCGAATTTTGTTTATTTATTTTAGGGCAGAAATAGGCCGAATTAAAGAAAACTCAAAACATGAAATATTTTTCTTTTATTTTTTTCTATTTTTTGGTGATTTTTAATTAATTTTTGGGAATAAAAATATGGTAGCTATATATATAGGTATATGTACACTATATGAATTTTTATTTTTGATTTTTTTATTTGTTATTTTTATGAATTTTATGCTCATTTTGTATTTTATTTATTTACAAGATAAAATGAGGAATAAAAGAATATTTTTATTTTATTTTTATCACATATATACAAGGGTGAGATAAATGGTTGAATACATTTATATACATGGTATTTATACACATGGTGAAGGAAGAGTATTTTTGAATTTTTTTGATTTTTATCTTTTTATTTTGTTTTTAATAGTTTCTAAATATACACAATATGGACAAACATATTTTTGGGTGAGGAAAATATAAAGTTTTATTTATTTACAAATATATACATATGTGAGCCCCTATCTCCCTCTACTTTGGCTTTTATGCGGTCAGGCCCATGCTGAGCCCTCCCTTGGGTTAGGTTGCTCAATATTTATTCTAAATATTTCCCTCTCTTTTTTTTTCTTTTTGCTCTTTATTCTTTTATTTTGTGCACAAAAACATGCTAATTATAGGTTTTTACACAATGCATGCTTTTGGTAATTATTTGTATTTACACATATCTACATGTATTTGCAAAGGTTTTTGTAGCTAAAATAATAGAATAAAGAGTGATGAATGGGTATTCATCACCCCCTATGCTTTAACTTTGCTAGTCCCTTAGCAAACACTTATTTGAAAAAGAAGTGAAAAAGAAAGAAAAAGAAAAAGAAAAAGAGGATGTACATGGATCAAGGTTGACTTATTAAATTTTCCTTCATTGAATTGAAATATGGAGCTCGATCAGATCTTTGGATTATTAATTGTGTCGGAACCTTATTTGGACTTAAGCCTAAAACTCAACAGCCTCCAAGTTCCACCAATCTATGGGCAAGACTCCTCAATAGACCAGATCAGAACAAGTCTACATACACAAACTCTAATGACCATGAATCTTTTCTTGCGGTGTAAGTGATATGTGGCTCCCCACCTCAGAAGTGACAACGAAACAACCTCCCTCAACCTGGTAACTCTAATGCCTCAGTCTAGCAACTCTTTCCTCGAGAAGCGGGGTATTCCCTTCTAAGTTCAAGTGCAACCGGCTCAAGAAGAGGGGGTAGAAGTATAGAGTTTTGGAAGCTTAGCCAGTGTAGCTAAGTCTCCCGCTGCAAGCTTCATGAGATGTAACATGATACCATAAGCTTTTGCTTTTTACTCCGGTGGGGTTATTAAATTTTCAATCCGACCCACCACTTTTTTGGAGTTCTTTTTGCATTTTTGCATTTTTTTTTTCAACAACTTCTGTACAACATATCTACATGGTGCAGCATATATAAGAAATTTCCCCTTGAGCCAGTAGACTATCCCTCTTTTGAAGCTTTATTGCAACCCACAGCTTCTGTCTTTAGCTTTCAACACCACTAGACCAAGTTGAGGTGCACTTCCTTCACTATAAGAAGAAGAGAGGTTCCGCCTAGAAGTACTACCCTCATATGCTACCCCAAGCCAAAGGAAACTGCCTCCTCACCACCTCATCCATGGAGAGCCATGTGTAAAGTGCAGATGCAAGTGAAGCCATTGTCTCTGAGAGTCATGCGTGTGTTGTTAAGTGCTCTATTTAGGCTCATCAAGATGACATATGCTCATAGCCTAGTGGACTCAAAGAATTAAGTCCTTATGGACCTGAAAAGCCTTAACCCTAAGTCCTACAAGGTTCCTCTGGAAGTTAAGTGGATTAAGATCTTATTCAAGCTCCATTTCTCAATTTAATTCCAGGCTTAGTTTAAATGTCAACTTTCATCCAGGAAAAACTATATACATATATGTACAAAAGATGCTATTTACAAATATTTTACAATCATGCAAAATTTTTGAAAAATGTTTTGAAATCATGAATGAATGATGCATGAAGTGCAAGTTTTGCAAAAAGATATTTACAAACATTTACACAAGATTTTTGCAAACTTTTGATTTTCAAAACATTTTGGAAAAATTTTGTACTATATACATAATTTTGATACAAAATATTTACACAAGCTTTACACAAAAGGTTTTTGAAATCATTTTTACAAAAATAATTTGTACACTAGCTATGTATGTGCAAGAATAAAAGAGGTTTATGTTCATGAAAAAAAAATTTTTAATTTTTGTGATTTTTAGCCATTTTATTTATTAACACACTCACACAAAGTACGAGTTATGGCTAAAGTGTATATGAAATATATACACACCCCCCTATACTTAGCTCGAACGATGTCCTCAGAGTGATCAAGAGCGATGAAGAAGACATAACTCGTGCTTAGTAAAAGGGAAGTGAAAAGGAATGGCTAAGTACAGGAACGAATAAATGAATAGAATGAGAGGAACTCGGGGGTCTCCCCCTATACTTAGGATTAACTAATCCTAAGTATAGAAAGCTGTACATGAAGGGAAAGCCGAGTGAAGAAGAAGATACAGAATCTGCCCCCCCCTATACTTAGGGTAAAATATCCCTAAGTATAGGCAGCAAAAACAAGAGCAGAAAGAATGAAAAGAATACTCACAGGTCCGACATCCCCCCTATACTTAGGGTAAAGTACACCCTAAGTATAGCATAATCATAGGATGAGAGATGGGATGTGGTACTAAAGAATAGAATGATATGGACAGCTGGATCTATACAGGCGGTAGGAACAGTGAAAATCAGGCGTGAGATGTAAAAGATGTGAGTCAAAAAGACCACATCTCACGCAAAATGAATAGCGGCAATAATAACGTCCTGCGGCTCATGATCTAGAAATGGTTTGAGCCGCTGGCCGTTTACTCGGAAGGTACTCTCAGAAGATAACTCAGATATATCAATGCTACCGTTATCGTGTACCTTTCTGACCAAATAGGGTCCTTTCCATTTGCTCTGTAGCTTCCCTGGAAATAATCTAAGCCTCGCATCAAACAGCCATACTTTCTGTCCAATCTCAAAATGCTTGTGGCTGATATGAGAATCATGCCACTCTTTGACTTTCTCCTTATAATGTAGGCTGTTTAAGAAAGCTGCATCTCTAAGCTCTTCCAAGGCGGCTAACTCTGCCCTTCTCTGGTCTCCTATACCATTTGGATCCATCAATATGTCTGTAACTGCCCAGAGTGACTTGTGCCTCAGCTCTACAGGTAGATGGCATGGCTTGCCATAAACGAGGCGAAAGGGAGATGTACCCAATGGAGTCTTGAAAGACGTCCGATATGCCCACAAGACCGAGTCCAAAAGCTGTGACCAATTCTTTCGGTCAGGGCGGACGACTTTCTGCAAAATAGTCTTGATCTCCCTATTCGACACTTCGGCTAGACCATTCGTCTGTGGATGGTATGGTGTAGCAACACGATGGTCTATGCCGAACTCGGTAGCAAGTGCCTTCACCTGGTCGTTGATGAAGTGAGATCCCCCGTCAGAAATCAGAACTCGTGGAACCCCGAACCGCATGATGATGTTCTTCTTCAAAAATCTGCAAACTGTCTTTGCATCTGCGGCTCGGGCGGGGATAGCCTCAACCCAACGACTAACATAGTCTACGGCCAACAGAATGTACTCAAATCCCTGACTCTTAGGGAATGGACCCATGAAATCGATGCCCCATGCGTCAAAAACCTCACAGAAATGAATGGGCTGCATCGGCATCATATCACGTTGTCCACAAGTGCCCATCCTCTGACAGTCAGTACATCTCTTCACGAACTCATCAGAGTCCTTGAAGAGTGTAGGCCACCACAAGCCGGATTGGAGCACTTTCTGTGCCGTTCTCCTCCCAGAATGATGTCCTCCTGCCTCAAGCTTGTGGCAGTAAGTGAGGACACTATGATGCTCCTCCTGAGGAATACACCGACGCCAGATGCTATCCCCTCCTTCGTGGTAAAGGATGGGATCCTCCCAGTGGTAGGACTTGGCCTTCGCAAAGAAGGTCTCAAGCTTCTGCCTGGGCCAATCTTGTGGGACTTTCCCAGCAACGAGAAAGTTCACAATATCGGCATACCACGGGAGTGAGGCGATAGCAAGGATCGCCTCATCTGGGAAGGTATCACAAATGGGATCAATCTGCTCAGAATCCTCAGGCTGCTCTAGTCGGGATAAATGGTCCGCCACCACATTCTTGACTCCAGGCTTATCCTTGATCTCAATGTCGAACTCCTGGAGTAGAAGGATCCATCTAGTAAGTCTGGCCTTGGCATCCTTCTTTGACATGAGGTACCTGATGGCGGTGTGGTCGGTATACAAAGTCACTCTAGATCCAATGATATACGATCTGAACTTATCTAGGGCAAACACTACTGCTAGCATTTCCTTCTCTGTGACCGTGTAGTTCCGCTGGGCGGAATCCAATGTGCGGCTAGCATAGTGTATGGCAAACGGAACTCCATCCCTCCTCTGTCCTAGCACTGCCCCTACGGCAAAATCAGAGGCGTCCGTCATGATCTCGAATGGGAGAGACCAATCAGGCGGCTGAAGGACAGGAGCCTCAATAACACACTGCTGGAGAGTCTCAAAGGACGAAAGACACTTGTCATCGACAAGGAACTCGGTGTCTTTCGTCAGAAGGTCAGTCAACGGTCGGGCAATCTTGCTGAAATCATGAATAAATCTCCTATAAAAACCAACGTGCCCCAGAAATGACCGTAACTGCTTCAGATTGGACGGCGGTGCGAGTTTTCTAATGACGTCAACCTTGGTCGGGTCAACCTCCATGCCTCTGTTGGAGATGATGTGGCCAAGCACCGTCCCTTGAGTCACCATGAAGTGACTCTTTTCCCAAGATAGCACCAAGCGGGTAGCAATACATCGCTGGAGCACTCGGTCTAGGCAGTCAAGACAGGAATCGAAACCGTCGCCGTAAACCGAGAAGTCGTCCATGAAGACTTCCAAACACTCCCCTACCATGTCCGAAAATATCGACAGCATGCATCTCTGAAAAGTCGCAGGGGCGTTACATAGCCCGAATGGCATGCGTCGAAAGGCGTAAGTACCGAAGGGACAGGTAAAGGTGGTCTTCTCCTGATCCTCAGGAGCGATGGCCACCTGGTTGTAGCCAGAGTACCCATCTAGGAAGCAATAATGGCTCTTCCCTGCCAGTCTCTCTATGATCTGATCAATAAAAGGCAGGGGGAAATGGTCCTTCTTGGTAGCCTGGTTGAGTCTCCTGTAGTCAACACAGACCCGCCAAGAGGTGGGTACTCGTGTAGCAATCTCCTCTCCCGACTCACTGATCACAGTCGTGATGCCCGTCTTCTTGGGCACCACATGCAAGGGGCTAACCCACTTGGAGTCGGAAATGGGATAAATAAAATCTGCACTCCACCATTTTGATATTTCTTTCATAACAACCTCTCTTAGGTTGGGGTTCAGTCGCCGCTGGAACTCACGCGACGGCTTCGCCCCTTCCTCGAGATAGATATGGTGGGAGCACAATGAGGGACTAATCCCTTGGAGATCTGCTACGCTCCATCCAATTGCCTTGCGGTTCTTTTCAAGAACCTCCATCAGACGGGATTCTTGCTCTCCAGTCAGATCGGCAGAGATGATGACTGGGTACATTTCAGACTCTCCCGCAAGGAATCTATACTTCAACGAAGTAGGGAGCGGCTTAAGCTCTGGACAGCTGGGTGCTGGCAAATCTGGCTTCTGAAGAAGATGTGTGTAAGCGGACAATTCTGCCAAATTTGCCTGGGAAAATGATAACGAACTCTCACAAACTGGATCTGGAGAAGGCGGGTCCTCTACATTGTCTCTGGTCTGCTCTGCCTCTACCTCCTCCTCATCTATAGGCTCAGGTGGATCCAGATCTGGCATCTGATCATCACAATCTGCCCAATCAGATTCTGAATCCGAGGGATCTGTATCAGACTCGGTGGCATCAGTACCACCGGAGAACAAGGTGGCATCAGCACCACCATCACTGGAAATCTTGTCGCGATCAAGGTCCGACTCTGCTGACTCAATAGTATCCTGAACCAGGGCTGTGCTCTCCAGACTATCCTCTGCTATCATCTCTGCATCAGCTGTATCTGAATATGAGAGGATGGTCTGTGCTGCAGGATCTGCCCAAGCTGCCTCATCATCTGTGATCACAAAATCACAGTCCTGGTGGATGTCTGGTCCTGCGTCTGTCAGCTGTTCTGAATCTGTACTGTCCTCTGAGCGGGATCTAGCTCTGGCTCTGTGGTCCTTAACCGTCTCTATTTGTATACTCTCGCCCTGGACGCGAAAGAATACCTTCCCACTGTCATGGTCAGTCACCGCTTTGGCTGTGGCCAAGAACGGGCGACCGAGGATAATGGGGGAATCGGTCAACGAGTCAGGGGTCTCCATGTCCAGCACTACGAAGTCCACGGGGAATTGCAAACCCTGAATCGTGACGACAACGTCTCGCAACAACCCCTTTGGCCTCTTGACAGACCGATCAGCAAACTGAAGGTACGTCCTGCTCTGTCTAAGAGTGCCCAACTCTAAGTGGTCGAGAAGGGCTGCCGGAAGAAGGTTGATCGACGATCCGCTATCTAATAGAGTACGGTTGAACCTCTGCTCACTAATCTGACATCTGACATACGGGGCCCCTAAATCTGGCCTCTTAGTCGGCAGATGGTTCTGGATCGCGTAACACGTGGCTTTAGTCAACACATGAATTTCTGCGGTCTTGTTCCTCTTCGTCCTTCTGACTGTGGTCTTATCTCTCAAGGATCGCTGAAGAAGAGGGATGTGTTGCAAAGCCTCATTGAGGGTCAGCTGGATGTGAAATCGGTCTATCATGCTCTGGCTGAACTCCTCCTGCTCTATTTTTTTTGGATCTTTTTCTTTTTTCTTCCCCTTCCCCAACTCAAGGGCTCTAGGAAAGGGGATCACAGGGTCCTTCTCAGATGAAGGACTAGGAATAGGCCTAGACGGTTCGATGTCCGGATCCTCACAAACATCATTCACCACAGTGGGATCAGAAGAAACTAAACCTTTTCCTTTATTCAAATCAGAGTTCTGAGATACATTCATGCGAGGAAAGACAACATTTCTATCAGAATAAATGTTGGTGGCGTCAGTACCACCTCTAGCTGGCTCTACAACTAGACGTCTTGCGGTCTCAGTACCGCGGGCTGGCTCGGCTCTGTTGGTGGCGTCAGTACCACCTCCTCGATGTGGTGAAATGGCGGCCTCAGTACCTCCGGTGGGATCAGCATCTCGGGTGGCATCAGTACCACCGTCATCATGATGTGCGGCTTCAGTACCGCTCTCCTCTTCCTCATCTGGCGCTCTAGATGGATCCTCGTGTTGTCGCTCAGATGAGGCGCCTCCTGCTGGTCTTCTACCGCTCCTAAGTGTGACAAAATCAGCATCAAATAAATCCGATGAGATAACATCAAATGAGTCACTAGAAGTGGTAGGCTCTGTGTGAACTACCTGCTCAGATTTCCTCTTCAAGTTATTCGGATTCGGCTCGATCTGTGCAGGGATGGCGGCCTTCCCTCTCATCAGGTCCCGCATCTCCTGGCGGAACTCGTCCATCTCCCGTCTAAATGTAGCCTGCTGCTCTGTGAAGAGACGGGCTAAATCATCCATGGCGGGGCTCTCATGGGAGCCCGACGGGTTGCCTCTCTGATATTGAGGCTGCTGGACCTGGTGCTGCTGTGGCTGAGAGGGGTAAGAGGAATGATGCTGCTGCTGGTGAGCCTGCTGCTCACGTCTCCAATTCTGTCCCTGCTGCTGGTAGGGACGAGGTACGAAGGATGATGGCTGATGTGGCTGATATGCAGGGGGCTGCTGGTGATCTCTCTGCTGGGAGTACTGCCCTCCCTGACCGGCTGGCTGCTGTTGGGACTGGTTACCCCCATTCCCCCACCTGAATCCGGGATGGTCTCGTCGGATTCCAGGTTGAGGACGGTCATACCAAATCCCGTTGACATCCATCAACGGCTCAGCATCAAAGGGGTCTGGTGGTAGTGCTGCCAGAGGCTGATCCGGCTGATATACCACCATCTGTAAGTCTGGAGATGGTGGTGACTGGTAAGAGGGCTGCTGCTGCTGGTACGGCTCCGCCTGTACAAGGTGAACTTGTCTAGGCTGCTGCAAGGAGCTGGAGCGCTGGGACGAGCTGCGGCTGCCGCCGGAATCGCCTCGCGACAGAAGACGGGGCTGAGGAGCCGTCTGTGCCTCCTGAAGACACAAGAGCTGGGTCTTCATGTCGCTCAGAGTTTGTGCCATTTGCTCCATCTGAGTTATGCCCTGACACTGCTTCTTCTCTATGATTTCCATGCGGTCCAACTTCTCGCTGATAATCCCCATGTCCGCAGTGGCCGACTCTGCCTGTGCGGCCGCAACTGTGGACGAACTGGATGGACCTGCATCAACCCGTGCTATCCGCTGATACTGCACGGGTCCTGGCGGCTGCTGAGATCTCTGAGTGTACAACCGAGTCTGGGACATCACCATGTAATTTTCTGCCATCTCTTCGTAGATGGCCCAGACTTGGTTGTGGTCCTTGGCAAAGTAGGACCCGCCGCAAGAAGCATTCACCAGACCCTGAAGCTCTGGCGTCATCCCACTAAAGAAGCTCTGAACTAGGTTCGGCTTCGAGATGTCGTGATGTGGGCATCTATCCAGAAGCTCTCTGAACCTCTCCCATGCCTCGTGAAATTGCTCATTAGGGAGCATGGAGAAGTTGTTGATCAGGGCCCTCGCTGCATTCGTCCGCCCGAGTGGATAGTACTTGTTCAAGTACTCGGTGCGGAGCTGATCCCAGGTGTAGACAAACTTCCCTAGATGTTTCAGCCAGGCGGCTGCTCTATCTGCCAGTGAAAAAGGGAAGGCCATCATTCGAATCGTATCTTGGTCCACATGACGGTCGTGGACAGTACTGCAGATCATCAAAAACTCCTGGAGATGGAGATGGGGTTCCTCAGTGGCAAGCCCGTGAAAATGAGGGAGCATCTGCAGGGTGTTCGGAGGGAACTTGAAATCCCCCACGATAGCAGGTACCACCACCCAATGATGCATCAGTGTAGATCCGGGGTTGTGTAGCTCCCGCATCGTTCTCGGTGGTCCTCCTCCGGCGGCGGCTGCCGCTGCTGCGGCAGCTGCTGCTGCGGCTACTGCCTCTGCATCAGCGTCAGGAATGTCCTCAGGCTCGCTCGGCTCGTCTCGCTCTCTTCGGAGTCGCTCCATCTCCCTTCTCATCTCAATCATAAAAGCCCCCTGATCGCGTAACTGCTGCTGAACCGTCTCTAATGATGCGATCAGGGTGGAGTTGATCGCCCCCTGGTCTAAGACAAAATGTTCGGGCTGGCGATCGTCTGAACTGCCGGCTCCAGCCATAGGGATGTCTGCAAAATCAGATGAGCCCAACTCAGGTTCTGTTAAATCAATTCGTCTTTCCTCGGGCTCATGTCTCTCAGTAGGAAAAGAAAGGGGATCGAGGGGGAACAGGGTGGAATCGAACTCGGGCCCGGAGAGCTGGTCTCGACTCTCACGGGCCAACCTAGATGATGGAGTCGACGCGCCTGAAAGCGGTGCGGCCAGAGGTTGCCTAAGAGATCGTCTACCCATCATCTTGATCTTGCGAGTAAGGCGGATGGGATCTGGAGAAAATATGATCGCAAAGCAAACCCCTTGTTCACCAACTCAACACAATCTGAAGACCGTGAAAGCTCGGTCAATTTATCTTGTCAATTTTATTTGGTGAACACACAAGATATCAGAGCGATTACGTGACCTGCTGGGATACCCGATACTCTCTCAACCGACTGTCCCGCACAGAAGAGTCGGTAATCAGTCGAGATGAGTACCGGAGGGCTTTACCTAGTGTTCGGGTCACTCTCTCGCACAATCAAACCAAACAATGAGGGGGTTGCTCTCCCCAAGACAAATTTTTAATGTGAGTGTCTTTTAGGGTCAATAGTGTTATCCAGTCCCAATTTTTATTGTTTCTCTTTTTAATTTTTTCAAAATAAATACAAGCGGCCTAACGATTTTTCCGATTCTCCTGATGATTAAGCCAAACACAGGGGGAGAAGACGAAAAAGCCGATGCGCGAGAAAATCAATGATGCATGCAGAGAAAGAAATGCGTACCTTGTCTCCAGCACTCTACATGCAAGTGATCCGCGCAGAATTTAAAGACAGAAATAAAACTACCTAAATGGTGCAACGGGAAACAACCGGCCTTAGACAAGCAACTTCTATTGATCGTGAAGAACAATAGTCAGCTAACCGAATCGAGTCCGGAGTCCGATCTTGGGAGTCACTCGGTGCCCGCCACAACGGGTCCTGCCAGCGCTGTATGTGACTCCTCACGGCACGTGGTCTCAAATCCAATTAAACTAACTTTTTCAGTGAATTTTATTAAGGTCCAATTACGTTCTATAGGAACAGATATTCTATTAAGGGTTGGGCCTTAGATATTTACGTCACAATCAACAGAAATTCCTAAATCTAGGGGCTCGAGAAAAACCGCGTAAACACCGGAAAAGGCAGCTAGCTATCAAAACCACGATAAAAGCCGCGAAAATCCAAATGGGTCCCCCGAGCACACCGGTGCTCGGCGAAACAGACCCGCTAAGTTACAAATGTCCACAAATGTCCAAAGTCTGAGTCCTAAATTATTACAAAAATATTGTTCTCTCTCTCTCTCTCAGAAATGAAAATTTCTTCTCCTCTCTCTCTTCCTGCTCTTCTTCCCGTGCGGGTCCTCAAAAGGTAAACTCCAAGTTGTCCACGCAGTACCTCGCACAAAAATTAGAAAGAGAGAGTGTCAGAAAACAGTTATAATGTAGAGAGACAATATGGAAAAATGACTACAAAGCTGTGCTCCCCGGCAACGGCGCCATTCTGACGACCGGCCAAATGACAGAGGTAAAGGTACAGAAAATTAGGTCGTTGCGACCTCAGTCACTCAACTAAGTCAATCAAGAAAAATCAATCACTCAAATCAGATAAAAAACAAGCAAGCACAAGAAAGAGCGATCTAGCTATAGGATTAACCTGGTATAGCTCCCAGGGTCGAACACAAGGAGCACAGATTGGCCTTGCGGCCTACGATGTAGTCAGGAATCCAAAAGAATCTTTTTTATGGTTTTTATTTGTTTTTATGATTTTTTAGATTTTTTAAATGATGAGAAAATGAAATAAAACAAATACAAGGGAACTTCAACAATTTATTCAACACACAAGAAATGATGCAAAAATTCCAGAAAATTGGTTTTTAGGTTTTTTAAGTTTTTTACTGTTTTTGGTGAATTTTTGGAATTTTTCTATTGGGGAAATTATTTACTAAAAATCAAACAATGCGAAAAACAGAGGGTACTGTCCAGCAAGGCTTAAGACCCAAAAATAAAATACTCTTGGATCTCAAAAAGCCCTAAAGGTAATTTTCCTATAATCTAGAAAGAATAAGGAAAATTTAGGCACCCTAATTATTGTTTTTGGATTTTTAGTTTATTTATTATAATTTTTATGGGTTTTTAGGGGTTTTTCAATTTTTAAGGTTTTTAGGTGATGAAAAGTAGCCAAAATTGGCTAGAAAATCAATCAGCAAGCAAGAAACACTATCTAATTTTTTTAGAATTTTTGGGAGTGATTTTATATTTTTTTTTGGTATTTTTAAAGTCAAACAGTGGCAAAAATATGTGTTTTTGAATTTTTAAAAATAATAAATGAAATCAAAAATGTCCCCAAAAATCATAGAAATTCCTACACCATGGCAGGAGCCATGTGTCAAAATCTCATTGGATTTGGAGGTCGTTTGATATTTTATTCAAAAATAAAGGTGGGGTACTGTGCAAAGGGACCTAAGTGCAAATACCCAAAAGTTCTGGGGTCCTGGTGCAAAATACCCAAGAAGTCACGTGCCAAGCACGTGCCTGAGGCACTCAAGGACCTAAATGTAATAAAAATAAGTTCCAAGGACCTATTGATAACTCGTATCAAAAGTCCAGGGGCTTATATGCAATTTACCCAAAATAAAACGCACATGCGCATAATCAATGCTCACAGGGGTATATATGCAAATAAACAAAACTTTTTATTCAATAAATAACAACCAGAACTACAAGGGGTCCTATGCAAATATCCCAAAGTAACACGTGACGAAGCACGTGGTTCACTACTGGCAGGGGTATAAATGCAAATAAAATAAATAGCAGGGTCCCACATGCAAATATCCCAGAAAATAAACAACTTGACTTAAAGATTACAGGACTAAAATGAAATAAGACAAACAGAGGGGTCTAGGAGAAATTTACCCCTTTTATTATTATCGACGGCCCGATGTTGACGCGTGGCAGATCTAACGGTGGAGAACAAACGCGCTTTTAACCATGGAAGCGCTGGCCTGATCCGACGGCTGGTGTGAGTCCACGTGGATGATTGGACGGTGGAGATGCAACGTGGTTCTTCGAAGGAGACCAAGCTCAGATCGGATGGTCGAGGTGCAGCCACGTGGATGATCTAACGGTGCTGGGCTCCTGCGCCTCTCTCCTCGGCTGCGACGGTTCAGATGAGATCCTCAGATGGATCGACGGCTGCTGCTCCTCTACAGATCGACGGCTGGGATTAGAACTGGAGCGGATGCCTCATCGGACGGCTCTGGAAGATGGAGGAAGAACTCGACGCCGGCGAACTTCGCCAACGTCCTGCGTGAACTCCGATCCTCCTCAGTTGCTGCTAATGATCTGAACACGTTCCTGGTGGCTGCCCGTAGCTGACGGTGACGGCCGATGACCCAGCCGAGCCCTGGCGGGGCTCCGGCGAGGCCTGGCGGCGCGAAGCTCCGGTCTGAACTGTAGGGGGGCTCAGATGCCTCCCTTGGGACCTGCAAAGTAGACACGAAGGTTCGCGGGTCGAGGGCAAAGTGCCTCGACCCCAGAAAGCGAGGTGAAGATGGTCTGTGCGGTGGGGCGAGCGAGCTCCGGCGAGGTGGAGACGATGGAGCTCGATTCCCAGATCCTGTGCGATCTGGGTTGAGTGAAAGGGCGTAGAAGGTGCGTGAAGGTCTGGCGAAGATGATGGTAGGGTCGGATGGTCGAGATGTTACGCGAGGTGGTCGGAATCGGAGAAATGCGTCGATGGGTCGATTTGGGCGTAATCTAAAATTACACTAAATGGAAGATCTAATCGGATACCTGATGGATGCTGGAGACTATGCTGGAGCTGCTCTTGCTCCTGGTCGTAGCTTCGAAGGGCGTCAAGGCCTGAAGCTCGATGCTCAACGCCGGTGGCGGAGCAAGGCGGCGAGAAACGCCGGATCGATGGTAGGGACACCCTCACCTCACTGCAACAGGGGCAAACGCGAGCTGTCACCTCGGGCTTCGCTCTGGAGGTCACGGGAAGAAGGATGGCGATCCAAAGATGCGGCGCGGAGGCGGCGGAGATGAGAATATATAAGGTGACAGGGGCGTTTAGGGTTGAGGCTCGACGGCGATGGAAAGCGTGGATTTGATGGCGGAAGATCCGGCGAGGGAGAGGGATGAACGGCGAAGAATCCGGGCGTGGGATATGCGTGGGAGACAGCCTGGAGGCGCGTGGGGAAATTCGGAGAAGACGGGGTGGCGCGCCTCTTCCAGAAAAGGAAGGAGTCCGCGGGGGAGTTGACCGGGGTCAACAATCCCCCGTGGACCAATCAGGAGCGGCCACGTGTGCCCGAATTTTGTTTATTTATTTTAGGGCAGAAATAGGCCGAATTAAAGAAAACTCAAAACATGAAATATTTTTTCTTTTATTTTTTTCTATTTTTTGGTGATTTTTAATTAATTTTTGGGAATAAAAATATGGTAGCTATATATATAGGTATATGTACACTATATGAATTTTTATTTTTGATTTTTTTATTTGTTATTTTTATGAATTTTATGCTCATTTTGTATTTTATTTATTTACAAGATAAAATGAGGATAAAAGAATATTTTTATTTTATTTTTATCACATATATACAAGGGTGAGATAAATGGTTGAATACATTTATATACATGGTATTTATACACATGGTGAAGGAAGAGTATTTTTGAATTTTTTTGATTTTTATCTTTTTATTTTGTTTTTAATAGTTTCTAAATATACACAATATGGACAAACATATTTTTGGGTGAGGAAAATATAAAGTTTTATTTATTTACAAATATATACATATGTGAGCCCCTATCTCCCTCTACTTTGGCTTTTATGCGGTCAGGCCCATGCTGAGCCCTCCCTTGGGTTAGGTTGCTCAATATTTATTCTAAATATTTCCCTCTCTTTTTTTTTTCTTTTTGCTCTTTATTCTTTTATTTTGTGCACAAAAACATGCTAATTATAGGTTTTTACACAATGCATGCTTTTGGTAATTATTTGTATTTACACATATCTACATGTATTTGCAAAGGTTTTTGTAGCTAAAATAATAGAATAAAGAGTGATGAATGGGTATTCATCAGGTTGCTGATGGCGTTAACGGTGGCCATTGTGAGAATATGCTTTTCGGACTTGCCACACTTGCTTCTGGAGTTGTGGGGATTCGACCTGCGCTTGGTCGTACATGCCTCTTTTAATCATTTCTTCACGGCTGGCATGTACTCAAGAGCCTTCATCAATGGCATATTCAGCACCAAATTCTAGATGATTTCTATAATGGTAGGATCAGACAAAGCATTTTTCAAATTTTTTATTTTTTTGTGTTTTTTCATTGCTTCAGGAAAAGGAATATTTACAAAATCTTCACCAATTCCATTCAAAATAGTGTCCATATTGTTGTGTACAGGTAGACGGCAAAAAAGAATGGGATTCATCTACAATTTGTGGACCAAAAATGACAGGCTCGGCTTCTGGTGCTGGCGTTGAACTTGCTGCAGGTGCAGTGCTCCTCCTGTCAGGAACTGGTTATGAGGCAGGTGCAGGTGTCTCCAATGCTGGCTGTTCTCCATCGAGGTTGCTGCTATCTTTTTGTATTTTGCTATTTTTTTGTGATTTTCAGAATGCTGGTGATGCTCCCAAAATGCTACTTGGCACTGGTGTTGGCTAGACTGATGATTCCCCGTCAGATGCAAGATGCTTTCCCTTCGCCGTCGCTGATGGATGGAGTGTCCTACCGCTCCTGAGAGTAACAGCATTAGATAAAAAAAACAATTTAATTCACCTGATTTGGGTTGGACACTGCCGGCTACCTGCTCCTTGCGTCGGAAGTTGTTCGGGTTGGCTTTGACCTGGGCTGGTATGACGGTCTTGGCTGCCATCAGGTCGTCGATCTTCTGGGTCATCTCAGTCATGTTCTTCATTAACTGCTCTAAACAGGCCAGGGTCGGATTAACTGACACAATCTCAGAGGAGTCTCCCTGATGGGGTCTAGATTGTTGATATGGTGGCTGAGATTGCAACTGATAGCCTTGAGAGAATTGGTGAGGAGGAGGGTTGGAGGAGTACTGTACATTCTGTTGATTGTATTGAGCAGCCGGCTGCTGATGATATCCCTGTCCGCGATATCCGGATTGTTGAGGACCTGTTGAACTCGGATTTGGCGAGGGTCAAAATAGTCCACACAAGGCGGGACTACAGTGTCGCTGAGCGACCCGCGAGAAATCCTAATTCAAACAACAATTAACCCACAACAAGTAAATCAAGCAATGAAAGTAAATGTACGGAGTTAAAATTTATTATAACTCTACAACAAGATGTGTATAGTGCAAGTATGTGTAGAGGTCGAACACAGGGAGCAGAAAGGCTAGATCGGGGCAAAAATGCTCAAAATGTGTGTGTATGTGGTCAAATGTCTACTATGCTATTTTTTTGTGGGTTTTTAATTTTATATTTTTTTTAATTTTGATTTTGTATTTTTGTATTTTGATTTTATAATTTACTGATTTTATAATTTCTTTTTATATTTTATATTTTTTTTTATATTCTTTTTCAATATTGGAAAATAAGAACAATGTAATAAAAAGGACAAAGAGGTATTTATACAAATAGACAAAAATATCCAAAAATATGAAATAAAGTCTTTTTGGTCTTTTTCTACTTTTTTACTGTTTTGTGATTTTGGGTAATTTTTAGAATGTTTTTGGTATTTTTAATTAATAAAATAAAGAAAACAGTGGAGAAAATACAAGGCTGAAACTAAAAATGGAGAAATAAAATAGAAATCAGTGGCAAAAATTCCCCAACTTAATTTTCAGTGAACGATAATAAAACAAAGAAAATTCAGGAAAAGAAAACACTATTTTTGGATTTTTTATGAATTTTATAAATTTTTATGAAGGTTTTTAGAGTTTTGCAATTTTTAGGAGTTTGGTTTTGTATTTTTTAATGATTTTTGGCTGGGAGTTAAAACAAACTAATAGACACAAAATATATTTTTTTGGAATTTTTCTGGAGTGTTTTTATATTTTTTAGTGATTTTCTAATGCAAACAGTGCTGAAAATAGATGTTTTTGATTTTTAATAAATATAAAAACAAAATAAAAACAAAAACTAAAATTGTGGCGTGGAAGTACAAGTACACAGGAGCTTAAATCCAATTTTGTGGAATTTTTAGACTTGAGATGATGATCTAATTAATTCAAACAAGCTTACAAACATGACACAGCCTGGCAGGGGCTTAAACGTAAATATACAAAAGTCTAGGGTTGACTACGCAAAATCTCCACAAAATATTTTACTAGATGAAAAAGTTCCTGGTCTACATCTTAAATACCCAAAAACCGCAAGCCTCTGCCTGCAAAATACCCACGCGCACGTGCTATGCGCGTGCGCTTGGCTGGCAGGGGCACAAAGTAATTGCAGATACGCGCAGGGGGTTTTTAGAAATTATTACAAAAAAAATGAACAGCAGTTGAAAGTTATAAACTATTAACTAATAACAAAAAGAGTGGGCAGTAACTTGCAAAATACCCAGAGCTGGGGCGCATCCAACGGCGACGGTTAATCCACTTACGCCACGTGGCGGCGTCACAGGGGCCGATACCCCTTCGTGCTTGCGGCCCTGATTAGACCTGAGATGGGCGATCGGACGGCGGAGCTTGATCTGATCGTGCGGCTGCTGCTCGCCTAGATGTGCGCCTTTGATCGGACGGCTAAGAGGCCGTCTGGAAGAACACGCGAGGAACCGCGGCCAGGGGGCCTCGAACGGCGATTCCTCACGCGCCTGGCTGCCTGCAGAGGTCCCCGGCGGTGGAAAATCGTCCAGGGGAAAGTCGTTTACCCACTGGGGGCGGCGAAATGGTGGGATATGCGTCGAAATGTTGCCGCGATGTCGGGTCCGGCCTGCAGCTCCAGGGGCTTCGGCGTGCGTCAAAAATGACCCCAGATGGGGGTTTCCTTGCTCTTGGACCCTACAAAATAAACGTACAGCAAAAGCAAGGGGTCCAGGATAACAAAAATGGACGGTTGAGGCGGGGTTTGGCGTAAAGAGGTTGGCCGGAGCTCGAGGGGCTCCGGCAAGGGTGTTTGATGTTGAGATCGAAGTCAATAGTTGGTTTGATGCGAAGCTAAGTACAGGAAAACAAGGCTAAAAGCTACAGCTACATATTACGCAAGGAAAATCAGGGAGAAACGACCTCGAGGGCTGAGACGAGCCCAAGGTTGGGTACCTCACGGCCAAGCTTGGCCGGAGATGGGTGGAGACGCCCAAATAACTAGCCGAACACCGCCTTGATGGGCTGGAGGTGGTGCTGTCACCACCACCGGTCCAGAGCTCCAAACAAAAGGGGGGAAGACGGGTCAAAATGAGGTTCAAAGGTTGGAGGAGGTGTTTGGGTGGTTTTTGAAAAGATGGTCATGGTGCGAAGTTCAAGGACGTGTCACGGGCGCTGTGATGATCAGAATGCCAAGCCAATGCCTGGACGTGGTAGCTGGATCATAGGTGATCAACTCTCGTGAAGAGGCCGACCTCAAATGGTGAAAGGATCGCCCTCCAAAAAGCCGCGAAATCGAAGAAAAATGCAGTCTGACAACTGCCAGACCTCGGTCAGAGAGTTGACCGAGGTCAACCAAGGAAGAGATCTGGTTGGTCCACGTGGACCAACCAGAAAAAACCTTGGCAAAAATGCTTAGAAATTCAATAAAAAATAGAAAATGATTTATTTAAATTTTGGTTATAAAATAAAAAATGTTTATTTTTTTATAAATTATTTTATGGTGATTTTTATTTATTTTTATGAGACTTATTTTTACAAGTTTGCATTTAGACCCTTATAGGTATCTATATCTATGTATTTGAGTATTTTATTTTTATTTAGGTATTTTTAATTTATTTTATTTTGGTTTTTATTTTCTAAAATTACAAAATACTTTTATATACACAAATATATTTTTATTTTATTTTATTGATGTATTATGTACATTAAATAAAATATAAGTATAAAAAGTATATGTATATGTATAGGTGAAATACCTATGTATATGATATCTACAAGTATTTTTATTTGAGTTTTAATTATGGTTTTGTTCTGATTTTAATATACATAATTATTACAAGTATTATTTACAACATTATAAAAATATAAAAATATAAAAATAATGAACAAATAATAAATTGAATATTTTAATATGTACAAGTATACAATAGGGGTCCAAAAGTCAACTTTTAAACCGTAGCTCCGCCAAATGCGAAACCACCACCATTAATTAGCTTATTTTCTTCTATATACAATTAAAGGTGAGTACGCTGCATTTGGAGTTTTTATTTGTGAGATACGGGTCTGGGAAGTTGGCATTCTGGAATTTTATTCAGACCATAACTTTTTATCTGTGTATTATTTTTCTGTGAAATCAATTTTGTATTTTTCTTTATAAAATTATCTACAACTTTCATGTACAAAGTTTCTTTATTTGATGTATAAAAAGTGGAACCAAAAATAGGTCCCAAAATGAATAAAGAATGAATAAAATGTATAGGTATTTTTTCTGTGTTTTGGCCCTTATCTCCCCCTACTTTATTCCTTGTCGACCTATTCATCAAGATGCCTAGGTCTCGGGGTTTCGGGTCATAAAATATTTACAATATTTTATTCTTTTTCTTTTCTTTTCTTTATTCTATAATTTTGGCTTTAAAAACCGCATTTTATACAATATTTACACACATATGCATGAATGCTAAAATGCATGAATTAAGCCTATTTACACGCATTTACTAGGGTTTTTAAGGCCAAAATGATAGAATAAAGATGATGAAACGTGGATTCATCATCCCCCTATACTTGCCTTTGCTAGTCCCTAGCAAACACTTATGCAATAAGTGCAGAAAAAGAAAAACAAAGAAAAGAAAAAGAAGAACGGTGGACTAAATTTAATGATCAAACTTGTCTTCACAAAATCAAAGTTTGGAGCTTAAGTCGGACCTTGGAATTTTAGTGCGGGTGGAACCTTATTGAGAACCGAATTTGAAATCCAACAGTCCCTGAGAATCCCAAAACTCTGCTCAAGTCTCCTCAATAGCCAGGTCAGAAATATCTCAATTCATACGCAAACCCTTACGACTATGAATCTGACTCGTACACTCGTACAGTGTAAGTGATGGTGGGCTCTCCCCAACTAGAATGACAAAGAAACTGACTTCTCCAGTACGACAACCCAATGATTCCCCAATCCAATAACTCCATCCTCGAGGAGCGGGTATTCTCTTCTAAGTTCAAGTGGCAACCAGCTCAAGAGGAGGGGGTGAAGAGAAGAATGGACGGTAGCCAGTGTAGCTACCTATCCTTGGATGCAAGACCAGTGTAGTCAAGTCATCCAGCTGCAGGCTCACATGATATGACTTTGGAACTCAAGCTTGCTTATTGACTTTGTACATACTTGCAGGCTTTTTATTTTTGTACATGCCTGAACCTTTTCTTTTTTTTTTTTTTGAATATACTATTCACAGCAGCATTTACATAAGGAGTTTTTCCTCTTGAGCCAGTAGACTATCCCTCTTTTGAAGCTTTATCGCAACCCACAGCCTCCTGTCTTTAGACTTCCTAATCACTGAACGGGTTGGGATGCACTTCCCTCCCTAGAGGAGGACAAGTGTTTCCACTTGTGTGCGTCTCATACCGGCAAATCCAATCCCCTCGCCACTCCAACTGAGTTGAGCCATGTGAAAGGTGCAGGTGTCCAAGTAAGGTCATTATCAACAAGAGTCGTGCGTGTGCTCCGAAAATACTCTACTTAGGCAATCAAGAATCCATTGAACCAAGTCACGTGATCCTCAAAGAATTAAGTCAACTAGACCTGAAGTACCTCAAACCCAGTTCCTACAAGGTTCCTGTTATTAGGTAGATTTTAAGGTCCAATCAAGCTCCAATCTCCGGATTTTACTTAGACTTGTTCGACTATCAAACTCAGTCCGAAAAATGCGAATGCTATGCAATGCAATGCAGAAAATATTTTTGTGATGCAATTTTCAAGATTTTGAACTTTTTATGGATTTTTGAAAAGATGATGATGATGCATATGCATTTTTGTCTTTTTCAAAAAGATTTTTCAAATGTTTTTGGATTTTAATTTTGCAAATGTTTTTGGGAATTTTGAAAACAAAAAGTTTTGGCTAAAAATTAGGTGAAAATATGTACACGGGAGTGCTTCTAATATATACAAGAAGTTGATTTTAAGAATTTACAGGGTAAGTGGTCAGTTTTATACATATATATAGGTAGAGGATTTTGGTGTGATGTGAATATTCCTCAAACTTATTTGAAAACAATTTACACACAATTTTTGAAAACTATAGTCCAAAATAGTTTTTACAAACATTTTACACACATTTGAAAATCATTTTGCAAAGGCTTTCAAAACAGTATATATAGGTTTTTCAAATCATTTTTGCAACCTTTTTTCAAAACCATTTTGCAAATCATTTTTCAAACATTTTTATTTCACACAAGAAAATAAATTTTACAAACCACACATTTTACACACAGGTTGAAAACACGAAACAAAATATTTTCAAAATAGTTTTCAATAGATGTTCACAAAGATTTTCAAACTATTTTTCAAACATTTTACAAAAAACATTTTCACCTGATTTATTAATCAGTAAATACAAAAGGAATTTGAGGAATAATCACATCTTTTTATTAAGAATTTTTAATGAATTTTAAAGAATTATTACCCATATTATTAAGAAAATACGAAAGTACGAGTTATGGCTAAAGTATATACGTAGTATATACGACCCCCCTATACTTAGCTTGAGCTATGTCCTCATAGATCGGAGAGAAAAGAGAAGACATAACTCGTACTAAGTATAGGAAAATCTAAAGAATACAGGAATGAATCAATGAATGAGAAGTTGACCGTCCCCCTCTACTTAGGATCAAATAATCCTAAGTATAGCAGACTGTACACAACGCAGGAGGGTCAAGGGTGGGAATGAACAGATCGTACTCAGATTGTCTCCCCCTATACTTAGGGTAAGATATCCCTAAGTATAGACAAGAAGAGGAGACAATGGAGAGGATCAAAGAATGGAAATACTCGGGGTGCACACCCCCCTATACTTAGGACAAAGTACGTCCTAAGTATGGGAAACTGTCTACAAGGGCGGCACATTTTTGATAGATGAAGAAGATAGAAGAGGAAAAGAAGAAAAGAAGAAAAGAGATGAAGATGGAAGAAGAGATCGTGGGGATGTACACGTCACTCCCCTACACTTAGGGTAAAAGAAGCCCTAAGTATAGGCAACAACAGGAGTGACGAAACGGAACGAAGAGCGAACTCGGCTTGTCCACCCCCCTATACTTAGGACAAAGTACGTCCTAAGCAAGCAGACACGAGAATGGGTGGACGAGCAATACGGTAGAGAGAACAAAGGTACACAGAAGTGAATATACAACAGAGATGGATATACAGATGGTCAAGAAGGTAGAAAGCGAACCTTCTTGCGGGACCGCTGAGGAATGGATCTGGTGTGATGCAGGTCGACATCGGGGTCCATAGTGGACGAAAGCCGATCAGGGTCGACGGGGTGTAAGTCCTCAGGGGCCCTAGGGTGTGAAGGCACAGACGGAGTAGTGGAAGAAGTACGGCTAGGTCCGGCCTTGGGAGTCTCGCTGATATCAAAGTGAAATGGGATGAACTCATCCTCATCGGAAGAAGTGTACTCAGAGTCGTCCAGCGAGGTGTCATCCAGGTCAAAATCAAAAGGCACGAACTCATCGGTGGAAGTAGTCGAGCTCTGTTCGTCCTCTATAATCTCAATCGGATCATCTTTCTCATCAAAAGGCCCGAATTTCTGAAGAAAAGCAACAAAATCAAATTCGGCCTTAGTCTCATCAGTATCTACATGAACAGGAGCGGACTCATCAGTGGAAGTAGTCAAAGCATGCCCGTCCTGTATAGTCTCTAAATCTGCCCTCCGCTCAACGGTATCAATCGTGTAGATCCCGCGGATGTCATCAACACAACGCCAAGTCCCAGAAGAAGGAACGTCGAGGTCCATGCTTTCCAAGTTTTCCTCAACCGGTAGGAATTCTCGGGTCTCAGTGGAATCCAATAGACAACAAAATTCTCTGATAGTATCATCAAGGTCATGGTCCTCGAGGTCAGCCAAGATAGGTGTGGTCACATCAGGTGCAGGTCTCTGGTCGGCAGTGGGTGCGGTGATCACTGCTTCGCCCTCATCAGCAGGACGGAAGCGAATCTCTCCTGATCCGTAATCAATAACGACTCTCGC
This sequence comes from Ottelia alismoides, assembly GCA_037367405.1. Classification (NCBI taxonomy): domain Eukaryota; kingdom Viridiplantae; phylum Streptophyta; class Magnoliopsida; order Alismatales; family Hydrocharitaceae; genus Ottelia; species Ottelia alismoides. The sequence continues at coordinate 167,506 of JAZKJV010008364.1, read as the reverse complement.
AGAGGCGAGGAACGGTCGTCCCAGGATGATTGGAGATGGCTCCCCTGTGGAGGTCTCCATGGGCAATACGACAAAATCAACGTGATAGCTCATGCCCTGAATCGAGATGACGGCGTTTTCAAGGATACCCTTCGGCCTCTTTATTGATCCATCAGCAAATTGTACAATCATCCTGGTCTTCTTGAGAGGCCCTAGGTGAAGAGACTGTACCAGCGAGAAGGGTATGATGCTAATAGAAGCACCGCCGTCTAGGAGAGTGCGATCACATGTGTGGTCAGAGATGGTGCAGCTAATGAAAGGTGTGGCAGTGTTCCTCTTCTTAGGAATGGGACGGTGTGTGATGGCGTGGGCAGTGGCCATGGTCAAGATATGACGCTCAGATCTGCTCCTCCGCTTTCTCTTCTTGGGAAGAGGAGCAGATAAATCGGTCATGGCCTGCTGAAGTGGGGCACGGATAATCTCATGTATGGTGGCCACCACTTCGGGTTCAGTCAGCATTTTTTTGAATTTTTGGACCTCCTCCATACAAGGGAGAAGGTCGGAATCAGCATATACACGAGGTATGCCAAGAGCAGTCTGTACAGCGGCATCCTCGGGGTCAAAGGTGGGACCGGGTGTGAATGTATGTGTGGACAAGGGATCTGGCAAGTGGGTGCTCTCCTCAAAGTCTGACTCGATCAAAAGTCTCCCAATCTCTTTTTGTGTTTTTAAAATTTTCTCATTTTTTTGTATTTTGGGCGATTGCAAGCTCTCATGATAATCCTCAAATGATTCCATATCCTCAAAGACTGGAGCGGCATTCTGGTTCTTATTTAAACTAGTAAGATCAGTGATCCTCGAATTCATATGCTCCATCATCTGGTTCAAGGTCTCAAGTGTGGATATCATGAAAGGTGACTCCAAAATCTCAGGATCGGGTGAGTCGAATGTGGGCGGTGGGTGCGGACAAAAATCACATTCCGGATCAGGATACTCAAGGAAGAGCGGGTTGTCGAAATGTGTAGGCGAAGGTGGTGGAAATGATTGGTGAAGGTCAAAGTCCGGATCCTGAAATAGTGGGTTGGTCGGATATGTACAAAAATCAGGAGCAAAGTCCTCCTGGAAAAAAGGAGGTGGACCGGCTGGAGTGAACGAGTGATCCGCAAAGTCCGGATAGAATACGCTCCAGTCGGCCATCTCGAAGCAAAAGAAAATGATCGGGAGAGCACGATGGTCAAGTCAAGAGAGTAGAAAAGAAGGCGCAAGTGCACAGCGGCGATCTAGGACACACAAACAATCACAGACAAAAATGAAATAAATCAAACCCTCAATTCACCTACTCAACTCGGTAGAGACCGCAAAGAGCGGTCTTTTTATCTTGTCTGTTTTAGAGTTAGGTGAGAAGTCAAAATATTGCGCAAACACTTAGGGGGCTGAATATGGGATTTGGGCTCTAACCTTAGTGTGCGCGAGCAAGTAAAAGCGAAGACAATGAGGGAATTACTCGCCCCAAGAGAATATTTTCTTTTTGGTCGATTTTAGGGTCGAGTAATATTAGCAGTCCCAATTTTATTGGTTATCACTCTTTTTGGATTTTTAGTGAGTAATGCACGAGCCTAACGAGGAGTCGATTCCTTTAAGCACCTAGATTGGCAAAATCAGAGGTAGAGAGGCGGAAAAGCAATGCAAGCGGCAATCGATGATGAATGCTAAAGAGAAATGCTCACCTTGCCTCCAGCACTCTACATGCAAAGATGCTCAGCAGAATTGAAACCTATCTATATGCAAATGCAAAAACCGATGAAATCGCCCTAAGTTTCAGAAATTGCTATTAGCGGGAAGCACCACAAGCCGACCACCAATCCTCAACCCTAGAGTCCGGTCTAGGCTCACCCCTCCTCTGCTCAACAAATTGAGGGTAGGAGAAAGCGCTTTGCAGGGAGAGCTCGCGGCGCGACGGATTGAAGGTGATGATCAACTGTTTATAATTTGACTAAGTCCAAACGAAACTATAGGTACATGCAATGTTGATTAAGGTGTTTGGACCTAATGCTACGCAAGCAATCCTAAGACTAGGGCTCAATCACACAAAGTAAATAAAATCGAAAAACAAAACAAAATAAAAAGAATGCGAGAAAACCGGCAAAAACCGCGACGAGCCCCCAAGTGAACAACCACTTGGAAATTAGGCTCAAGAGTCCAAGTCCGAGGGTACCTGTATTATTACAAATTAAGGTCACTCTCTTACTTAAATTACACTGATAAATACAAGAAATAAATTCTACAACTAAAAATGGAGCTCGGTCTTCAAAAATCTCTCCCTGTCTCCTTGGTGCTAAGCTGGCAGAAGCCGGCTTCACGTGGGTGCGTAGGCGCCTAGGGTGGAGCGCCTCCCTCGATCCGCGGTTCCTCGCACGAAGTCAACAAGAGAGGGGGTTAGACAGCTCAACAGGTATATCAAAGATAAAGAATAATAAAATAGCAAAAATGAAAGCCGCGAAATAAACAATCAATCACAATCACAACAAGACCCGAACTAAGCGTTGTTGCTCCCCGGCAACGGCGCCATTTGTTTAGCCCAAAAAGTCAAGCGGTCGTATTGATCCACAAGGCGGATCAACAGTCGATGCGGTGACCGCTCAAAAATTCGGATTAAAACAACAATTAACCCACAACAAGTAAATCAAGCAATGAAAGTAAATGTACGGAGTTAAAATTTATTATAACTCTACAACAAGATGTGTATAGTGCAAGTATGTGTAGAGGTCGAACACAGGGAGCAGAAAGGCTAGATCGGGGCAAAAATGCTCAAAATGTGTGTGTATGTGGTCAAATGTCTACTATGCTATTTTTTTGTGGGTTTTTAATTTTATATTTTTTTTAATTTTGATTTTGTATTTTTGTATTTTGATTTTATAATTTACTGATTTTATAATTTCTTTTTATATTTTATATTTTTTTTTATATTCTTTTTCAATATTGGAAAATAAGAACAATGTAATAAAAAGGACAAAGAGGTATTTATAAAAATAGACAAAAATATCCAAAAATATGAAAATAAAGTCTTTTTGGTCTTTTTCTACTTTTTTACTGTTTTTGTGATTTTTGGGTAATTTTTAGAATGTTTTTGGTATTTTTAATTAATAAAATAAAGAAAACAGTGGAGAAAATACAAGGCTGAAACTAAAAATGGAGAAATAAAATAGAAATCAGTGGCAAAAATTCCCCAACTTAATTTTCAGTGAACGATAATAAAACAAAGAAAATTCAGGAAAAGAAAACACTATTTTTGGATTTTTTATGAATTTTATAAATTTTTATGAAGGTTTTTAGAGTTTTGCAATTTTTAGGAGTTTGGTTTTGTATTTTTTAATGATTTTTGGCTGGGAGTTAAAACAAACTAATAGACACAAAATATATTTTTTTGGAATTTTTCTGGAGTGTTTTTATATTTTTTAGTGATTTTCTAATGCAAACAGTGCTGAAAATAGATGTTTTTGATTTTTAATAAATATAAAAACAAAATAAAAACAAAAACTAAAATTGTGGCGTGGAAGTACAAGTGCACAGGAGCTTAAATCCAATTTTGTGGAATTTTTAGACTTGAGATGATGATCTAATTAATTCAAACAAGCTTACAAACATGACACAGCCTGGCAGGGGCTTAAACGTAAATATACAAAAGTCTAGGGTTGACTACGCAAAATCTCCACAAAATATTTTACTAGATGAAAAAGTTCCTGGTCTACATCTTAAATACCCAAAAACCGCAAGCCTCTGCCTGCAAAATACCCACGCGCACGTGCTATGCGCGTGCGCTTGGCTGGCAGGGGCACAAAGTAATTGCAGATACGCGCAGGGGGTTTTTAGAAATTATTACAAAAAAATGAACAGCAGTTGAAAGTTATAAACTATTAACTAATAACAAAAAGAGTGGGCAGTAACTTGCAAAATACCCAGAGCTGGGGCGCATCCAACGGCGACGGTTAATCCACTTACGCCACGTGGCGGCGTCACAGGGGCCGATACCCCTTCGTGCTTGCGGCCCTGATTAGACCTGAGATGGGCGATCGGACGGCGGAGCTTGATCTGATCGTGCGGCTGCTGCTCGCCTGGATGTGCGCCTTTGATCGGACGGCTAAGAGGCCGTCTGGAAGAACACGCGAGGAACCGCGGCCAGGGGGGCCTCGAACGACGATTCCTCACGCGCCTGGCTGCCTGCAGAGGTCCCCGACGGTGGAAAATCGTCCAGGGGAAAGTCGTTTACCCACTGGGGGCGGCGAAATGGTGGGATATGCGTCGAAATGTTGTCGCGATGTCGGGTCCGGCCTGCAGCTCCAGGGGCTTCGGCGTGCGTCAAAAATGACCCCAGATGGGGGTTTCCTTGCTCCTGGACCCTACAAAATAAACGTACAGCAAAAGCAAGGGGTCCAGGATAACAAAAACGGACGGTTGAGGCGGGGTTTGGCGTAAAGAGGTTGGCCGGAGCTCGAGGGGCTCCGGCAAGGGTGTTTGATGTTGAGATCGAAGTCAATAGTTGGTTTGATGCGAAGCTAAGTACAGGAAAACAAGGCTAAAAGCTACAGCTACATATTACGCAAGGAAAATCAGGGAGAAACGACCTCGAGGGCTGAGACGAGCCCAAGGTTGGGTACCTCACGGCCAAGCTTGGCCGGAGATGGGTGGAGACGCCCAAATAACTAGCCGAACACCGCCTTGATGGGCTGGAGGTGGTGCTGTCACCACCACCGGTCCAGAGCTCCAAACAAAAGGGGGGAAGACGGGTCAAAATGAGGTTCAAAGGTTGGAGGAGGTGTTTGGGTGGTTTTTGAAAAGATGGTCATGGTGCGAAGTTCAAGGACGTGTCACGGGCGCTGTGATGATCAGAATGCCAAGCCAATGCCTGGGCGTGGTAGCTGGATCATAGGTGATCAACTCTCGTGAAGAGGCCGACCTCAAATGGTGAAAGGATCGCCCTCCAAAAAGCCGCGAAATCGAAGAAAAATGCAGTCTGACAACTGCCAGACCTCGGTCAGAGAGTTGACCGAGGTCAACCAAGGAAGAGATCTGGTTGGTCCACGTGGACCAACCAGAAAAAACCTTGGCAAAAATGCTTAGAAATTCAATAAAAAATAGAAAATGATTTATTTAAATTTTGGTTATAAAATAAAAAATGTTTATTTTTTTATAAATTATTTTATGGTGATTTTTATTTATTTTTATGAGACTTGTTTTTACAAGTTTGCATTTAGACCCTTATAGGTATCTATATCTATGTATTTGAGTATTTTATTTTTATTTAGGTATTTTTAATTTATTTTATTTTGGTTTTTATTTTCTAAAATTACAAAATACTTTTATATACACAAATATATTTTTATTTTATTTTATTGATGTATTATGTACATTAAATAAAATATAAGTATAAAAAGTATATGTATATGTATAGGTGAAATACCTATGTATATGATATCTACAAGTATTTTTATTTGAGTTTTAATTATGGTTTTGTTCTGATTTTAATATACATAATTATTACAAGTATTATTTACAACATTATAAAAATATAAAAATATAAAAATAATGAACAAATAATAAATTGAATATTTTAATATGTACAAGTATACAATAGGGGTCCAAAAGTCAACTTTTAAACCGTAGCTCCGCCAAATGCGAAACCACCACCATTAATTAGCTTATTTTCTTCTATATACAATTAAAGGTGAGTACGCTGCATTTGGAGTTTTTATTTGTGAGATACGGGTCTGGGAAGTTGGCATTCTGGAATTTTATTCAGACCATAACTTTTTATCTGTGTATTATTTTTCTGTGAAATCAATTTTGTATTTTTCTTTATAAAATTATCTACAACTTTCATGTACAAAGTTTCTTTATTTGATGTATAAAAAGTGGAACCAAAAATAGGTCCCAAAATGAATAAAGAATGAATAAAATGTATAGGTATTTTTTCTGTGTTTTGGCCCTTATCTCCCCCTACTTTATTCCTTGTCGACCTATTCATCAAGATGCCTAGGTCTCGGGGTTTCGGGTCATAAAATATTTACAATATTTTATTCTTTTTCTTTTCTTTTCTTTATTCTATAATTTTGGCTTTAAAAACCGCATTTTATACAATATTTACACACATATGCATGAATGCTAAAATGCATGAATTAAGCCTATTTACACGCATTTACTAGGGTTTTTAAGGCCAAAATGATAGAATAAAGATGATGAAACGTGGATTCATCAGGACCGTACTGGGAATTCTGCCTCCAGGTGTTTCCGTGAGAAGGAGGCTGGTATTGGTAGGAGGGCTGGAAAGGTCTCCCACCCTGCTGCTGCTGGTGATAGGGCATGTTGCCCATGTTCTGACCCTGAGAGTGTCCCTGAGGATGGGTCAGTTGCGCTTCATTGTTTCATATGCCATTCATCTCCTGAATCAGTGGCGGGGGTGGAGAGAACTGCTCGGAGTATGCTGGCTGGGGCTCAGGTTGATATACAACCATCTGTGTCTGGGGCTGCGGGGGCTGCTCCGGAACCTGCACGTAGTACACGTGCTGGACAGGCTGGGGCTGCAATGGAGTCGGATGAGGGTGTTGCTGCATTGTGGGCTCCTTCTTCTCAGCATTCGGCTCGGCAGAAGTAGACACAGCGTTGCACATATTTGCATTCAATGCACGAACGAGTTGCTCCATCTGTTGGGAAATCTAGTCGAACTTCTCCAGACCCTGGGTCCTCTTCTCAATGACTACCAATTTTTCGAGGTCATGCGACCTCTTCTCAATGATATCCACCTTGGACAGATGGCTCCCAATGATGCTCAGGTTGGAGCTCTCATCCTTGTCCTCGGTATGAGAAGCCATGTTTACTGGCTTGCTGATGGCGGTTGGTGGCTTCATGTATGCTCGGGACGAGGTTTGCGCGGCTTCTCCTTCAGCCATTTCCTCGAAGACGTTCCATACCACGTCCTCGTCCTTGTTGAAATGCGAACCGCCGCAAGCGGCATCTACAAGCTTTTGGCTCTCAAGTGATAGCCCACCAAAGAAGTGCTGCACGAGACTAGTCTTCGGAATGTCATGGTGGGGACACTTTTCCTGGAGATCCTTGAATCTCTCCCACGCTTCACGGATGGTCTCGTGGGGTTGCTGGCAGAAACTGGAGATCCGGGCACTCATCTGATTCAATCGCCCGAGAGGGTAGAATTTATGGAGAAATGCAGACTTCAGCTCCTCCCAGGTCGTGATGACCTTCCCAAGATGGTCAACCTAATAGAGGGCCTTATCTTGAAGGCTGAAGGGAAACGCGGTCATCTTGACTACCCCCATCGGAATTCCAGGGTAGTGAGCAGTGGCACAGATGCGGCCAAACTTCTTGAGAAAAATATACGGTTCCTCAGTGGTGTTCCCGTGGAATGTGGGAAGTAGCGACAGAAATTGCGGCTTCAGCTCGAAGTGGGCGTGCATACGTGGAACCTGAATCCACTCAGTGATGCGTCCCGCTCCTGGGTTGTATGTTTCCTTGAGTGTAGGCTTTGGCTGCGGTGGATCTACTTCTGTTGCTTCAAATTCGGGTCCTCCCACTGAGAACTCATCTCTGACTTCATGAAAATTAGGATCATAGTTCGGATCATCCTCTTGTCGGTCGTCTCTTGCGTCGGCCCTCCTCCTCAGATCGTTCAGCATATCTTAGAAGGTGGTATGGGCCATGGCTTGATTAGTCAACTGCTGCTGAATGGCTTGGATGGAAGCCAGCAGCTGACTGTTAACCTCGTTTTGTGTGGTGTACTGCCCTTCCCCCTGATTGACTTCAGGTTCAGGTGGGGGTTGCGGTCCTTTTCCTCTTCCTCCGGCCATTTCGGATTCTGCTTGGTTTGCTGGATCGGGATCGGGTTCAAGGTCTGCACATGGAAGAATGCTGTGATCAGTCTGAATTGCGGCACCAGATAGAGAGATGTGGTCTGTGTCAAGGTCAACACAGAATTTTGTTAAGGATGGCGATGTGTAAGGAGTAAAATCGATTGCCATCCAAAACAGACAAAATTCGGGACGAGAGTGGTCCCGGTTTATTGAAGAAGACAGTGAGTCTAGAGATCGGTTCACGGGATCTGAACCAGGTTCTCGGGAATCGCCCTGAATTATTAGAGAGGGAGAGCGAATGGATCTGATGTGGGTGCCGACGGAGTCTCGACTAAACTGCCCATTCGTCGCCATCTCGGAAATCAAGAGGAAGATCGATGTGGATGAAAGATGGGGGGGTCAACAAGAAATAAATGGAGTGTATAACAGTAGAAGGCTCTCAATGAGCAAGGGTCAACAGGAGGGAGAACAAAATTTACGCAAAGTGCGATATTTTTTATCTTGACCTAAATGAATAACTAGCAATCAAACACAAAACAAGGGGATTCACCAACTCAACGCGTGAAGCCGTGAAGGTTCGGCTTTTATCTTTGTAATTTTTATCTTGAATTCAGGAAGTTATCTTTTAACGAGTCCTTAGAGCGCTACGCCTATAGGAGCGAGAGTACTGCCGGAAAAGTATTCCCGTACTTGTCCTCCTCCTGTGTAACCTGTAGCTTGTGCTTTTTGAGGTCCTTGTAACCCTTCCTGGATCCCTACTCAGCCAAAGAAAAGAGGGAGGAAGCCGATAGGCGAAACCGATACTTTGGATCTCGTTCGCAACGGAATCACCCGTGAACGTGCAAGATCCTACTCGGACGCAGACGGTGAGACAGACACACCCGTGAAGGCGTGGCCTATGTTCTATACTTCGGACAAGGTTGATGCTCACACAATAGTGAGTCACCACTGGCGACCAAGCCCTACTCGCCTACGTACGATAGTAGCGCCAATACTTCGGAAATCTAGGCGATACACAAGGCAGCCACAAGCTGGGTTTTGGGCTCTAATCCTTACGAAGCACTCAACTTACTTGGAAGGAGACCTTCCCATGCAACATGAATACAAGTGAGGGTATTGCTCTCCCCAATCAATGAATCCAACTACCAATTTTATTTAGGTCAAGGTTTTCTTAGCAGTCCCTTTTTTAATTTTTTTGGTGTTATCGCTTCTTTTGAGTGGATTCAAACAAGCTCCTAACGATTTTGTATTTTCTTGATCCTACTTTGTCCAAAAACAGAGGGAGAAAAGAGTCAGAAAAGCCAATGCAAGTCGGCACCAAGATGGAAATCTCACCTTTGTGCCTAAATGATGGATGCAAAGTAAGAAGACTTACAGTGAATCTCAGCTCTCTCCATGCGGGATGCAAAGCAGAATTTATAAACCTAACTACATGCCGGTATGCACTGCGGAAATCGTCCTAAGATAGGCAACTGTTAGCATGAAGAACCACAAGCTAACCACTATCCTCCAATCCTAAGGTCCGGTCTAGGCTCACCCCTCCTTCTCTCGACAAATCGAGTTTAGGAGAAGCGCTTGGCGGGATGAGCTCGCGGCGCGCGGATCAAAGAATAGTGAATCAACTGTTTAATTAAACTAAGTCCAAGCACGAGCTATAGGTACATGCAATTGTTGTTAAGGTGTTTGGACCTAATCTAATCGATCAAGCAATGCCTAGGTCTAAGGGCTCAATCCACAAAAGAAATGGAAAAGAAATCAAAACCGGAAAATGACAGTCGAGAAACGCGAAGAAAACCGCGGTGAGCCCCCGGGTGAACAAACATCCGGAAATTAGGCCCGAAGTGTCTGAGTGTTCAAGTCCTGTATTATTACAATTAAAATGGCTCTCTCTCACAAAAATACAAAACCAACTATCTCTCTCTCAAGCTCTCCTGCTCTCTCCTGCCGGCTAGGGTAGAATAGCCGGCTCCTCCTCCCAAGGATGCACAGGATCCCCTAGGCGATCCTCCTCGTTCAGATGTCCCTCGCAAGAAAACAAGAGAAGTGTCAGACAGTTCAAACAAATTATGCACGAAAAACAAGTAATAAAAAAATAGCTAAGCAGATAAAAGACGCAAAAGTACTCTACAAGCTGATGCTCCCCGGCAACGGCGCCATTTGAAAAACGAGAGTGCGAGAGCCGCTAAATAGTGGTCTGACAAATCAGACTCACTGTCGCTGATGCGACTACTCAAGCCTTCCCGTTCGTCAACAATCAACCCACACAATCACTCAATCAATCAAGAGCAAGGATTAAGATTTATTATTCCCTACTAAAAATGTACAATGCCAAGCAAGTAGGGGTCGAACACATGAAACAAAGGTGCAGAGTATAGACAAAAGTCAAAACCTAGGTCTAATGGACTACTTAGCCAATCTAATTTTTTTGTGGGTTTTAAATTTAATTAACTAATTTTTTTATTTTTTATTTAATTTTAAATTTTGTATTTTGGTTTTTAATTTTCTGATTTTTGTATTTTATATTTTATATTTTTTTCTATTTTCTTTTTCAATATTGGAATATATGAGCTATATAATAAAAGAGGTGATAAACTATTTATAAAAATATACAAAATTAGTCAAAAATTCAGAATCGTTTTGCCCTTTTTATAAATTTTTACTGTTTTTGTGATTTTTGGGTATTTTTCAAAATGTTTTTGGTATTTTTAAATAGCAAAATAAAGGGAAATAGGGAATTAGCTACTGGTTGGGGGCAAAATGGGAATTAAAAATATCAAACAGCCACCAAAATTTTCCAAACTAATTTTAAAATAAAGATAATAAAATGTAGAACCTACAGAACTGAGTTTTGATTTTTTCTGAGTCTTCTATGATTTTATATATTTTTTTGAAGTTTTTGTGTATTTTCGACTTTTTAAGGTTTTTTTTGAGATTTTTAGTGATTTTTTGAGTGACACTAAAATAGATTAAAATGCATAATAGGTAATTTTTTGGAATTTTTAGAGGTATTTTAATATTTTTTTGGTATTTTCTAAGCTAGACAGTACTGAAAATAGCTATTTTTTATTTTTAATAAATAAAAAATGTGACAAAAATGAAAAATAAAAAAATGGCGTGCAATGGCAAGTTAACAGGAGCTTAAGTCTATTTTTTGAGAATTTTTGGCACTTAAATGATGCGTGAAATAAATAGCTCAAACATACAAAAATCCTAAGCCTAACAGGGGTATAAATGTAATTATAGAAACATCCAGGGGCTTAGGTGCAAATTTCACCAAAATACACGCACAGAACACGTGATCTGTCATTCACAGGGGCATATTTGCAAATACAAGAAACCAACGGGGGCAAACATGCAATTATCCCAAAAAACATATTTAAATAACTACGCACAAGGGTATAACTACAAATGGATGAAAGTTGAGGTTCGAAAATGCAAAATACCCAAAAGTCACGCGCCCCAGTCACGTGACTGAAGTGCAAATAAAGAAAGTTCCTGGGCCTAAGCTCAACTATTACAAAACTTTTTAATGGGAAAGTAAAGTTCTAGGACTAGAAGTTAAATACAAAAATTCTTGGATGAAAATCGCAAAATACCCAAGATGCTGATCGTGCGGCCGAGGGAGGTCCACTTATCCACGTGGCGTGCGATGGTGGCTCGATGACGGTTCGCGTGGACGTCCCAGATCAGATGCGCATCGAGATCCGACAGTTGCAGGCATTTGAGAATCTGACGGTTCCTGTACACGTGGAGGGGGGCTCCTAATCCAACGGTGGGGAGAGGTTCACGAAGAACACTCCCCCTGGTGAGCTTTGGCTGGCGAATACGGCCGACACACGGCCTCTCCGGCCCTAGGATCAAGGGCAAAACAATCCTGGGGCCCGTCCGCGTCGATGGATCTCCTCAGCCGAAGCTGAGGTGACCGGAGGTGCTCGGACGAGGGAGGGCGCCTGGAGGTGCTTCCCTGAACCTTCGAGGCTCGATTGGGCCTCCTTTGCACTTCGTTCCTGCAGGGTTAGACGCACGGCAAAAAGGGGATGCTCGGAGTGCTCTCCGAGGATGAGATGGACGCGGAAGGTGGCTCGGACGTGGAGCTCCGGCGAGCGGCGGAGAGGGGAGCTCGATTGCTCGATCTAGGCGAGATCAAGGTGGATGGAAGGGTGGTGCGTGATGACGGAGCGAAGGGGTAGAGGATGGAGGTGATCTTGGCGGCTGTCGATGATGGAGGTGACCGGAAAGTGGAGGCGGAGCTAAGCTCTGTCATGGGCTTTGATCGAGGGAACCACGGCGATTAACGAAAAGAAATACAAAACTGCTATATACCTAACCTAACCTACGCTAAGGCTACAAGAAAATGGAAAGAGAAGGGGGTGAGACTCACCAGAGACGTCGGGATGGAGGTCGCGGCGGAGCTCCGACGAGGGATGGATCAACTTCGATTCGACGCCAGATGACTCAAACCTAGGCTCTATTTGACTCCTGCTGTCACCAGGAACACGATAGGCTAGGGGTTTTCGGGTGGATTTGGCGGAAGAAGGATCAAAATTCAAATCGAAGTCGGGGGGTGGCTTTTGAATGGTGGTCGGGCGGCGTGAAAGACGAGGGTCAAACACCTCGATCAGCGGTCCTCAACCCCAGAAATCCCTTGGGCGTGAATCACCATTAATCGAGGAGCAAAAACGCAGAAGGCATCGACATGAATTGGTGCAAGGTCAACCCCAGAAAATGGCGAGAAGAAGAGACAAAATGCTTCTGACAATAGGCACAGGGGGTGGGTCAGACAGTTGACTGGGGTCAACTGTCCAGGCCCTCTGGTTGGTCCACGTGGACCAACCAGAAAAAACCCCTGGAAAAAGATTTTAAAAATGATTTTAAAATACTAAATGACATTATTATAATTAGGTTATAAAGTAAAAAATGTTTATAAATTTATGAATTATTTTATTATGAATTTTAATTATTTTTATGAGGTTTATTTTTATAAGTTACTTATTATAGCCTATATAGGTATAATATCTACATATTTTGTTCTTTTATTTTTATTTTGTGTATTTTAATTTTATTATTTTTATTTAGTATTTTATAAAATTATAAAAGACTTTTATACACATAAATATATTTTGTTTTATTTTTCTGATATGTTTTGTATATTTAATAAAATATAAGTAGATATTGTATGGGTATGTATATAGGTATAATACATGTGTATTTTATATACATTTATTTTTATTTTGAGTTTTATTTGGGTTTTTATTCCTGTTTTAATGTTCATAATTATTATAAATAATATTCACAAAATTATAAAATTATAAAAACACGAAAATAATGATTAAAGAATAAATTGAATATTTTAAGCTGTACAGGTATACAATGTGGGTCCAAAACTCAACTTTCAAACCGTAGCTCCGCCAAATGCGAAACCACCACCATTACATAGAGTATTTTATTCTATATACAATTAAAGGCGAGTTTGCTGCATTTGGAGTTTTCATTTGTGAGATACAGGTCTGGGAAGTTGGGATTCTGGATTTTTATTCAGACCATAACTTTTTATCTGTACATTATTTTTCAGTGAAATCAATTTTGTATTTTTCTTTATTTACTTACCTACAACTTTCATGTACAAAGTTTCTTTATTTGATGCACAAAAAGTGGAACCAAAAATAGGTCCCAAAATGAATAAAGAAGGAATGAAATAGAAGGTATTTTTATTATATTTTAACCCTTATCTCCCCCTACTTTATTCCTTGTCGACCTATTCATCAAGATGCCTAGGTCTCGGGGTTTTGGATCATAAAATATTTACAATATTTTATTCTTTTTCTTTTCTTTTCTTTATTCTATAATTTTGGCATTAAAAACAGTATTTTATACACTTTTTACACACATATGCATGAATGCTAAATTGCTCTATTTAATGCTATTTTCAAGCATTTGCTAGGGTTTTTGAGGCCAAAATGATAGAATAAAGATGATGAAATGTGGATTCATCACCCTCCTATACTTTACCTTTGCTAGTCCCTAGCAAACACTTATGCAATAAGTGCAAGAAGAAAAAGAAAGAAAAGAAAAAGAAGAACTTGGATTTAGTTTAATTATCAAACTTGTCTTCACAAAATCAAAGTTTGGAGCTTAAGTCGGACCTTTGGAATTTTAGTGCGGGCGGAACCTTAATGAGAACCGAATTTGAAATCCAACGGTCCCTGAGAATCCCAAAACTCTGCTCAAGTCTCCTCAATAGCCAGGTCAGAAATATCTCAATTCATACGCAAACCCTTACGACTATGAGTCTGACTCGTACAGTGTAAGTGATGGTGGCTCTTCCCAACTGAAATGGCAAAGAAACTGACTTCTCCAGTACGACAACCCAATGATTCCCCAATCCAATGACTCCATCCTCGAGGAGCGGGGTATTCCCTTCTAAGTTCAAGTGGCAACCAGCTCAAGAGGAGGGGATGAAGAGAAGAATGAACGGTAGCCAGTGTAGCTACCTATCCTGGGATGCAAGACCAGTGTAGTCAAGTCATCCAGCTGCAGGCTCACATATTTGACTTTGGAACTTAAGCTTGCTTATTGACTTAATACTTTGCAGGCTTTTTATTTTTGTACATGCCTGAACTATTTTTTTTGAATACTATGTACAACAGCATTTACATAAGGAGTTTTTCCTTTTGATCCAGTGGACTATCCCTCTTTTGAAGCTTTATCGCAACCCACAGCCTCCTGTCTTTAGACTTCCTAATCACTGGACGGGTTGGGGTGCACTTCCCTCCTTAGAGGAGGACAAATATTTCCACTTGTGTGCGTCTCATACCAGCAAATCCAATCCCCTTACCACTCCAACTGAGTTGAGCCATGTGAAAGGTGCAGGTGTCCAAGTTAGGTCATTATCAATAAGAGTCATGCGTGTGCTCCGAAATACTCTACTTAGGCAGTCAAGAATCCATTGAACCAAGTCCCGTGATCCTCAAAGAATTAAGCCAATGAGACCTGAAGTACCTCAAACCCAGTTCCTATAAGGTTCCTGTTATTAGGAAGATTATAAGGTCCAATCAAGCTCCAATCTCTGGATTTTACTTAGACTTGTTCAACTATCAAACTCAATCCGAAAAATGTGAATGCTATGCAATGCCATGCAGAAAATATTTTTGTGATGCAATTTTTTCAAAATTTTGAACTTTTTATGGATTTTTGAAAAGACGATAATGATGCATATGCAATTTTTTTGTATTTTTCAAAAGATTTTTCAAATGTTTTTGGATTTTAATTTTGCAAATGTTTTTGGGGTTTTTGAAAAGAAAAGTTTTTGGCTGAAATCTAAGTTAAAATATTTACACGGGAGTGCTTCTTATATTTACAAGAAGTGGATTTTAAGAATTTACAAGGGTAAGTGATCAATTTTATACATATATATAAAGTGGATTTTGGTGTGATGTATATATTCCTCAAACTTATTTGACACAAGCTTTTTCACACGATTTTTGAAAACTATAGTCCAAAATAATTTTTACAAACATTTTACAAACATGTACACACATTTGAAAATCATTTTGCAAAGGCTTTCAAAACAGTATATATAGGTTTTTCAAATATTTTTGCAACCATTTTTCAAACCATTTGCAAATCATGTTTCAAACATTTTATTTCACACAAAGAAAAGAAATTTTACAAACCACACATTTTTACAAAGGTTGAAAACATGTAACAAAATATTTTCAAAATAATTTTCAATAAATGTTCACAAAGATTTTCAAACTATTTTTCAAACATTTTGCAAAAAACATTTTCACCTGATTTATTAATCAGTAGATACAACAAGAATTTGAGGAACATAACACCTTTTTATTAAAGATTTTTAATGAATTTTAAAGAATTATTAGCCATATTATTAGGAAAATACGAAAGTACGAGTTATGGCTAAAGTATATACGCAGTATATACGACCCCCCTATACTTAGCTTGAGCTATGTCCTCATAGATCGGAGAGAAAAGAGAAGACATAACTCGTACTAAGTATAGACAAGTCTAAAGAATAAATGAATGAACCAATAAGAAGTTGACCGTCCCCCCTATACTTAGGATCAAATAATCCTAAGTATAACAGACTGTACACAAAGCAGGGAGGGTCAAGGGTGCGAATGAACAAATCGTACTCAGATTGTCTCCCCCTATACTTAGGGTAAGATATCCCTAAGTATAGACAAGAGAGGAGAAAATGGAGAGGATCGAAAGAAATGACAGAACTCGGGGTGCGCACCCCCCTATACTTAGGACAAAGTACGTCCTAAGTATGGAAAACTGTCTACAAGGGCGGCACCTTTTTGATAGAAGAAGAAGATAGGAAATAAAAAGAAGAAAAGAAGAAAAGACGAAGAGAGATGAAAGCGGATATGAACAACTCGGAATGGGCATCCCCCTATACTTAAGATAAAGTACATCCTAAGTGTAGCAATGATGAAAGGGATGGCATCATGTTGGTAGAAGAGGATAAAAGAAATTGAAAAGAAGAAAAGAAGAAAAGAAGAAAAGAAGAAAAATAATTCAAAAATATTTTTTTGTGCTTCGCCTTCCTCTGCCTCTTTGGAGATATTCAGCTCATCCTCATAGATTACTTGAACCGAGTCAACGACATCCATGAATGTATCATGTTCAAGGTATGGCTTCAGAAGCTGTCCATTGACTACAAATGGTTGTGCGTCAGCTGACAGATTGGATATCAATACACTTCCGTTGTCACGCACCTGCCTAACCATAAACAGCCCAGTCCATTTACTCTTCAATTTGCCTGGAAAGATCTTCAATTTCGCATCGAACAACCACACCTTCTGACCTGGATCAAAGGACTTGCGACGGATATGCTTGTCATGCCATGTTTTGACCTTCTCCTTGTACATCAGGCTGTTGTCATATGCATAATCTCTGAATTCCAGTAATCTGTTCAGATCCAGCTTTCTGTTCTTTCCTGCTTGCTTGGAGTCCAAATTACAGATGTTAATGGCCCATAAGGATTTGTGAATTAGTTCGACGGGCAAATGGCATGGCTTGCCATATACAAGGCGGTAGGGAGACATTCCCAAGGGTGACTTATGCGTTGTTATATAAGCCCAAAGAACGGAATCAAGCAGCTGAGACCAATTCTTGCGATCCGGACGCACAAGCTTCTGTAAGATTGTCTTGATCTCCCTGTTTGAACATTCAGCTAAGCCATTGGACTGCGGGTGGTAGGGTGAAGCAACACGATGCTCAATGCAGAATTCTTGGGTCAGCTTCTTCACCTCTCGGTTTATGAAATGACTACCCCCGTCAGATATGAGAATCTTGGGAATCCCGAACCGTGCTATGATGTGATCCCTCAAGAATTGACAGACAGTCCTACTGTCGGCGGTTCGGGCGGGAATAGCCTCTACCCATCGACTTACATAATCGACAGCAAGCAGAATGTATTCATAACCCTGGCTGTTGGTAAACGGGTCCATAAAGTCAATGCCCCATGCGTCAAAGACGTCTGAGATCTGAATGTATTTCGGAGGCATCGTGTCTCTCATTCCTATGGTTCCGCCCATCTTCTGACAGTCAGTACAGCCTTTGACATAATCATCTGCATCTTTAAATAATGAAGGCCACCAGAGGCCACTTTGAAGAACTTTTGCTGCCGTTCGTTTACATAAATGATGTCCTCCAGAACCTTGGTCGTGACATAAAGCGAGGACACTTGGAACTTCCTCCTGAGGAATGCGCCTTCTCCAGATACAATCTGCTCCCTCGCGAAACAAATACGGATCTTCCCACTGGTAGAAATGGATTTTAGACAAGAATCTGCCTACTTTCAATTTAGGCCAGTCTTGTGGGATTTTCTTGGCCACCAGGTAGTTCACGATGTCCGCATACCAAGGAAGTGAGGTGACAGACAGAATTGCCTCATCTGGAAAGGTCTCTGTGATCGGCTGCAGGTTCAGCTCAGGAGATTCCGGTTCAGGGAGCCTTGACAGATGATCGGCCACTACATTCTTTACCCCAGGTTTATCTTTGATTTCCAAGTCAAATTCCTAGAGGAGAAGGATCCACCGAACGAGACGTGGTTTGGCGTCCTTCTGCTGTAAGTACCGAATGGCGGAATGATCAGTGTAGATGAATACTTTAGACCCAAAGAGGTAGGATCTGAACTTTTCCAAGGCAAAGACTACCGCTAGCAGCTCCTTTTCAATGACAGTGTAGTTTCTCTGGGCTTCATCGAGCGTTCGGCTAACGTAGTGAATAGCAAATGGTACATTATCTTTCATCTGTCCCAGTACAGCTCCGATGGCATAATCTGACGCGTCAGTCATGATCTCGAAAGGCTGAGTCCAAATCGGTGGCTGTAAGACAGGGGCCTGCGTGATGAGTTCTTTCAACTGGTTGAAGGCAAGGAGCACAAGGTCATCTACAATGAATTCATTGTCCTTGCCGAGCAACTCAGTCAACGGTCTGGCCAGTTTACTGAAATCTTTGATGAATCGTCGGTAAAAACTGACATGGCCCAAGAATGACCGGACTTGCTTGATGTTTGTAGGTGGCTCAAGTTTGGAAATCACGTCCACCTTGGCTGGGTCAACCTCCATACCACGTTTAGAAACAACGTGACCCAGCACAATTCCTTCGGTCACCATGAAGTTGCTCTTTTCCCATGAGAGCACAAGATTGACTTCGCAGCACCTCCGTAAGACTCGGTCTAAATAGTCCAGACATTGGTCAAATGAATCCCCGTAGACTGAAAAGTCGTCCATAAAGACCTCGAGAAAGTTGCCCACCATATCGGCAAAAACTGCAAG
This sequence comes from Ottelia alismoides, assembly GCA_037367405.1. Classification (NCBI taxonomy): domain Eukaryota; kingdom Viridiplantae; phylum Streptophyta; class Magnoliopsida; order Alismatales; family Hydrocharitaceae; genus Ottelia; species Ottelia alismoides. The sequence goes on along the minus strand of JAZKJV010008364.1, from coordinate 148,860 downwards.
CATACACCTCTGAAATGTGGCTGGGGCGTTGCACAGCCCGAACGGCATCTGTTTGAAGGCATATGTGCCAAAAGGACAGGTGAACGTGGTCTTCTCTTGATCTTCAGGAGCAATAGCAACTTGATTATACCCAGAGTAGCCATCCAAGAAGCAGAAATATTCCTTCGCGGCCAATCTCTCCAAGATCTGGTCGATGAAGGGTAGAGGAAAATGATCCGTCTTGGTAGAGAGATTAAGTCTTCTGTAATCCACGCATACTCGCCAAGAAGTGGGTACTCTGGTTGCGATCTCCTCTCCTTTGTCATTCTTCACAATGGTGATCCCTGATTTCTTGGGCACAACATGCAGAGGGCTCTCCCATTTGCTGTCGGAGATGGAATAGATAAATCCCGCATCACACCATTTCTGGATCTCTTTCATAACGACCTCCCGCAGGTTAGGATTTAATCTTCTCTGCAGTTCTCGAGAGGGCCTGCAATCTTCTTCCAGAAAGACGCGTTGCGAGCATAATGACGGATTGATCCCATGGAGATCGGCTGTTCGCCAGCCTATCGCCTTGCGGTTGCGTTCAAGAACCTCCATCAGACGAGATTCTTGGTCTTCGGTCAGATGTGCATTGATGATGACCGGGTACATGTTTGGTTCTCCAGCAAGGAAGGCATACTTCATGTTGGAGGGCAAAGGTTTTAGCTCTGGCGGAGTCTGAGCTGCTTCAGAGGTGACCTCAGCAATTAGTGTAGGTGGTGATTCTTTCAACTGTTCGGTGTCCACCATAATCTGTTCTACTTCTTCTCTCAGATCTTGACAAAATGTCTCGATAATTTCCTCCTCATCAAAAGATTCTTCAGACTTCAGCTCTTGATTTTGAAGGCACATCACCCCCACGACGGTCTCTTGCAGCACATCAGCAAATTCCTCATCCTGATCGATAAGGGGAAATTCGACTGCGGTCTCCACTTCCTCCTCGTGGCAGAGCAGTTCATGGATTTCATTGTCATCCAGAAATAAGTTGGTACCTTGAATTTCTGCTAGAAATTCGCAGTTGTCAGCATACTCAATCACCCTTGCACATGATGGAGATGTCTGTTCGGCTGGTGTTCCCTCAGACAGGGTCTCTACTCTGATTATTTCATTGGCAGCGCCAAAAGTGATTTCTCCCGTCCCATAATTCACTACTGCGTTTGATGTCCGCAGAAATTGTCTTCCAAGTATAATTGGGGTAAGGAGCAATGGAGAGGGGACGTCCATATCTAGGACCACAAAATCGGCCGGGAATGACTTCCCCTGAACCGTGACGATCACGTCCTCCAACAGACCCCTAGGCCGCTTGACTGATTTGTCTGCGAACTGCAGAATCATCTTTGTAGGCTTGAGCGGTCCTAACCTGAAATCCATGAGTAGCGAAGCTGGCATCAAATTGATAGAAGACCCGCTATCGAGAAGTGTTCGTTCAAACTACTGATTGAACATCTGACAACGTACAAGAGGTGCTCCCATATCTGGCTTTTTATCCGGGAGGTTGCTGATGGCGTTAACGGTGGCCATTGTGAGAATATGCTTTTCGGACTTGCCACCCTTGCTTCTGGAGTTGTGAGGATTCGACCTGCGCTTGGTCGTACATGCCTCTTTTAATCATTTCTTCACGGCTGGCATGCACTCAAGAGCCTTCATCAATGGCATATTCAGCACCAAATTCTAGATGATTTCTATAATGGCAGGATCAGACAAAGCATTTTTCAAATTTTTTATTTTTTTGTGCTTTTTCATTGCTTCAGGAAAAGGAATATTTACAAAATCTTCACCAATTCCATTCAAAATAGTGTCCATATTGTTGTGTACAGGTAGACGGTAAAAAAGAATGGATTCATCTACAATTTGTGGACCAAAAATGACAGGCTCGGCTTCTGGTGCTGGCGTTGAACTCGTTGCAGGTGCAGTGCTCCTCTTGTCAGGAACTGGTTGTGAGGCAGGTGCAGGTGTCTCCAATGTTGGATGTTCTCCACCGAGGTTGCTGCTATCTTTTTGTATTTTGCTATTTTTTTGTGATTTTCTGAATGCTGGTGATGCTCCCAAAATGCTACTTGGCCCTGGTGTTGGCTAGACTGATGATTCCCCGTCAGATGCAAGATGCTTTCCCTTCGCCGTCGCTGATGGATGGAGTGTCCTACTGCTCCTGAGAGTAATAGCATTAGATAAAAAAAACAATTTAATTCACCTGATTTGGGTTGGACACTGCCGGCTACCTGCTCCTTGCATCGGAAGTTGTTCGGGTTGGCTTCGACCTGGGCTGGTATGACGGTCTTGGCTGCCGTCAGGTCGTCGATCTTCTGGGTCATCTCAGTCATGTTCTTCATTAACTGCTCTAAACAGGCCAGGGTCGGATTAACTGACACAATCTCAGAGGAGTCCCCCTGCTGGGGTCTAGATTGCTGATATGGTGGCTGAGATTGTGACTGATAGCCTTGAGAGAATTGGTGAGGAGGAGGGTTGGAGGAGTACTGTACATTCTGTTGATTGTATTGAGCAGCCGGATGCTGATGATATCCCTGTCCGCGATATCCGGATTGCTGAGGACCGTACTGGGAATTCTACCTCCAGGTGTTTCCGTGAGAAGGAGGCTGGTATTGGTAGGAGGGCTGGAAAGGTCTCCCACCCTGCTGCTGTTGGTGATAGGGCATGTTGCCCATGTTCTGACCCTGAGAATGTCCCTGAGGATGGGTCAGTTGCGCTTCATTGTTCCATATGCCATTCATCTCCTGAATCAGTGGCGGGGGTGGAGAGAACTGCTCAGAGTAAGCTGGCTGGGGCTCAGGTTGATATACAACCATCTGTGTCTGGGGCTGCGGGGGCTGCTCCGGAACCTGCACGTAGTACACGTGCTGGACAGGCTGGGGCTGCAATGGAGTCGGCTGAGGGTGTTGCTGCATTGTGGGCTCCTTCTTCTCAGCATTCGGCTCGGCAGAAGTAGACACAGCGTTGCACATGTTTGCATTCAATGCACGAACGAGTTGCTCCATCTGTTGGGAAATCTAGTCGAGCTTCTCCAGGCCCTGGGTCCTCTTCTCAATGACTGCCAATTTTTCGAGGTCATGCGACCTCTTCTCAATGATATCCACCTTGGACAGGTGGCTCCCAATGATGCTCAGGTTGGAGCTCTCATCCTTGTCCTCGGTATGAGAAGCCATGTTTACTGGCTTGCTGATGGCGGTTGGTGGCTTCATGTATGCTCGGGACGAGGTCTGCGCGGCTTCTCCTTCAGCCATTTCCTCGAAGACGTTCCATACCACATCCTCGTCCTTGTTGAAATGCGAATCGCCGCAAGCGGCATCTACAAGCTTTTGGCTCTCAAGTGATAGCCCACCAAAGAAGTGCTGCACGAGACTAGTCTTTGGAATGTCATGGTGGGGACACTTTTCCTGGAGATCCTTGAATCTCTCCCACGCTTCACGGATGGTCTCGTGGGGTTGCTGGCAGAAACTGGAGATCCGGGCACTCATCTGATTCAATCGCCCGAGAGGGTAGAATTTATGGAGAAATGCAGACTTCAGCTCCTCCCAGGTCGTGACGACCTTCCTAAGATGGTCAACCTAATAGAGGGCCTTATCTTGAAGGCTGAAGGGAAACGCGGTCATCTTGACTACCCCCATATGAATTCCAGGGTAGTGAGCAGTGGCACAGATGCGGCCAAACTTCTTGAGAAAAATATACGGTTCCTCAGTGGTATTCCCGTGGAATGTGGGAAGTAGCGACAGAAATTGCGGCTTCAACTCGAAGTGGGCGTGCATACGTGGAACCTGAATCCACTCAGTGATGCGTCCCGCTCCTGGGTTGTTTGTTTCCTTGAGTGTAGGCTTTGGCTGCGGTGGATCTACTTCTGTTGCTTCAAATTCGGGTCCTCCCACTGAGAACTCATCTCTGACTTCATGAAAATTAGGATCATAGTTCGGATCATCCTCTTGTCGGTCGTCTCTTGCGTCGGCCCTCCTCCTCAGATCGTTCAGCATATCTTAGAAGGCGGTATGGGCCAGGGCTTGATTAGTCAACTGCTGCTGAATGGCTTGGATGGAAGCCAGCAGCTGACTGTTAACCTCGTTTTGTGTGGTGTACTGCCCTTCCCCCAGATTGACTTCAGGTTCAGGTGGGGGTTGCGGTCCTTTTCCTCTTCCTCCGGCCATTTCGGATTCTGCTTGGTTTGCTGGCTCAGGATCGGGCTCAAGGTCTGCACATGGAAGAATGCCCTGATCAGTCTGAATTGCGGCACCAGATAGAGAGATGTGGTCTGTGTCAAGGTCAACACAGAATTTTGTTAAGGATGGCGATGTGTAAGGAGTAAAATCAATTGCCATCCAAAACGGACAAAATTCGGGACGAGAGTGGTCCCGGTTTATTGAAGAAGACAGTGAGTCTGGAGATCGGTTCACGGGATCTGAACCAGGTTCTCGGGAATCGCCCTGAATTATTAGAGAGGGAGAGCGAATGGATCTGATGTGGGTGCCGACGGAGTCTCGACTAAACTGCCCATTCGTCGCCATCTCGGAGATCAAGAGGAAGATCGATGTGGATGAAAGATGCGGGGGTCAACAAGAAATAAATGGAGTGTATAACAATAGAAGGCTCTCAATGAGCAAGGGTCAACTGGAGGGAGAACAAAATTTACGCAAAGGCGCGATATTTTTTATCTTGACCTAAATGAATAACTAGCAATCAAACACAAAACAAGGGGATTCACCAACTCAACGCGTGAAGCCGTGAAGGTTCGGCTTTTATCTTTGTAATTTTTATCTTGAATTCAGGAAGTTATCTTTTAACGAGTCCTTAGAGCGCTACGCCTATAGGAGCGAGAGTACTGCCGGAAAAGTATTCCCGTACTTGTCCTCCTCCAGTGTAACCTGTAGCTTGTGCTTTTTGAGGTCCTTGTAACCCTTCCTGGATCCCTACTCAGCCAAATAAAAGAGGGAGGAAGCCGATAGGCGAAACCGATACTTTGGATCTCGTTCGCAACGGAATCACCCGTGAACGTGCAAGATCCTACTCGGACGCAGACGGTGAGACAGACACACCCGTGAAGGCGTGGCCTATGTTCTGTACTTCGGACAAGGTTGATGCTCACACAATAGTGAGTCACCACTGGCGACCAAGCCCTACTCGCCTACGTACGATAGTAGCGCCAATACTTCAGAAATCTAGGCGATACACAAGGCAGCCACAAGCTGGGTTTTGGGCTCTAATCCTTACGAAGCACTCAGCTTACTTGGAAGGAGACCTTCCCATGCAACCTGAATACAAGTGAGGGTATTGCTCTCCCCAATCAATGAATCCAACTACCAATTTTATTTAGGTCAAGGTTTTCTTAGCAGTCCCTTTTTTAATTTTTTTGGTGTTATCGCTTCTTTTGAGTGGATTCAAACAAGCTCCTAACGATTTTGTATTTTCTTGATCCTACTTTGTCCAAAAACAGAGGGAGAAAAGAGTCGGAAAAGCCAATGCAAGTCGGCACCAAGATGGAAATCTCACCTTTGTGCCTAAATGATGGATGCAAAGTAAGAAGACTTACAGCGAATCCCAGCTCTCTCCATACGGGATGCAAAGCATAATTTATAAACCTAACTACATGCCGGTATGCACTGCGGAAATCGTCCTAAGATAGGCAACTGTTAGCATGAAGAACCACAAGCTAACCACTATCCTCCAATCCTAAGGTCCGGTCTAGGCTCACCCCTCCTTCTCTCGACAAATCGAGTTTAGGAGAAGCGCTTGGCGGGATGAGCTCGCGGCGCGCGGATCAAAGAATAGTGAATCAACTGTTTAATTAAACTAAGTCCAAGCACGAGCTATAGGTACATGCAATTGTTGTTAAGGTGTTTGGACCTAATCTAATCGATCAAGCAATGCCTAGGTCTAAGGGCTCAATCCACAAAAGAAATGGAAAAGAAATCAAAACCGGAAAATGACAGTCGAGAAACCGAAGAAAACCGCGGTGAGCCCCCGGGTGAACAAACATCCGGAAATTAGGCCCGAAGTGTCTGAGTGTTCTAGTTATGTATTATTACAATTAAAATGGCTCTCTCTCACAAAAATACAAAACCAACTATCTCTCTCTCAAGCTCTCCTGCTCTCTCCTGCCGGCTAGGGTAGAATAGCCAGCTCCTCCTCCCAAGGATGCACAGGATCCCTTAGGCGATCCTCCTCGTTCAGATGTCCCCCGCAAGAAAACAAGAGAAGTGTCAGACAGTTCAAACAAATTATGCACGAAAAACAAGTAATAAAAAATAGCTAAGCAGATAAAAGACGCAAAAGTACTCTACAAGCCGATGCTCCCCGGCAACGGCGCCATTTGAAAAACGAGAGTGCGAGAGCCGCTAAATAGTGGTCTGACAAATCAGACTCACTGTCGCTGATGCGACTACTCAAGCCTTCTCGTTCGTCAACAATTAACCCACACAATCAATCAATCAATCAAGAGCAAGAATTAAGATTTATTATTCCCTACTAAAAATGTACAATGGCAAGCAAGTTGGGGTCGAACACAGGAAACAAAGTTGCAGAGTATAGACAAAAGTCAAAACCTATGTCTAATAGACTACTTAGCCAATCTAATTTTTTGTGGGTTTTTAATTTAATTAATTGATTTTTTTATTTTTTATTTAATTTTTAATTTTGTATTTTGTTTTTTAATTTTCTGATTTTTATATTTTGTATTTTTTCTATTTTCTTTTTCAATATTGGAATATATGAGCTATATAATAAAAGAGGTGATAACTATTTATAAAAATATACAAAAATAGTCAAAAATTCAGAAATAAAATCTTTTTGATCTTTTTATAAATTTTTACTATTTTTGTGATTTTTGGGTATTTTTCAGAGTATTTTTGGTATTTTTAAATAGCAAAATAAAGAAAAACAGGGAATTAGCTACTGGCTGGGGGCAAAATGGGAATTAAATATATCAAACAGCCACCAAAATTTTCCAAACTAATTTTAAAATAAAGATAATAAAATGTAAAACCTAGAGAATCTGAGTTTTGATTTTTCTGAGTTTTCTATGATTTTATATTTTTTTTGAAGTTTTTGTGTATTTTCGACTTTTTAAGGTTTTTCTTTTGAGATTTTTAGTAATTTTTGGACTGACACTCAAAAAGATTAAAATACATAATAGGTAATTTTTTTGGAATTTTTAGAGGTATTTTAATATTGTTTTGGTATTTTCTAAGCTAGACAGTACTGAAAATAGATATTTTTGATTTTTAATAAATAATAAAATGCGATAAAAATGAAAAATAAAAATATGGCGGTGCAATGGCAAGTTAACAGGAGCTTACGTCTATTTTTTGAGAATTTTTTGCACTTAAATAATGCGTGAAATAAATAGCTCAAACATACAAAAATCCTAAGCCTAGCAGGGGTATAAATGCTATTAAAGAAACATCCAGGGGCTTAGGTGCAAATTTCACCAAAAGACACGCGTAGAACACGTGATCTGTCATTCACAGGGGCATATTTGCAAATACAAGAAACCGGCGGGGCAAACATGCAATTATCCCAAAAAACATATTTAAATAACTACGCATAGGGGTATAACTGCAAATAGATGAAAGTTGAGGTTCGAAAATGCAAAATACCCAAAAGTCACGCGCCCCAGTCACGTGAGGTGACGTGGCCGAGGACTGAAGTGCAAATAAGGAAGTTCCTGGGCCTAAGTGCAACTATTACAAAACTTTTTAACGGGAAAATAAAGTTCTAGGACTAGAAGTTAAATACAAAAATTCTTGGGTGAAAATCGCAAAATACCCAAGAAGCTGATCGTGCGGCCGAGGGAGGTCCACTTATCCACGTGGCGTGCGCTGGTGGCTCGATGACGGCGTGGACGTCCCAGATCAGATGCGCAGCGAGATCCGACGGTTGCAGGCACTTGAGGATCTGACGGTTCCTGTACGCCTGGAGGGGGGCTCCTGATCCAACGGTGGGGAGAGGTTCACGAAGAACACTCCTCCCGGCATGCTTTGGCTGGAGAATACGGCCGACACACGGCCTCTCCGGCCCTAGGATCAAAGGCAAAACGATCCTGGGGCCCGTCCGCGTCGATGGAGCTCCTCAGCCGAAGCCGAGATGACCGAAGGTGCTCGGACGAGGGAGGGCGCTTGGAGGTGCTTCCCTGAACCTTCGAGGCTCGATTGGGCCTCCTTTGCACTTCGTTCCTGCAGGGTTAGACGCACGGAAAAAAAGGATGCTCGGAGTGCTCTTCGAGGATGAGATGGAGGCGGAAGGTGGCTCGGGCGTGGAGCTCCGGCGAGCGGCGGAGAGGGGAGCTCGATTGCTCGATCTGGGCGAGATCGAGGTGGATGGAAGGGTGGTGCGTGATGATGGAGCGAAGGGGAAGAGGATGGAGGTGATCTTGGCGGCTGTCGATGATGGAGGTGACCAGAAAGTGGAGGCGGAGCTAAGATCCGCCATGGGCTTTGATCGAGGGAATCACGGCGATTAACGAAAAGAAATACAAAACTGCTATAGACCTAACCTAACCTACGCTAAGGCTACAAGAAAATTGAAAGAGAAGGGGGTGAGATTCACCAGAGACGTCAGGATGGAGGTCGCGACGGAGCTCCGGCGAGGGTTGGATCAACTTCGATTCGATGCCAAATGACTCAAACCCAGGCTCTATTCGACTCCTGCTGTCACCAGGAACACGATGGGCTAGGGGTTTTCGGGTGGATTTGGCGGAAGAAGGATCAAAATTCGAATCAAAGTCAGGGGGTGGCTTTTGAATGGTGGTCAGGCGGCGTGAAAGACGAGGGTCAAACACCTCGATCAACGGTCCTCAACCCCAGAAATCCCTTGGGCGTGAATCACCACTAATCGAGGAGCAAAAACGCAGAAGGCATCGACATGAATTGGTGCAAGGTCAACCCTAGAAAATGGCGAGAAGAAGAGACAAAATGCTTCTGACAATAGGCACAGGGGGTGGGTCAGACAGTTGACCGGGGTCAACTGTCCAGGCCCTCTGGTTGGTCCACGTGGACCAACCAGAAAAACCCCCTGGAAAAAGATTTTAAAAAATAATTTAAAAATACTAAATGACATTATTATAATTAGGTTATAAAATAAAAAATGTTTATAAACTTATAAATTATTTTATTATTAATTTTAATTATTTTTATGAGGTTTATTTTTATAAGTTACTTATTATAGCCTATATAGGTATAATATCTACATATTTTGTTCTTTTATTTTTATTTTGTGTATTTTAATTTTATTATTTTTATTTAGTATTTTATAAAATTATAAAAGACTTTTATACACATAAATATATTTTTGTTTTATTTTTCTGATATGTTTTGTATATTTAATAAAATATAAGTAGGTATTGTATTGGTATGTATATAGGTATAATACTTGTGTATTTTATATACATTTATTTTTATTTTGAGTTTTATTTGGGTTTTTATTCCTGTTTTAATGTTCATAATTATTATAAATAATATTCACAAAATTATAAAATTATAAAAACACGAAAATAATGATTAAAGAATAAATTGAATATTTTAAGTTGTACAGGTATACAATGTGGGTCCAAAACTCAACTTTCAAACCGTAGCTCCGCCAAATGCGAAACCACCACCATTACATAGAGTATTTTATTCTATATACAATTAAAGGTGAGTTTGTTGCATTTGGAGTTTTCATTTGTGAGATACAGGTCTGGGAAGTTGGGATTCTGGATTTTTATTTATACCATAACTTTTTATCTGTACATTATTTTTCAGTAAAATCAATTTTGTATTTTTCTTTATTTACTTACCTACAATTTCATGTACAAAGTTTCTTTATTTGATGCACAAAACGTGGAACCAAAAATAGGTCCCAAAATGAATAAAGAAGGAATGAAATATAAGGTATTTTTATTGTATTTTAACCCTTATCTCCCCCTACTTTATTCCTTGTCGACCTATTCATCAAGATGCCTAGGTCTTGGGGTTTCGGGTCATAAAATATTTACAATATTTTATTCTTTTTATTTTCTTTTCTTTATTCTATAATTTTGGCATTAAAAACAGTATTTTATACACTTTTTACACACATATGCATGAATGCTAAATTGCTATATTTAATGCTATTTTCAGGCATTTGCTAGGGTTTTTGAGGCCAAAATGATAGAATAAAGATGATGAAATGTGGATTCATCACAACCCTAAACCTGGAAAAGACTTCAGATACCTCAGTATCATGTGTATAGCATCCATATGAACTTGTCTTGGCTGCTCCATAAATTGACTCACCCTGCTTACTGCAAAGGCAATGTCGGGTCGAGTTATGGTAATATAAAGAAGCTTATCCACCATTTCTCTATATCTCCTCTTATCCACTTCAGCAGTATCATCATCATACAACTTCGTGCTTGGATCCATGGGAATACTTGATGGTTTGCATCCAGCCATGCTTGTTTCAATTAAGAAGTCTGTAATGTACTTCCGTTGGGTCATCACTAAACCCTGTGCATTCCTGGCAAATTCCAACCCCAGAAAATATCTTAGGGTTCCAAGATCCTTCGTAACAAACTGACGGCCTAGGAATGCCTTCGCCCTTTCTATGCCCTGAATATCATCTCCTGTAACCAGAATATCATCAACATAGACCATGATAACAACCGTACATGCCGATGACTTCTGAACAAACAATGAGTGGTCTGCATTCGACCTCTTAAATCCATGTTGTTCAATAAGATTAGAAAGCTTCTGGAACCATGCTCTTGGACTCTGTTTGAGGCCATAAATTGCCTTGTGAAGTCTACACACCATATGCTTCTCCCCCTCAGCAGTAAACCCTGGTGGCTGTTGCATGTAGACTTCCTCTTGCAGATCTCCATACAAGAAGACATTCTTGACATCGAGTTGAGATATACTCCAGTCACGGACCACGGCCACAGATAAGAGAATGCGAAGGGTAGAATGTCGAGCTAGTGGAGAGAAAGTATCCATATAGTCCACGCCATAGGTTTGTGAAAAACCACGCGCGACCAAACGTGCTTTCTACCGATCTAGACTGCCATCTGCATGATATTTAACTGTGAATACCCATTTACAGCTCACAATAGATGCATCAGGAGGAAAAATAATCGAAGACCATGTGCCACAAGACTGCAATGCACGCATCTCATCTTCCATAGCCATTCTCCAGCAATCAATATTCATAGCTTCCTGGTAGGTCCGTGGTATATCCACAGAAGACAATGCTGCAGCAAATCTCTGAAAGTCACCAGTAAGACGGTGAAAAGACACCTGTGAAGCAAAGGGATAAGAGACACACGACCGCTTCTGCTTCCGGATAGCAATAGGAATATCAAGATCATCTTCTTCTGTACTAGATGGTGTAGTTTCCTCCTAAATGAAGAATCCTGCACATGTACCATATCTGACCCGTCAGTAGTAATGCCATCTAAACATACCTGAGGCGTGATGGGTGGCTGGCGTGTAGCCTGAGCAGGACCTGACCGACGCGTATAGAATTTTGGTAGAGGTGGAATGGGAGGTCGTGGAAGAGGTGGAGGTGGTGGTGGTGGTGGTGAAGATGGTGTAGGGGCAGGAACAGGAGTAGACTCAGGTGAACTCCAAGTAGGAGGTGGAGGGACATAGACATCATCATTGGTAGTGGATGGTACCAGTCTGTCACCTGCAGGAGAAAAATACATAACAGACTCAAAGAATGTGTCATCAGCACTAACAAAGTATTTCTTGTTTATGGGATCATAACACCGATAGCCCTTCTGAGTCCGAGAATAACCGACAAAGACACACTTGACAGCTCTATGAGAGATTTTGTTAAGTCCAGGAGTCAGAAGATGAACAAATGCCACAGTACCAAAGACACGTGGAGTAAGTGAGAATAATTCCTTGTCCGGAAAAATAATAGAGAGAGGAATTTTCTCACCAAGAACAGAAGATGGCATACGGTTGACCTGATAGCACGCGGTAAGAACAACATCCCCCCAGAAAGAAATAGGAGCACAACTCTGAATCAGTAGGGTTCGAGTAATGTCAAGGAGATGGCGATGCTTTCTTTCCGCCACACCATTCTGCTGAGATGTGTACGCACAAGTGGTTTGGTGAATAATGCCCTTTCATGAAAGAAACTGAGAGAGGGATCGTGTGCAAAATTCTAGGGCGTTATCTGTACGAACATATTTGACAGTAGAAGAGAACACATTTTGCACTTCATTAATCAAATTCTTGATCACATCTCCTGCTTCAGATTTATTCTTTAAAAGAAAGACCCAAGATACACGAGAGAAATCATACACTACCACTAGATAAAATATGTGCCCCTGATGATCGGGTACAGGACTTGGACCCCATATATCTATATGAAACAACTCGAACGGGGAGCTATTGCTCCGACTTTGACAACTAGGAAAGCTCGACCGATGATGCTTTCCCAAATGACATGCTTCACAGCGAAAGGAAGAACTGGGAGAAATCTGAGGTAGAAGATGGTGCATTTTCAGGAGCGGGAGGTGACCAAAACGGAGATGCCAGATGTACGGAGAGACTGGTCCGGCAGAATGAGAGGAGACGCCAGCATAAGAATTCCGAACCAGTCGATATAGACCATTCTGCTCAGAGCCACAGCCAATCACCCTGCCCGTTAGTATGTCCTGAAAAATAAGAGAAGACGGGTCAAATATAGCACGACAATGCAAATCCTTCGTAATTTGAATAATAGATAACATATTCATCAAGAACTCAGGAGCATGTAGGACATTTTGTAGATGCATAGTAGAGGATAGGAAGACCTCCCCCTGTCCAACAAGGGGGGAATGAGTACCATCTGCGATCTGCACTGAGCGACCGTGAGGAATGTCCCTGTAGGACTCAAGTCTATCTCGATCTCGACAGAGATGATGTGTGGCACCCGAATCTATAATCCAATCAGAGATATCATGAGACGGTGTAAATGCAGTAGATCTACCTGAGGTACCAGCAGCAGCAGATGAACTGGCGGAGGCTGTAGCAGCAACATCTGAAGGTCCACCAGAAGAATCACCAGATGATTGTGGCATAATATCGCGTAGACGTGCCACAAGTTCCTCAAAACGGTTGTCTACAGTAGATGCCAAATGAGGATGAGAGTGCTCTGCTACACGTGCCGATGCTGGGAACCCATGCTTAGAATAGCATGTCTCCTCCGAGTGGCCGGTGCGATGACAGTATGAACATGGCTGAGTAAAGCGACCACCCCTACCCTGGGGTCCACGTCCACGTCCACGACCAGAAGACGGACCACCTCTCCCACGCGAAACTGCCATCGCCGATGGGGGTGGAGTAGATGAACTGGAAGAAATTGTTATGCGACTGATCCTCCTGTAAACATCCTCCACTGGATGAATAACTGCATCGGCTAATATCTGAGAACGGGCGGCATCATATTCAGGATCAAGGACCGTAAGTAGAACGCCCACCATGGTGGCATTCCGAAATGTCTTCTGCTGTTCAGGAGTCGCTGTGAGTGGGATAGTACTGTATAACTTCTCAAACATCCCCCTCAGGGATGTGTATAAGGAGTGAAGAGGTTTGTCGTTCTGCTTCATCGTGAATATGTCATGCTGAAGCTGTAACATCTTGATCTCATTTCGCACCTGCGAATATGTAGCAGCTAGGATATCCCACATCGCCTTGGCAGTGGGCTGATGGAGGACATCGTTGGCAATCTCCATCGACAATGTACCTGACAACCAGACCTTTGCATACGAGTCATCAGCCTCCCACGAGGTATATCCATGTCTTCTCTGTTGGCTCATCCTCGGTAAGAATGTGCTTCTTACCATTCGACTTCATGAGGCTCATGAACTGCATCACCCAGAGCTCATAATTTGACCTGTCCATCTTGACTATTGACGCAGGACCTTTGAATGCGCCTATGGAGGGCATATAAACCTTCGATTCTGACATATCGCCGCTGGAGAAGAACTAGGGTTTGTAGACAAAGTGACAGATGTCTACACAAACTGCATAGGATTCGAGTGCGTATGTAGACGTTATGCACCCAAATCCATACACCTTGAGGAAGAGACGGCTAGGCTCAAGGCACTAGGAAAACCACCCTAGCGGTGCCCCTAGAGCAAACGTGCAACAGGATCAACCACACCGGGGGGGACTGGCAAGACTTGGAGTCGGCAGCGATGTGAAGTCGACTGGGTAGGGCTGGGGGGCCGGCGGTGTAGAGGGCCGGCGACTGGGGCTGGGGGCGGAGGGGCCGAGAGGGGCGACTGGGGCTGGTGGCGGAGAAGGGCCGAGAGGAGCGGCGGCGTCGGGCGTTGGGGATTGGCGGCGGCGGCGAGGAGAGGGTGGACGACGGGTGGGGGTGGGCGGCGGGTGGAGAGCCCTAGGGCTTGGGCTCGGATACCATGTTGGGAGAAAACAATGATTCATTATTCAGAGAAACCCTAGGCTCTCTTACATAGGGAGAGACCTTAAAGATAAAGTACATAACAGTCCAGAGAAAACAAAGAAATAACGAACAGGTACATAGCATAATAATATTTATCTCTACAAAGACAGTAGTGGAATTGAACCAATTTTAAGAAAGGCGCATGTAATTGGATATATTCACACAATTTCCTGAAATATAGGGACTCCGATAACTTCTGATATGAATCACAAAAACAGCATTAAATAAGACTCACAGATGAAATGATTTCTGACACGTTGAAGTGCCACACGATTTTCCCATCCCTCCCCACGGATGCACTCTCTACATAAAGTACAGTCTCGTGGTCTTGAAACTACAGCCTTCTTCTTGCCTAAAACAAAAAAAAACTGTAAGTCTGAGGAAATATAAGCAGAAACTACAACTGGGCTTGTTAGGAAATTTCGTAAATTCTCAGATAAGCTAAGACAGATGAAGCTCATCATTCACTTAAACAAATTGCATTGGTTTCCATTGAATATTGCCCAGTTTATTTCAGTTAAGACAAATTACAATGTCTGATCAGCATGTCGAAATCAAACTACATCAATAATTAGTTTTAGCATGTAACAAAAAGGTAGAACTAAACTTAGACAAAAATATTACTTCCAGAAGTATTTGCTGATGCTTTCATTTCAGAGCTACTGATCTATGTTGCATCCAAGGAGGTGATATTAAGCATCCATGTACAAAAGTGGGTAAATAGGCAGGTTCATGTAGACTGGCGAGTCTAGGGGCTTTATTTAAGTTTGTTGGACGCCCAGGGTTCCAAGATACAATGGAAGGAGGGGTAAAGCATTTGGTAATAAAGGAGTCTATGAAAACATCCATGACTTGCATGATTAAGATTAAGTAGGGGTATTCAAAAATATCCGGGTCAATGGGTACCCAGCTTGACCCGTCCATTTTGACCCTAAACTCTCGGGTACCCATTTGAAAATGATGGGTCGGGTACCCGCAATGTCATGACCCATGCCCCATATAAAAAACCCGACGGGTACCCACGGGTACCCAGTTGGAGGCTTACACTATAAATTGATTCATAAAAATGCAAATGGTTAGATACAAACACCAATATATATGATACATTATTCTTATCTATTTTAAAATTATAGAAATGAATGCGGACATAAATATCGGTGAATATGGAAAATATATCGCCAAGTCATTAAAAATGAACGCCGGAATTAAATGGATGCAAATTAGAAAGGAAAAATAATATAATCAAAATTGTATAGATAAGATGAAATTTATATGTTTAGGGTGGCTCATATATGTATCCATTTTGAAATCGAAATATATATGGATGTCAAAATTTGAATTAGCATATATGATAACGAATTGGATACGATCCAAATCGATATACACGGACACACATAGTGTGGACACACACATTGCGATAACCAATTGTGATGATAATTAATACACCCATGTACGAATAGGAATATATACTTATATATTGTTTGTCATGTTGTCCTCCGATTATATATATTTACATCTCTTTATCTGTATTTGATTCATTATGAGGATGAACCTACGTAAATGTGTCACCATTGGATTCGTATTCGATGGTATTCCTTCCAGTTGCATTTATTCATATGGTTTACATTATCCACATAGTTGTATACATCCTCATTAATTTATTTATCTACGTTTATTTATCCCTATCTAAATGCATTTCCTACCATTCAGATTTTCATATCCGGCATTATCATTATGAATATGATATAGATACGGATATACATAGTTGGACATATCATGTGCATTTTTATATATGCCACCATTCATTAGAAGTATCTTTCTTTATCCCCACGGGTACCCGCGAATAGCCAATATACATTGTCATTAATCGGGTACCCGTTACAATTGGGTACCCGTTGGAATGGGGCGGGTCGACCCGTGACCCAATACTAACGGAGCGGGGCGGGTCACAATCAAATGGGGTGGGTACCCGCCCCATGAACACCCCTATGATTAAGGACATCTCAAAGCTCCCGCTCTATAAGGTACGAACAAGGAATTTTGGGTCCATTCTAAGTAACCTTGCTTTTTTTCACGGAAATTTGTTTCCATGATCATACGACTACCTTAGTAAATAAAAATGAAAATAAAGGTCAAAAGGAAGGTCCAGGATGAAAATAAAGATTGTCCCTATAACACCCTTGCACATATTGTGCATTGTAAATTTTGTATAGAGTACAAAAATTCTCCAAATTCTATCCGTTTGGCAGGAATGCATGAGAGTACATGGTCAAATACGATGTGTTTACATGTCTCCCTCTTTCACAACACACCCTGATCCCCAAAACCAAAAGAAAGATGTAGTTCTATTCTAATGGCCCCATTTTTATGTTGTTTCCGTTGCATTCATACGATGCTAGCATGCAGCATTTAGAATATTGAAAGATTGAGTTAATTGGGTAAATTGATCTTATGAGAGACCCATCTATCATGTATTAAGGGTCATGTGTTTAGTCTCACATCATCTATTGTGAGAGAAAGTGTGCGAAAAGGGCCTATATATATGGTTTTATACTACTGATTTCAATAAGAAGATTCAACGAGAAAATACAGTTATTAAGTTACTTTTCGAGTGGAGTGCGATGGTCTTCCCGTTTATCTCGAACAACGTTAATGGTTCCCGCATTTATATCTTTTATTTTATATTTCAACATGGTATTAGAGTCGAAGATCCGGATGAATTTTCATTGTCAAGGTTTGTTGTTCTTTTATATTGTTTTGCTCGATGTTCATGTGTTTTTTGTTGAAGGTCATGCAGTCTATCAAAGATCACCATAAGAGGAAATCTATCTAAAAATATGAGATGTATGCGGCAAGATTCGAGCGCATAGGGTAGGGGAGGGTGGCCGACCAAGCATGTTGTGAGACCCCAGACAGTTCCCACATATGCTACAATCACGAAAGCGGCAAGAGTAGCACGCGAGGGCTCTAGGAGGATTTCGTGTTGGTGGCAGAAGGTCTTTCAAGGGCAGCGGCCCCTGATCCCCTGTGGCCAATCCCTATGCCAATGGCTCCTCATGGAATCCTAAAAGCAGGTGAAGCACTATGGTAACAATAGGCTCCTCTTTAGACCCTATTACAAATTAATCTCTTTGTTGCACGCATTCTGTTTTGAGTTTTAACTATGAATTGACTTACTTCATTGGTCTATGTTAAGATAAATATAGCGTTTTGTTTCTTTTATGTAATTTCTGTTTCTCTGAGTACGTATCATGTAATTAACCCAAGGGCTATTCTCCTATATAAGAGAGCCCTCAGATACGTCTAATGTAAGTCATTCTTTTCTCCCATCATAGTATCGGAGCAATGGTCCTAGACCATGGTCCCGTTATCCCACCCAAAACCCTAACCCTAGACTACCCCCCCCCCCCCCCGCCCCCCAGCGCCGCCAGCGCCCCCTCTCGGCACTCCGCCTCCTTTCGGCGCCTCTGCCTCGCCCCAGGGGCTCTCCCGCACCACTGCCCTAGTGCTGCCAGGGGCCCTCTCGGTGCTCTGCCTCGCGAAAGGTGCCCTAGTGCACCGGCGGCGCCCCTAGCAGTGTTCTCCCGCCTTGGCAACCTCCCGCCCCGACGCCCTCCTGCCCCCAGTGACGCCCTACTACCCCGGCAGTATTGCATCGCCTCTACGCCGCCCCTAGCAGGCCTCTCTGGCGGCACGTGCTGCCCCCCCCCCCCCCGTGCGGTCACTGCCGCCCAGCGCCTCCAACGGCTTTTTACCAGCCCCCGCGACCTCCCGCAGGTACGGTTGTCGCAGCCACCGCCTCCGGGTTGCTTCGCGGTGACGTTGGTTGAGAACTTCGGTGCTTGAACGAGGATTAGGGATGGTTGTATGAGTCTACACATACAACCTATCCCTGATATGATATTGTAGACCGATTATATTGGTTAATTCCGTCGGTCTGTGGCTCTTCTTCAATCATGTCAGAGAACAAGGGTGACTTCTTTACATCTTCAGGCGCCTTCAAAGGCCCGACCCCAATAGTGGAGATGGATGGGACCAACTATGAACTATGGTCCATGCAGTTTCGTATCCTGATGCAGTGCCATAATAAAGAGCACATCCTGACCGACTCCGAGCCGGAAGACAAGACTGGAGCGAATGCAACATGGAAGCAAGACGATGTTTATGCACGTATATGGCTCTCTGGGATGCTGACTACAGAGATTGCTAATGATATTGTCAATCAAACAACAGCAAAGGCGATGTGGGATATACTAGCAGTGACGTATGGGCAGTCGAAGAATGAGAGCAAAATACTTCAGTTACAATTCGACATCTTTTCCACCAAACAGAATGGGAGACCACTCCATGCACATTTCTCTCATTTGCGGGGCATGTTCGAGAGATTGCATAGCTTCATGCCGATCAAAACCAGTACAGAACAACAACAGTCATATCGAAATGCCACGATGACGGGGCTATTTCTGTCATCTATTGATCCTGAGTACGATGCAGCCCGTATTCAACTTCTGAGTGGCGAGACTATTCCACCTATGGAGGAGGTGTATAAGAGATTGAGTAGGATTACTAGTGCATCGACGTCTACAGCACAACCTACTCCTTCAGTTATGGCTGCCACCCGTGGCAGAGGAGGATCGTCACACTTTCAGGGTCGTGGATCTCGTGGTAGAGGGGGAGGCAGACATCGTGGTCCATGTACTTACTGTCACTGTACAGGCCACTCTGAGGAAACATGCTTTCATAAGAATGGATATCCAGCCACTGCACGTGTTGCGGAGCAGACTGATGTTGCAACAGTGCCTTTCCCAAATGCTCGTTTTGATGCCTTCGTCTCCAACTTCAACACCGCCACCACCACCACCTGAGCCAAAATTCTTACCCATTGTTTACACTCGCAGGTCTTCTACTAGCTCTTCTGATCATAATGTGAAAACCCTGAAAACCGAACATCGACTGAAATGCAAATCTTGACTGAGTCTAGAATTAACTGCAAAATATGTACTTGTCCAGTGATCAAAAAATTCAACTAAGGAATCCATTATGTAGTGCTCGTCGATATCTTTGCAACGAGTTCAAGAAGGCGAAAATCCGAATTTGAGGGTCCGATTTATAGCTATTTTAGCGAGGTGGGGTACATGTCATATTCGGATCCGAATCCGGGTTGGACCCATATAACCCAGCCCTTCCCCTTCGTGAAAGAACCCCCAAAACGCCCAAAATCCGTCGACCGGCCCTCTTCCTCCTCCCCTCCCCTCACCAAGGGTCGCCGGAGCACTTCGGATCGACGATCCGAAGCTGAAATCGTATAGAGAAGGTCCGTATCACCCCCGTGTGCAGTTCTCAACGCGAACGAAGCGTCGATCGCGTCGTTCTACACCGACGGAGAAACCGATGTGTGAGTCTTCTTGAGGTACGATACTCCCCTTGTCCTCTTGCTGTAGGATCCACATGCTTTATCAAAATTATGCGCTTGAAACACCCTAGAACCGTAGAGAATACTGTATGTCAGGAGGTTCATGTTGTCTTGGGGGGTTATCTCTTTGAGGTGGGTAGAACGCTTGTTCCTTTGTTGCCTTATGTGTTAATTTGATTTACACAACAGTCTCGAGCCGATAGTTAAATAAGAAAAACAACCCTACCAAATCCATTGACCATTTATATATATTGAAGGTGACCCTTACTACCATCTTAGAAAATCCCCGTTAATGCTAATTGTCCCAATTGACTAAATAGCATCTTTACTGGTGACCACTGATGTTGCTAGGGCCTTTAATTGCTCTTGTTAGCAGTCTATAAGGCACGTTCATGCAAGTAAATTATTGACAGAGGTTGCAGAAAGCTTGCAGCATAATATATGGCTTGTTCTGTTCAGTTTTGAGATGTAGTAGGTCATCTATTAAGTAAACAGGCTCTTAAGTTACTGAGTATTAAAAAAAGCTGTCATTGCTTGTCTTGGAATTCCCTGTTAAATTATTAAGCAAATAAATCGGTAAAAGCAGGCGTAGTATGTGGATGTCTCCAGGATAATCATGGTTTTGAAATTTTTTATTTCAGAATTACCGAATTTCTAGAAAAATAATATTGTCCCATATTAAATACTTGATTTCAGTCGACAATAATAGATAAAAAAATATATATAGGAAAGCACGTTGTCATATTTGAGGCACTGCAGTTTATTTCTAAGAGATCACTTGAAATGAAATTTATACCGTTCACAAGAACGACAATTTAGTTTTAGAGGCTGCAAATTGTCTCTAATTGGTTACTAGTCTTTTACAAATCACATTCTAAATGATTAGTAAAGAAGAGTACATATTACAAAGAAATTTTTGGGAGACGGGCAACAAGCTGCGCCGCCAATCCCTTTTGGATGGCAAATCCAATTCTTCGTAACACAACATCCATAGACCTGTGGACCATAACATTACTATGCATAATTTTCTGGACCCTCTTAAGGAGCTCTACAGCTTTAGATGCCAAGAACCCAAAGGTGTCAAACATGAAAGGGATGAAGACATGTTGATTGTCAATACAAGCCTTCTCATGTTTAGCAACTTTGGCTGAGGCAGCTTTCTGTGCAGCGTATCCCGCAGTAAAATCACTTTTTATCAGACCAACTAATGGAGACACTCCAGTTAGATCAACACATGCATGTTTTCCTCCAGCCCAACCAAAAAATAAAACATCCGCTGATCTGAGTGTGGATCTCCCCTCATGTGGATCAGACAAAAAATTCACAGTAGCCCTGTTATAATGGTTACGGTTGCCCTGTTATAATGGGGATGGGGTATTCTTGAGAGGAATGACATGGTTCTGAAAAGGTTGATGGCCTGATGATAATTTGTTTATGTTCTAAAAACAAACCAAAGGCTTACTACATATGAAGTGTGAGAACGTTGGAAGTGAGATTGGTAGTGGTGAAACTAATCAGCTTGGTATGTCATCCTTCATTATTTAGGAATAATATTGGTCTCATCCTCCGAGGCACTACATCTTTTAGTCGATTCCCTTATAGAAATTCTTATTAATCATGGTTCAATAGATGTCACCCTGCAGGAGTTTGGAACTACTCATAATCACAAGAAAGGAAAGTATAGAAATGTATACTTGTGTAGAAATGGAGTCACGTTCATCTGTATACATTAACAAGACCTTGAAGATATTGCAAGACTCATGGTATTTGTTGCAAAAAATGGCAAGCTACATAATTCTAGCTATTCAACTTTTAAGGAAAGGTTGTTGGAACCAGGTATTCTAATAAAAACTGTTGGGAACTCCAGTCAGGAGGATGTCCTCAACATATTTATGATAGTTTCTTACTTAGTATGAATGTCAAAGGTCTAGTAGCTGCTCTATATATTTTCTATGGACTTTCAATGACACAAACATGAGTTAAATGGGAAAGGCTTCCCATGAAATTTTTGGGAGTCCTTAGTTTCCATGTTTTTCTGTTCCTATGAAGAATAAAATGGCGAATATCTGATTCAATGACTGATTCAAAGTTTTAAATTACCACAACAAAATTTAGCCTAGGTGACTATTATTATATGGGTGATGTTCATGATGATCGGGTAGATGGAGTAGTTGCCGCCAAGGGAGGGGCATGCACCCTTGGGGCCCCGATTAGAAGCCTAGATGGCCGCGATCCCAACTGCTATTGTAGTTGCGATGGTTGGAGGACATGTTGCTTGGCACAACGAGGTGCTAATCTGACGGTGTTGGCCTCGGCACTTGCGTGCTTTAGTCCGGTGCTTGAGCGCGGGCTAAGTATTCATGGACGGTGATCTAGTGTTTCGTTGTTCGCTTAGGGTTCGTTTAGTTGCAGGGTTGAGCAGGGTTGGGTTGGGTTGGATTGGGCTGGGTGAATAGTAAATTGTGAGGAGGGGGTACCCCTGTGAATAGTACCCCAACCCAACCCTGCCCAGCCCTGCAACCAAACGAATCCTAAGAGTTAACACTCGTGTACTGGCTAGTGTAGGCCACATTGGTTAGTATTTCGAGTGGGAGCACTAAGAGGGGAGTTCCGGGAAATAGTTAATGAAGTTGGGAATGAGATATAGTTCTCTTGGGTATAAGAAGGATCGGATTGTCGCGATGATTCGTGGATTGGAATCTAAATTGTGAATTAGAAGTACAATTGCGTAGTGGAGCTAAGTGGACGTGTTGGGAACTTAGTTAGGATGCATTGCACCCCACCGCATGCCTACGGAGGCACCCCAACCCTAAGGCGTTCTTTTTTGCCTTAGAGTCATCGTGTGAGGTCTCATCCAGACCAAGACCACATACTATCCACAAAGCTTGGTTACTCATATCCATATCCAGATCAAACAATAATAATAACGTAATTCGTTGTGAGATCAATTACCTGGTTGTTTTTTTGTATGCATTTAAATTATGTTTTGCTTGCTATTGTATAGTTGTTTAAATCGTATTGAGAACTTTGCTCATAACGTACCTACGTGTGGATCCGCAGGTTCGCAGCAGTGAGCAGCTTAGGAGTGACCACTTTTTGTGTAGCTTCACGACGCCTTCTTATGGTACAGTTGGTAGTAGTTCTTTTGTTTTTCTTTGTAGCATTTTGAGAGACGTGGCATGTATAATGTATGTCGAGACACATTTCTTTCGTGCATACATGTATACTTTTGTGGACATGGATGGACAATGGAAAAATGGAAATGTGAATGTGAACATGTCATGAATGTAAAGCAAGTTTTAAATTTCAAGGTTTTGTGCTATTTTCTCCTGCTTTTGTGAATGTCAAATATTCGAATGTGGAATGTATGTGCGTGGATTGGTTTTCCGAGTACCCATATCCTAGAGGGGGACGGGCGTTACACATAAGCCATCCACATCATCTAGCACGCCTCAGGTATGTCATGATAACAATACTTCTACTGATGGCACTGGAGTTTTAAATCATACACATGATGATTATGTTGCAGAGGACAGAGAAGATACGGATTTGGATGTTCCTATTGCGCCGAGGAAGCCTCGACGCAAATGTGCCACATACCCACTTGCTGCACATGTCTCTTTGGATCATCTTTCTGATGAGTACAAGAAGTTTGTTGTAGGACTTTCTGCGGCTACTATACTCCGAACATATAGTCATGCTTTACAGGATAGCAGGTGGCGTCAGGCCATGGAAGAAGAAATGGCGGCCTTAACGTCACGAAGGACATGGACTATTGTTTCGGCTTCACGAGATGCTTCGATTGTCAGCTGCAAGTGGATATTTTCCATTAAACAGAACGTAGATGGGAGTGTGGATCGCTACAAGGTAAAGTTGGTGGCCCGTGGCTTTACCCAGACATATGGGATGGATTATCAGGACACATTTTCTCCAGTAGCGAGACACTCGACGCTTCGGATTTTACTAGCAGTTGCAATTTCACGTAATCGACCGTTATTTCAGCTTGATGTGAAGAATGCATTTTTCTATGGAGACCTTCAGGAGGAAGTTTAAATGCAGCAGCCACCTGGGTTTACTGCTGAGGGGGAGTCTCAAAAGGTATGCAGGCTACATAAGGCAATTTATGTCACGAAGCAAAGTCCTAGAGCTTGGTACCAAAAGCTGTCAGAATTGATTAAGCAACAGGGGTTTAAGAGTTCCACTGCGGACCACTCACTTTTTGTTCAGAAGACACAAAGAGGTATGGTTGCCATTCTTGTGTATGTAGATGACATTATTGTTACAGGAGATGATGCTCAAGGCATTCAGATAGCCAAGAAGTTCCTTGGAAAAGAGTTTGTGACCAAGGATCTTGGTACTCTTCGCTACTTCCTGGGGTTGGAGTTTGCCAGGAATCATCGCGGTCTGGTGATGACCCAGAGAAAGTTTGTCATGGATCTCCTTTCTGAGATAGGTATGACAGGGTGCAAGCCTACTACGACTCCCATGGATCCAAGCATGAAATTGTATGATGAGGATATTGAAGAAGTTGATAGCATGAGGTACAGAGAACTAGTTGGGAAGCTTTTATACGTCACTATCACCATGCCAGATATTATGTTTGCAGTAAGCAAGGTCAGCCAATTCATGGAGCAGCCCAGAAAGGCACACATGGATGCTATCTTTATGATTTTGAGATATCTGAAGAACTCACCTGGTTCAGGACTCTTATTCAGTAGGGTGATGAATCTGTGATTCATCACTCTAAAAGTTGAAAATAGAAGCTTTTTCCCGAGTAAATAGGTTCATATTTCCCTCTATAATGCATAAATAGCATTTATACAAGCATTAATAAAATATGCATTTTAGCATTCACATTTTTGCATTAAATAAGAAGCCAAGATCACTTGTAAAATACCCACTCATAAAAATAACCTCTCCCTTATAATATGTACACCTGTAGTTAATAATATAAGGAAGAAAGCCAAGATCTCCTTTGTAAAAGCACCAAAAACCCTTGGACCATAAAATGCCCATAATTCCCTCATACAACCTCCAAAATAGGTCTACCCACTTTTAGAATAATACACATTAAAAGACCTTTAAAATGAGACTGATTTCATCCAATTTGGAGCTCATATGAAAAAGTTGGGTTTTTGGGCCTCTATGTATACTACGTATTCTATATTTGTGTATATTTGTATTTTTGTATCATATTTGACCTCATCTCCATCTTTGGTCAACATGAAACTTGTAGATTTCATCAAGATCTACAACTTTCATGTTTTGAGTTTTTCCAAATTCGGCCTCCTTCTCTTTCTAAACTCATTTCTCTTCTCAGCCAATCACAGCTGGCCACGTGGCGCCCTTTGGTTGCGCCACGCGGCCCGCTCCCCTTGCCTTAGCCACCCCTGCTTTCAGCCGTTAGATATTCTTCTGGATACAACGGCCAGTTGTTTTTCCACGTACGCCTTTATCCACCACCGTTCGATCACTTCCCATCTCAGATCTGATCCGCCCGTTCGCGCCTCTCCCACAGCGTGCCACGTGGCACATTATGCGCCATCAGATCTCGCCTTCAGCTCTTCGATCTGCACCGTCCACTAGCGCTTTAATTCCAACCGCTCAATCGAAGCCCTAATCTAATCCCATCCGTTCGCCAGCGTCGCTTACATATCGCGCACGTGGTGCAATCACACCCCTCAGATCGCCTTGCCCCAGATCTAATCCTACCCGCTCCTTGACGCTTCGACCTGGGCCTTTGGATCACAAGATCCAACGGCCACGACCTCGTCTTCCACCTCCGGCGCCCCTCTCTCCCACGATCTCAGCCTTGCGCGAGGGGCTGCCCCTTTCTATTCTTGGCCGCACTCCAGCCACCCTCGTCGACCGCCAACACCGCCACGACCTTCACCACTCTCCCCTCATCTTCGCCAGCTCCCTCATTCACCTCTACTTCCACCAGAGACGCTCCACGACGGCCACTAACCTCGCCTCATCACCAGCCCTGCCGACACCTCCATCCTATAAATCACTCGCCTCCGTCCACGTTCTTCCCTATCCGCCACTCCAGAGAGGTTCCTCGAGCTCAGTTAGACCGATTGGTGACAGCAATCGTGCATATCTTCGAGCGAAGACCAGTTTCTTCTCCGGCGAGATCCACGGTGCCACCGCCGTGTCGCAGCCTCCCTCCGCGAAGCTGCTTGAGCTTGGGACCTTACCGACTCCTTGAGCGAAGACCTGGAGCTCCAATCTGAGCTCCAATCCCCAGGTAACCCCCTCCATCTTCCTCTGATCTCTTCTGATTTTTCTTTTGTTCTTCTCTGATTTAATTCGCACTCCACCTTCATCCTCTCGCTTCACTTTCACCTCGCCGAGCTCCGCGACGGAGCTCTGATCTTCGCGCCATACTTCACACCCTCCGACGACGCACTCCATCTTCCATCGACTCCAGCTCTGCCACCTGGGCGAAGCACCATTGCCGGTCACCCCCATTCCCTCGCAGGCCTCGTTGTTCGCTCCCCACATCTCCACGAACACACCTACGTGCTTCGGCTATCCCCAACTCCTGCAGGTACTCACTTCCTTCATCGCCCGTAAGCTCATCGGAGCTACCTTCAAGCTTCATCGTCGGCGAGCTCCAGCACATCTCCACCGCTCCTGAAACCACCGGAGGCTTCACCGCACCGCCGCGCGTCTTCCGAGATATCTCCGAGCCTCCGGAGAGCTTTACCGACGCCAGGAGGATCGGGCGGAGCAAAGCCCCCTTCACCGGAGCCCCGCCTTCCCCTCCGCAGGTGGTGGAGGGCCGTTGAAGACGAAGCTCCAGCCACCGTTTGATCATCTTGATCGAACGGTCAGCTTCACGCCACGTCGAACCATCACCGGAGCAGCCCAATACCGTTGGATCCACTTGCGATCTGATGATTGTTGATCGTGTCACGTCGCCACCTCAGGAGGGAGACACCTCCGTTGGATCGATCAAGGATCCAACGGTCTCTAATCATGCCACGTGCCAGCCACCGACAGCCGTTGGATCGACCTTGATCCAACGGTCCCCATCACGCCACGTCGATGGGTCCGAGCCTCTTCCCTGACCTCTAGGCTCGGACCACCTGAAGCTACTCCGAGCCTCCAGCCGAACCTTCAGAGGGCCCGAGCCTCGTCCCGAGCCGCCAACGCCACCCGAGCCTAGGCCGCCCCACGTGAGGAGCACGTGCGGCCTGGGTAAATTACACGGAGGCCCTGAGAAGTTTCTAAAATTGCAAATCGGTCCCTGTGAAGCGCCCCCACGTGAGGAGCACGTGCACCAGTGGAGAAATTGCATTCCACCCCCCTGCATTCTAGGTAATTGCATATAAGTCCCTGTCAGCATATTTATTTTTGTGTAATTTTTATTTTTTGTATTATAGTTACATCCCTGTCTTTGCACGTATACCTAGGTGCCATATTTCATCATTTTTTAAGTTTTAAAAATTTCATATTGTAGCTTAATTTGTCCTTGATCTTGTGTGACACTTGTCATATTTTTGTGATAGCAGTGGAATTATTAATTAATTAATTGGTTTATTTCTGTAATATTTTGCCCAATTGGACCTTTTAATTAATAGTTAATTCTCTGTAATTCAAAAAATTCCCAAAAAATCACAGTAGCTCTAGATTTAGCTACTAGCGCGTTTGGGTTCTCGCGCATGTAAATATAATGAAACTGTGTCCCCGTGTGCTGTGTGGGTGAATGGTAATTTAGCTTGCACTAGCGGCTCCCCGAGCCAATCTAGGAATTGCTTGTGCTCGTAATTTTTAGGACCACACAGTCACTTAAAAGACGCACTCAGACCGCAGGACTTAGCCAAATCAAACTGTTCTTCATTCGCTAATAGAACTGCTTGTCTAGGAGCGGCTTTTATCGCTTGCATTTGCATGTAGTATAAAAAGTTTTCAATTCTTTTTTGCATCCTGCATAAAAAAAGCGAAGGGATCACTGTAAGTCTTCCTAACTCAGTATACGCATCATTGTTTTCTTGCATCGGTTTTTCTCAATTTCCCCCTCTGTTTTTCACATTTAAATTAAACGGAAATTGGGACTGGACGATAGGCGTGCTGTGTGGTTGGACTTAATCAGTGAGAACTTAACTTAAAACCGGGACTGCTAAACACTATTGACCAAAAAAATAATAAAATTGGAAAAAAATTTGCGGGAGATTAATCCCTGGCCTTGTTTTCAGGCTGAGTGAGGGTACTTGAGTGTGTGTGAACACCTTAAGGCAGAGCCCAAATCTCCGCCTTCCATATCACGTTCCGACTAATCCTAACAAATATCACAAGTCGAATATTTAAGATTCACTGACTAGTACCAAGTAGCCCCCGCCTGTCTCAGGTAGATAGGGGCGAAATTGCGGTACTTTGTGACAAGTTGCCAGTAACCCCCCGGGGTGAAGTTCCGGCCTTGTCAGCCTCCGCCTGCTTGCAGGTAGATAGGGGTGTGGTCTTTGAATCCATCGACTTGGGATAGGAGAGAAGAAAGGAAGGACCGACGGTATCTTAGGCGACGGGTTAAACAGGGAAGACGCATCCGGCTCTGAGCCGACTTCCCTATAGGCCACGTAATCCTTGCTATCTTTCTTGAAAATCACACTTAAAATATACAAAGATTAATTGGACTCGATTTCGAGACCTTTACTATATTGAGTGTGAACCCAGGGTCTTGGATTGATTTGTTTGCTTCAGGTAGAAGTAAAATCCTATCTTCTTCTCGCCAAATCAAGATGAGTGACTGGGGGGATCTCGACTCTTTATTCACAGATCTCTCTATGAGCCCCCCACAAAACTCCTCTTCATCGGCCCAAGCGCACCTTGGACCACCCAGGACTCATGACCCTCTTGAGTCCTGGTTCTCTCATACCCAGGGTGGTTACTCTCAAACCAACCCTTTTTTCTCCTCCGAGCTTATCGAGGAAGACCATCGAATCGGTAAGAATCCCTTCCTTGATTTGTCATCTGACACCGATCTTATTTCATACCCAGGAATATAGGACAAGATGTCGCCTAAGCAGCCACCACCGGATGAGGAGCAATTACGACAAATTCTTAATCGCCTTGCCGAAGCCGAACAAAGAAATGCAGATCTCACGGCTAGGATGGGACAAATCATTGTAGCAGGAGGAATCGACCGACCAATGGTTGATGCCTACAACCCAGCGGAGAATGAAATACAAAATTGGTTGGCACCAGCGGTTCCCGCCGAAGCATTTGAGCTGAAGTCCCACTTCCTTAGCCTGCTACCGAAGTTCAACGGAAATGCCCATGAAGAACCGTATACTGATGAATACTCATTCATCACTCTTTATTCTTATATTTTAGCTACAAAAACCTTTGCAAATGCATGTAGATAGTTGTAAATACAAATAATTACCAAAAGCATGCATTGTGTAAAAACATATAATTAGCATGTTTTTGTGCAAAAATAAAAGAATAAAGATTAAAAAGAAAAAGAGGGAAATATTTAGTATAAATATTGAGCAACCTAACCCAAGGGAGGGCTCAGCATGGGCCTGACCGCATAAAAGCCAAAGTAGAGGGAGATAGGGTCTCATGCGTGTAAATATTTATGTAAATAAATAAAAATATTTTCCTCACAAAAATAGATGCAAATTGGTTTGTAAATACTTGTACATATTTATAAATATAAAAACAAGATAAAAATAGAAAAATCAAAAAGGACAAAAACATCACTTTCACATTGTACATAGACCACTCACCTTTATATTTATTTAGCCTTATAAATAAATAAAATTAATTTCCAAAATTTTTGTAAATATTCTACATCATATAGTGTAAATAAATAAAATAAAAACAATTAAAACAAAAACAAAATAAAAATAACAAAATTAAAAACACAAAAACATATTGTAAATATACCATGCATATGAATGTATATATGTATTTATTTCACATATGTATATAAATAATAAAAATAAAATAAAAATATCCTTTTATTCCTTATTTTATAATATAAATAAATAAAATATAAAATAGGAATAAAATTGTACAAAAATAAGAAATTAAAAATCAAAAAAACTAAAAACCTGTATATTGTATATATACCTATATCTAACCCTACTATGTAAATACTTTAATTTTACTTTAAAAAATTAAATAAAAATCACTAAAAAAATAGAAAAAAAATAAAATAAAAATATTTCATGTTTTAACTTTTTGCTAAATCGGCCCTTAGCTACCTTGAATTTCACTTCCAAACTTTCGCCACGTGGCCGCTTCCTACTAGTCCTGGGATTGCTGACCGCCCGGTCAACTACCCCCCCCCCCCAGGACCACTTCCCACGGGTCCTTAGCGGGTACCCGACTTCTCGGATTTTTCCCAGCAAAACCCGATCATACCTTGCCTAAACCCCGGGGTCCGAATCATTAAGGCTACATCCGAGACCCTCGCCGGGGTATCCACATCGGGATCCGCGCACTTCCACGCCCTACCCGCGCCAGTCTTCCCGGACCCTCACCCATACTTAAGCCGAGCTCCGCCACCTCCATTTCACATCTTTGGCCATTCGATTCCACCCCCAGTGAGCTCCAGCGTGCTCGTGAGAGTGACAACTCGCGTCCTGTGCTGTTGAAGCGAGGAGAGGGAGCGTGACCACTGATCCGGCGAAGCTTCGCCGCCTTGCTCCGCCACCAGCAGGAGCTCGAGCCTCGGAGGGAGACGCTCCTCGAGGTGACGACCCAGAGCTGCGCAAGCTCATCCCCAGTCTCATCAGCCACCCAGGTAGCCTCTTAGGCCTTTCTTTTTCTTTGATTTCCCATTTCCCCCAAATCGCTGCGCCGCCGTCCCCCGCCGATTCCGATCGATTCCGACCACCATCCGACCAACGGGATTCACCATAGCCATCGCCTCCTTCCCGCGCACCTTCTCCATCCCTCCATCCAACCCAGCTCGCACAGGAGCTGGGATTCGAGCTCCACCGTCCCCCCTTCGCCGGAGCTCGCCCACTTCTACCCTCCGTTCACTGTCACCCCGCCTAACCGGGTCAAGGCAGTTTGCCCTCGACCCGCGAGTCTCCTGGCTGTCTTTGCAGATACATCCAAGCCCATCTGAGGGCTTGGACCATCAGGTCCAGGAGCTTCATCTCCGTCGACCCCGCCGGAGCTCCTCAGAGCTCGGTAGGGTCATCGGAGATTACCAGCAGCTGCGGAACGACATCGCGGAACTTCTCCGATCTTCAGGCGCAGCAGAGGAGGTCAGGAGCGCGCACCTTGGGTCGGCGAAGTTCGCCGGCGAACTGTTCTTCCTCGACCCTCGTTCACCGTCCGATCAGACCTCCAGCTCCAGTTTGCATCTGGGCCGTCCGTTCAGGAACAGCAGCCATCGTTTGATCTGAGGAGGATAGATCTGGACCGCCTGATGCTCGAGGGTTAGCCACAGAGAGCCACCACCGTCCGATGCACCACGTGGCGTAGCCCCAGCCGTTGGATCGCTGCGAGGACCCCAACCTTGGAGCGCCCGCTACTCATCACCGTTGATCACTCCGCGTGGCGTCCATCCTGCGGCCCGCATTAATAAAGGGTAAACTACCCTTAGGCCCTTCTGTTTATCTCATTTAGCATTTAGTCCTGTAATTACGTAATATAGTTGTTTAGTTTTGGGATATTTGCATAGAGGACCTCGTGCTTGTTTTTAATTGCTGATATGCCCCTGTGTATGGTCTGACACGTGCTTCGTCACGTGATTGTCTGGGCTTTTTACATTATCTACCCTATAGTTCTGAATATTAATGAATGAATGAAAGTTTTTGTTTATTTGCATTTATACCCCTGTGCGTGAAACATTTGAGCATGTGCGTTTATTTTTGGGTATTTTGCAGATAAGCCCCTGGGCTTTTGGTACCTGTTACCAAATAGCCCTCGGGACTTATTTTCAATACATTTGGGTCCCTAAGTACCCCAGACATGCGCGACGCACGTGTTTTGCTGGGTTAATTGCACCAGACCCCCAGACTTCCGGGTATTTGCACATAGGTCCTTGTGCACAGTTCTCCCTCTTTATTTTTGAATAAAATAGCAAATTACTTCCAAATCCAACGAAAATTGGACACATGGCTCCTACCATAGTATAAAATTTTCGAGGATTTTTGGAGACATTTCTGAGTTGATTTGATATTTTTAAAAATTCAAAAACATCTAATTTTGCTACTGTCTAACTTTAAAAATCACAAAAAAATATTAAATCATATCTAAAAATTACAAAAAAAATTGTCTACTGTCTATTTTGTTGTGCTTGATTTTCTAGCCAATTTTGGCTATTTGTCATTACTGAAAACCACTAAAAATTGAAAAACACTTAAAAACTCATAAAAAATCTACTAAATAAATTAAAAATCCAAAAATAATAATCTAGGTGCCTAAATTTTCCTTGTTTTATTCTCTTCACAGAAAAATCACCTCTCAGCTAATTTGGGGCCTTTAGATATTTTATCTAGGCTCTTTTAGCTCGGCTAGACAGTACCTACAGTTTTAGTCACTTTTTGATTTTTAGAAAATTCAATAAATATCAGAAAAATCCCAAAAATTCACCAAAAACACTAAAAATTATAAAACACATAAAAATATTTTTGTTACAATTTTGGTTGATTTTTGTTGCATTAAATAAATTGTTGAAGTGTGTTGTTTTCTTGATTTCTTTATTTTCTTAATTCTTAAAAATCCAAAAAAATATAAATTAATTAAAAACCACCAAAAATACTTTCTTCTTTTATTTTATTCCCTTTTTGACTACTTCGTTGGCCGAAAGGCCAACCCGTGCTCCTTGTGTTCGACCCTAGTCGCTATACCAGGTTAAACTAATAGCGAGACCGCTTTTGTATTTTGATTGATTTTCATCTATTTGGTGGTCTATTTTTCTTGATTGACATGATCGAGTGACCGAGGTCGCGACGACCATCGTAGAGATACCTGATTACCTTAGTCGCTCGGTTTTTCGTGCCCACCATATACCTTCCTCCGAGACTTCGAGCTGGTTTGCAACAATCTTAGCCATCCCAATGTTAGCCAAGATTACATTAGACCGAAGGCCACCCCATTTACCTTAGGAGATAAGGCAGCACATTGGCTGAAAAACCTAGGGGTGATCTGTACAACCTGGATGCAGTTCAAGGACCTATTTTTGAAGAAGTTCTACCCTCTCAGTAGAACTAACCAAATGAGAACGAAGATCGTCAGTTTCTCCCAAGGACCCAGTGAACCCTTCCATGATGCCTGGGATAGGTTCAATGACTTAGTGCAGAAATGCCCCTACCACGGCATTTCTAAGGCGATTTTAGTCCAGACCTTGTTCTGTGGTTTAACCCCGGAGATGCAGGGGTTAGTCAGTGCCGCCTGTGGAGGAATCTATCTGAACAAGAACGAGCACGCTGTATGGAAGATCCTAGAGCAGATGGCGGAAACCGGCAGGTCGCAGGCCACCAGGGCCTATCAGTTGTCTCCCTCAATCCTGTCCAACGAGACAACCCGAAGGACTGTAGCGGATCTGGCCGAGGACCTCATCCCCAGTATGGGGATGATTGCTGATAAGTTAACCATGGTCGAGCAGATCCACAAGAGGGTCACTGACCTTGAGTCTCTCTCACGTCTACCGAAGTAAGTGGAGGAACTTACTGAGAAGGTAGCTAAGATGAAGCTACCTGCCCCTTCTGCACCACCTGCACCTGTACATCGAGTCCATCTTGTACAGGAACAGGCACCGGGGCCTCAGAGTGGCTGGGTGGAGGATCAGACTTACACCCAGCAGGACCAGCATGCACCCCCACAAGTAGAGACCAGATACGAGGAGCCTCCGCAGGTGTTCGAGATCAACGGGCTGTGGTACAGCCGTGACCCCGTCAGTAGACAGTCGGGGATGGGGAATGGTCAGCCTTACCGACCTTCTCCAGCTTACCAAGGAACCAACTCCGTCCCCACACTACGCTTTCAGTCCAGGCCAGAACAAGGGTACCAGCCTCAGCAGCACCAGCAGCAGCAGCAACGCACATATCAGCAGGGCCCAGCACCGTCCCACCAGCAGCAACAGTATCGGCATGGCCAACAGGGCCAATACAGAACCTCGTCCGTAAATCAGCCAACCCAACCCACCGAATTGGAGTCCCTCACCTTGGCGATCCAGACCTGTCTGATAGGGTCCAACAAATACAGAACGACTATCTGGATATGAGAACCGATTTGAATCGTGTCTCTCGTACCCAGAACCAACAGATGGCGCCAAAGACCCCAATTCCCGCACAGGTTCAGGCCAACCCGAACAGCATAATCCATGGCCAGAACCGACCTCGTGATCAGGTATATTATTCAGATAATTATTTATCTGAACATAAGATCCTTTCGTATGATAATGTGAATCATATGTCCCTCAAGAACGGAAGGACCGTGACCATGCCTGATCGGGCACGGGCACCGAAGGAAGGAACCACCAAGTCTCTACCTGAGGAGAACTTGGAGGAAGAAGAGGAGCATCACCACCATCACCGGCAGAAGAAGAGGACATCTAAGTCCTCGAAGCAGCAGTCCCGCATCAGCATAGAGTCCGACGGAACGGATGAGGAGCCCGTACCTCCATCTGAGGAGGATCATCCAGAAGTCGCGGAAGATGCATCACCAGTTCCGTCTCAGCATTTTTCTTTCAGTCAGAGTCAGAGTCAGAGTTTGTTTAAGAGTCAGAGTCATGTACAGAACTCAGTTCCAGATCTTAATGAAAATCTTTCAATTTCAGAACATGAGTTGGAGTCAATAATCTCTTTCCCCCGAGCTCTCAAGGGTGGAAAGAAGAAAATGAAAAAAATTCAAAAAGATGACCCTGAGATGGCAGAGTTCTGCAACAAACATATCAAGGTCACAATCCCTTTTGACAAGTACGTGGAGATGACCCCTGCATTTCAAAAATACCTTAAGGTGAGATGCACACCTACTAGGGTTAGCAGGAAGACCAAAAGCCATGTTGAGAAACACGTTCTATCAGTAGCCACGACTTGTGCAATAAAGAACTCGTTTTCCCGGAAACAAAGAGGCATGGGTGCACACTATGTAGTGAGTCATGTTGATGACATCGCATTTGCACGCACTCTCCTGGACAATGGTTCCTCAATTAACTTAATGCCTACAGCCCTCTATGAGCGGCTTAATCTCGGACCTCTTAGGAAATCTAGATCCCTCTTGCAATTTGCTGATAAATCAACCAAGAGGTCCCAATGAGAATTGAGGAATGTTGTGATCAAAGTCGAGGGGCAGGAATACATGGTGGACTTCACTGTCCTAGATATGGAAACCCCTCGTAATTGGAGAGACTCCCAGATCATCTTAGGCAGGCCCTTCCTCAGAACAGCAGGGGCCTTGTTTGATTATAAGATCGGGAAGATCCAGTTCCAAACTCCAGGCGGAGATGAGGAACTTGAGATGAAGCAGACAAGATGGCAGAGACCGGATTCCGAATCCAGCACCGAGTACTCTTCAACCAAAGCAGACTGCGATCATGTAAACACAGTTGGGCCATGGAGACAGAACCCAGCCAGCACCGATGAGTCCCTCCCCTCCGGAGATGATCCAGTGCATGAGTCAGTTTGCGAGGTCCTCAGGAATGAGTACAGCTCAGAACCTGCATCGTCCTACATCTTTGATGACTTAGAGGCCCAGTTGGGCCTGTCAGTCCTTCCCTCTTTAGGACAATCGGAAGATGAGGATGACGAGTCGGACAAGGCTTTTGCCGATTGCATGGAAACCTTTGACGATCCGACTCCAGAGCCGAACAACTTGGTGGCGGCAATAACAGAGAAAGATCCAGCCACTTCCAACACCGAACCAGATAAATAGAGCCAGACTTCTTAGACGATCACACCATACCTGAGCTCAAACCTTTACCTACAAGACTTAAATACGCCTTCCTTGCGGGTCAGGACAAGAATATTCCGGTCATCATCAGTTCGCGATTGACCGAGGAGGAGGAATCTCGCTTGCTAGAGATCCTGGAGAAGAACCGCAAGGCAATAGGCTGGAGCATTTCCGATCTCCACGGGATAAATCCCGCTCTGTGTTCGCACCATATCTACGTGGAGAATGAAGCTAACCCTCTCGTGAATTCCAACATCGTTTGAATCGAAATTTATGTGAGGTCGTGAAGAAGGAGATAGAGAAATGGTGCAACGCGGGATTCATTTACCCAATCTCCGACTCTAAATGGGTGGCCCCAATCCATGTTATTGTCCCGAAAAAGTCGGGAATTCAGACGACCACCAACGAGGACGGAGAGGAGATCGTGATACGAGTGCCCACGTCGTGGCGCGTCTGTGTGGATTACAGACGCCTGAATGCCGCGACGAAGAAGGATCATTTCCCCCTACCGTTCATTGATCAGATCTTAGAGAGACTAGCGGGGAAAGAGTTCTTCTGTTTCTTGGATGGGTTCTCGGGCTACAATCAAGTAGCCATAGCTCCAGAGGACCAGGAAAAGACCACGTTCACATGCTCCTTTGGTACCTATGCCTTCAGGCGCATGCCTTTTGGGTTATGCAATGCTCCAGGTACTTTTCAAAGGTGCATGATTGTTGTATTCGCCGAAATGGTCGGCAAATTCCTGTAAGTCTTCA
The DNA here is from genome assembly GCA_037367405.1 of Ottelia alismoides. Taxonomy (NCBI): domain Eukaryota; kingdom Viridiplantae; phylum Streptophyta; class Magnoliopsida; order Alismatales; family Hydrocharitaceae; genus Ottelia; species Ottelia alismoides. Next base: position 112,389 of record JAZKJV010008364.1, on the reverse strand, counting down.
TGGACGACTTCTCGGTCCACGACAATTCCTTCGATTCCTGTCTTAGGAACCTAGATCGAGTCCTCAAAAGATGTTGTGAGGTCAATCTGGTGCTCTCCTGGGAGAAAAGTCACTTCATGGTGACAGAGGGCATTGTGTTGGGGCATGTCATCTCCAAGAGAGGTATGGAGGTTGACCCTGCCAAGGTGGATGTGATCAGAAGACTCCAGCCACCAACAACGTCAAGCAGTTGCGGTCGTTCCTCGGGCATGTCGGATTTTATCGGAGATTCATTAAGGATTTTTCTAAGATTGCCCGACCGCTAACTGAGCTTTTAGGCAAAGACATGGAGTTTGTTGTTGATCACAAATGTCTTGAGGCCTTTAAGTTATTACAAGGAATGATAATGGACGCACCTATCCCACAAGCCCCAGATTGGTCTCTACCTTTTGAGATCATGATGGATGCCTCAGACTTTGCTGTTGGGGTTGTGTTAGGACAGAGAAGGGATGGCGTCTCGTTCGCAATTCACTATGCAAGCAAAGTGCTTGATACCGCTCAGCGTAACTATACAGTTACGGAAAAGGAAATGCTTGCGGTAGTGTTTGCCTTGGACAAGTTCAGATCTCACTTAATTGGATCCAAGGTAATCGTGTTCACTGACCACACGGCACTGCGATACTTGATGGAGAAGAAGGACGCGAAGGCGCGTCTTCTTTGGTGGATTTTACTTATCCAGGAGTTTGATTTGGACATCCGTGATAAATCTGGAAAGAAGAATGTGGTAGCCGATCATCTCTCCCGTATCGAAGATCTTAATACTTCTGAGGAATCACCTATTCGAGACTCCTTCCCTGACGAGTCGATTTTTGTTGTCGACTCACTGATGACTGAGATCTTCCATCGGTCTAGAGCAATCCGCACAAGGCGGGATCACAATGTCGCTGAGGCGACCGACAAAAGATCCCGAATCAATCAACAATTAACCCACAATAAATATATGCAATGAATATCCAAAAATGTGGAGTTAAAATTTATTATAACTCTACTTGCAAATGTGTATAGGCGTAAGCACAGGTAGAGGTCGAACACTGGGAGGCGAATGGTTGTATGTAATGTATCATTCAATTATTCAATCATTGGTTCATGTCCTTTTATTGTTTTAGTGGGTTTTGGGTTTTGTAATTTTTTTATATATTTTTTTTTATTTTTATAATTTTTATTTTGTTTTTATATTTTTTTATTTCTTTTAATATTTTTAATTATATAATATAAATAGATAGATATATATAAGACATATATATATAAAGAGATATATATAAGAAGAGAGAGAGGAGTACTAGAGTATATAGATATATATATATACTTAAAATATATAAATAGATATAATTTTTTTTATTTCCTTTTTTTTATATTTTTAGGATTTTTCAAGTTCTGGACTCAATATATATATATAATTATACCATATACAATTTTTTTTGTAATTTTTCAAAATCATTTTCTAATTTTTTTTGTACTTTCCAATTTAGACAGAGCAAAAATGGCTTCTATTTCATTTTTAATAATTAGGAAAAATGCAAAAAAATGCAAATAAAATATGGGCGTGAACAAGCATGGCATGGAGCATCTGTCCTAATTTTTGTGGATTTTTGGAAGCCTTCTAGGTATTTGTAATAAATAGATAAAGACACAAAAATAAAACAGCCTGGCAGGGGTATTTTTGCAAATAAAATAAACTCCAGGGGCATGGGTGCAAAAATACAAACATAAATAAACATTTATTTTCATTTTTAGGACTATTTCACAATATACAAAAACCGCCAGGGTATACATGCAAAATTTCACGCGCCTCACGTGGGGTTGCACGTGAGGCGCGGAAGGACCTAAATGTAATTTCGAGAAACTCAGGGGTCCTACTACAAAATTTACATTTTATTTATAACGTGCAAAAATATTTACAGAATTAAAAATTAAATACAAAAAGGCGGGGGATGGGTTTTGCAATTTACCCCCAAAAGAGGCGCTTGATCCGACGGCTGATCTTCTTCACTAATACACGTGGTGCCTCCACGTGCGCCGATGCCGGTTCGCCGATGAGCGGTTGAGATTAGATCACTCGCGTGATCTGACGGTCGCTGCTTCGCTCCATCGGACGATTGCTGCTCGATCTGGGCCTTCGTCTTCATCCAACGGCGGAGGGCTGGCGTGGAAGAACAGGGAAGAACACTCGCCGGGGCGAGCTTCTTCCTCCTCGATCTCGCTCTCCGGCCGACCATCGCTGCTCCTGAAGGTCCCATTCGCTTCCTGGAGGGTTGCTCTATCGTCCGGAGGTGTCGGATCGGCCGGAGGCACACCGTAGCGCCGCCACGAGCTCGAAGAAGAAGCGGCGCTCCAGGTACCTCCGCCCGCGTGGAAAACGTCTCCTGGTGCCTTTCTTCGCACCTAACCTGCACAGGAAGGCAGAGGTCTCGAGGGCGTCACCCTCGACCCGGGGTTTGAAGCTGGACGCACAGGGATGAAGGTGGGCGAAGAAGCTCCGGCGAAGGGTGGTGGAGGAGCTTCGATTCGCGGATCCAGAAGCGAATCCGGTTGGACAAGGTGGCTGAGAAATGGAGAAGGCGTAGGGGAACGGAATGGCAGTGAAATGGTGGTCGGAAGACATCGAGGTCACGGTGGAGAAGTCGCCGGAGCGGAGCTCCGGCGAACTTCGAATCGCCTAAACTAAGCTATTCTACTAATCTAAATGCATAATAAATGACGGGAATAAAATGCTGGAATGGAAATCTACCTAGAAATGATAAATGCGCAGCTCTTATACCTGGGGGCCGCCAGGGAGCAGGGTGGCCGCCGGAGCGCCACCACGACAAAATTTCCTACCTCCTTGGGCCGAATCGAGGTGCTGGGAAGCGCCTCCTGTCACGAGGGCTCCGCCAGGAGCTCGTTCAAGCTCAAAAAAGGGGATGAAAATGGCCAAATTCGGCCAAGGAAGTGGGAGGAGTTATTTATATACATTCCAAGGGACCCCCATTGACCGGCGATTATTGAAGAATCGGGGCTATGTACAAGGGTTCCAAGTGATCGGCGGGGATCAGGGATGATCAGGGAATAAATCTCGTGAAGGGACTGTTGGTGATTGATCACTGAGCCACGCGGGAAAAAGGCAAGAAAAGAGGGGAAAAGACAGTCCGCGTCAACTCAGGTGCCTGGAGGTCAAGTTGACCGGGGTCAACTCGCGGAGGGACCTGATTGGTCCACCTCAGCCGCTAAACGCCAAAACAGGGAACCTTATTAGAAAATGAATTATTTAACATAGTAAATGATTTTATTAATTGTTGCTTATAAAATAAAAAATGTGTATTATTTCATGTAGTATTTATTTATGATTTTTTATTGAATTTTTCGAGGTGTTTTATTATAGTTTTTTTTAATAATGTGTATATGTATTTATTTACATGTATTTTTATGTATTTTAATTTTAATTTATTTATTTTCTTTTTTATTGTATTGGCTTATTTTATATACTTATAGTTTATTTTCATGAGTATAAATATATTTTTATTTAATTTTTATTAGTTTATTTACATTTTTAAATAAATGTGTTGGTGTATATGTAAGTATACTTATAGGTATTTTACCTGTATATTATATACATTGTATTTATTTAATGGATTTTATTTGTTTTTATTTTAGCTTTGTATTTTTAATAATATATATATACATTATTATAAAAATATAAAAGAATGAAATAATTAAAGAATGCTTTTCTCTTTTTATTTATGTACATCCTTTTCATAGGTATTTTGCCTATATATTACATAGACTTATTTTATTTTACAAATTCTTTTTGGTTTTATTCTAAGGCTAATATGAATTATATACATTATTTACAAGATTTTAAAAATATAAATTTATAAAAATAATGAATATTGAATAAAATGAATATTTTAATCATGTATTATGTACAAGAAGGGCCAAAAACCTAACTTTCACAGATGGACACCAAAAATTATGAAATCAATTTTATAAAATAGTTTATAAAATGCTATATACAATTAAAGGTGAGTTTGGGTGATTTGGAGTTTTTATTTGCAAGATATGGGTCTGTGAAGTTGAGATCTTAGCTTTTTATTTTGTGTATAAAATGTTCACTGTGTATTATTTTTGCACAAGCTCAATTTTGTATTTTTATTTACATTATTATCTACAACTTTCATGTACAAAGTTTCTTTATTTGATGAATAAATAATTATGTACAAAATAGGTGTCACAAATGCATAAATGGATGAATAAATAAATGAGGTATTTATTATACTGCTGGCCCTTATCTCCCCCTACTTTATTCCTTGTCGACCAATTCCATGCTGGCCTTGGTCTCGGGGTTAGGGTCATAAAATATTTGCAATATTTTATTCCTTTTTCTTTTCTTCTCTTTATTCTATAATTTTGGCATTAAAAACCTTATTCAATGTACAATAAACACAAGAAACAATGAATGCTATTATATACAAATTAATGCTATTTACATGCATTTGCTGGGGTTTTTAAGGCCAAAATGATAGAATAAAGGTGATAAATTGGAGATTCATCAACCCCTATACTTGCCTTTGCTAGTCCCTAGCAAATACTTATGCAATAAGTACAAAAAGAACAAAGAATAAGAAGAAAAGAAAAGGCAAAAATAAAGAATTTAAAGAATAAATGGAATTGAGCCTAATTATAAAACTTATCTTTACAAAATCAAGGTTTGGAGCTGAAGTTAGACCTTGGTGTGAAAATGTGTGTGGAACCTGGTTGAAAACCAAATTTAAAACACAACAGCCTTCGAGAGTCACAGAACTTGGTTCAAATCACCTCAATAGCCAGGTCAGAACTAGCTTACACCATACGCAAACCCTTATAACTATGAAGCTGACTTGTACAGTGTAAGTGATGGTGGCTCTTCCCAACTGAAATGACAAAGAGATTGACTTCTCCAGAATGACAACCCAATGATTCCCTAATCCAACAACTCTTTCCTCGAGGAGCGGGGTATTCCCTTCTAAGTTCAAGTGGCATCCAACCCAAGAGGAGGGGGTAGAGAAAAGAATGGACGGTAGCCAGTGTAGCTACCTATCCTGGGATGCAAGACCAGTGTAGTCAAGTCATCCAGCTGCAGGCTAACATGGTATAACTTTGATGCTCAAGCTTGCTTATTTTCTATACAACATATATACATACTCCGGCAGGCATTTTTATTTTTGTTTACAAGCCTGTCCACTTTTTTTGGAGTTTCATTTTTTTTTCAACATACTATTCACAGCAGCATTTACATAAGGAGTTTTTCCTCTTGAGCCAGAAGACTATCCCTCTTTTGAAGCATTATTGCAACCCGCACTCTCCTGTCGTTAGACCTCATGGCGATTGGACCAGGTTGGGGTGCACTTCCCTCCCTAGAGGAGGACGAATGTTTCCACCCGTGTGCGTCTCAGACTGGCAAATCCAACCCCTTCACCACTCCAACTGAGTTGAGCCAAGTGAAATGTGCAAGTGTCCAAGTTAGGTCACGGTCGACAAGAGTCATACGTGTGTTTCGAAAAGTTCTAGTTAGTCCACTGAGGTGACTTGAACCCAGCCCTGATTTCTCAAAGAATTAAGTCTGAATAGACCTGAAGTACCTTAAACCCGGTTCCCATAAGGTTCCAGTGCAATTAGGTGCGGTAAGGTCCAACCAAGCTCCAATCTTCGACTTTATTAGACTAGTTCAATCATCAAGCTCAATGAAAGAATATGAATGCTATGCAAATGCTATTTACAAATATGCAAAGAATAATGCAATTTTTCAAAGAATCAAAGAGATAAATTTTTACACAAAAAATTTTTGCAAATAAAATAATTTGGGCACTCAAAATATGTACAACTATTTACACGGGCGTGTCGCTTTATTTTAATGATTTTTAAAGAATTTAGAATTTAGTTTTTTATTTACAGGTATATATATACACTTATTAAAGAATCTTATTTATTATTATAATATAGTATTTTAGTTATTTATTATATGTGACTATTCCTCAAATTTATTTGACACAAAATTTTCAAACAATTTTTGAAAACTATAGTCCAAAATAATATTTACAAACATTTTTACAAACATGTACACACATTTGAAAATCATTTTGCAAAGGTTTATAGATTTTCAAAACGTTTTTGCAACCCTTTTTCAAACCATTTGCAAATCATTTTTCAAACATTTTATTTCACACAAAGGAAATAAATTTTACAAACCACACATTTTTACACAGGTTGAGAACATGTAACAAAACGTTTTCAAAATAGTTTTCAATAAATGTTCACAATACTTTTCAAACTATTTTTCAAACATTTTGCAAAAAACATTTTCACCTGATTTATTAATCAGTATATACAAAAGAATTTGAGGAATAATCCCATCTTTTTATTAAGGGTTTTTAACGAATTTAAAGAATTATTAGCCATATTATTAAGAGAATACGAAAGTACGAGTTATGGCTAAAGTATATACATAGTATGTACGACCCCCCTATACTTAGCTTGAGCTATGTCCTCATAGATCGAAAAGAAAAGAGAAGACATAACTCGTGCTGAGTATAGACAAGTCGAAAGAATATACGAGTAAGGGTGGGAATAAACAGATGAACAAATCAGGGGTGCACCCCCCTATACTTAGGAGAATGTACGTCCTAAGTACAGAAAACGGGCACAAAGGGGCGACACCTTTTATTTAGATACAGAAGATAGAAAAGGAAAAGAAGAAAAGAAGAAAAGAAGAGAAGATGGATATATACAGACAGATGAAAAGACCGAGGAGAATATACACATCACTCCCCCTATACTTAGGGTCAGATATCCCTAAGTATAGGAAAGAAAAGGAGTGACGAAAAAGTGCAAGGAAAGAACAACTCAGTGTGTGCCCCCCTATACTTAGGACAAGGTACGTCCTAAGTGTAGACATAATGATGTGTCGATCGATTTGGGGCACACTAAAACATACGGGAGAAAGAAGGAATAAACAAAACACATATATACACTGGCGAAAAACAGGTGAAGTACAGGACGGTGTTTGGTAAGCGATTACCGTGCTCTCGTCGTCGTCTCCCTGTGAGAACGAGGACGCAGTCAGAAGGTGGAAAGACACCCTGATATACAGTCAAGTGGGTGTCAGCTACCGGGGACAACAGGTCAGAAAGTAAAGATATCCGGTCCGGTAGCATGAAGCAGATGAACGGCTCATATGGTCATCATGGGAGAATATAGCCGATACCGTAAGACCGGGAGGAAGAAAGAGCAGTACAGACTCCTCCGGGCAATCATGGTCTCAGATAGATCGGAAATAAAGCATATGAGACTGTGTGATGCACGGTGGTGATATAATCTGAAAGTCATAAGAATACACCGAACAACACAATACATATAGCTCACTCCTGCGAGGGTCCTCAAGGTGAGCATAATCAGAGAATAATCAGAAGACTTGGTTCCGTGCTCCATCAGACAGGAGACACCACCAGGGAGGAGACCGAGTACAAAGTCAGAAGACCCGGCTTCGTGACCCAACAAACAGGGGACACCAGAAATGAAGCCGAGTACCTAGAAAATGATGTACTCTCCCGCAGAAAACCCTCGGGGAGTAGTACATGCTAGTCAATGAATAATCAGAACAGAAGCTCACCCTTCCGAGGGTCGTCAAGGAGAGCGGGCTCAAAGGAGCGTGATCCATCAGACGGATCGTAGAAATGGTCTTGGTAGGCGACAGATCGGCTACCAGCAAAGAGACCGTCAAGTCAAGAAAGTGTGGCAGCGTCCCGCAAATAACCCTCGGGGAGCGGGCTGCCAACTAGTCATAGGAATAGCAGATACCAGAAGCTCGACCTTGCGAGGACCGTCAAGGCGAACAGACTCAAAGGAGTCAAAGATCTGAGCAAACAGATAGATCCCATGATCCGCAGATCGGATAGGCAACTCAGGAGGGGACCAAAATCATATATATCAAACGACTCGGTTCCGTGCTCCGCAAATCGGAGACACAGTCAGAAGTGGGAACCGAGCGTAAAGAGAGTGTCGCAGTCTCTCGCAGATAGTCCTCGGAGAGTGCTGTGAACTAAGCAAAGAATAGTCAGAACGTGTCTCTACCTTGCGAGGGTTGTCAAGGAGAGACGAGGGCTCAAAGGAGCCGGATCCATCAGACGGACCCACCTAGTGGTCTCAGTAGTCGACAAGGCGGCTACCAACAGAAGAGACCAATCAGATCTGAAATATGTCATAGTCTCCCGCAGATAACCCTCGGGGAGCTATGAGCTAGGCATGGAATAATCAGAAAAGTGGAGCTCTACCTTGCGAGGACCGTCAAGGAGAGCGGGCTCAAAGGAGTCTAGTACATTGGCCTCGTGTACCGACAGGTCAGGTACACAATCACAGGGGGAGGCCAATCAAGCATATCATCTGACTCGGTTTCAGGTCCCATCACAATGGCGACCCAAGCAGTGAATGAAACCGCAGTCCTAGAAATTATCGCATTCTCCCGCAGACAGTCCTCGGGGAGGAATGCAAGCTATATCAATGTAGGTCATGGGAATGCTGGCAAGTCATCTCAGGTCCTCAAAAAGCAATAAATCCTTCAATCATTTGGAGGGCATAAGATCATGGGAGGGAGAAAATCATCAGGCCAATCACAAAACATCCCTCGGGTCAATCCAGTAAGCTGAGATGGCATGAAAAATAGTCAAGAATCCTCTAAGTGCCATGGTGGATTAGAGAGTCAGGAGATCAAGGATGGGTCAATCAGGAAGATGAGAGATCATGTAGGATCCGCACACCTTTATCAAGAAATCCAAAGTAGAATAATCAGTCAATCCCCAAAGATCAAGATGGGTGGAACCTCAAATAGATAGATCAATCAATGCTCATGAAATCATCATCAACTCATCGCAGCACATCACATCCTTAATCCGGTGTGCGAGAACTAAAATTCCTCAATAATGCATCACACCTATGCTCTATGCATCAGCAAAAATCCTCAAGAAATCCATATGCACGTATCAAAGATAAATCCACCAAGTCGATCTCAGCAACCTCAACATCATGGGCCCGGCCTACACAGATAATATGTATAAATAATCCTCGATGCGGGCCCCATCATTATGCACAACATTCCCGGGTAAAGGGAGAGATGATACGGGGTACACGAGGAAAATGGGTAAGAAGGGTAACACAATGGGGTGGAGAAGCTGATTGAGCGGGCGTGCCAATATCGTGGGTGGTAGAAAAGTGATACGGAGGGTACGAGGAGGGCGGGCGAGAAAGATCGAGACATAGACAAAATTGGGTGTTCCATACAAGGCGGGAACACCGTCAAAATTGCGGTCTGAAGAGCGGTCTCTCCTCGAACCAGAGAAGATGGTACGATGGATACATAGAAGATGGTGAAGAAGCGGGAAACAAAGGATTTGGCGAAGAATGATTGAGCTCAAGCACCAATATCACGACTTGATGTAAGATGAAGAGATATATGTATAAGAGAGGTAGAGAGACTCAAAGATGAAAAATGCATGACTCACACGGACGGGACCGACTACTCTAATGATGAATGGAAAACACATTGGACTCCAAGTCACAAACAAGACACAAGGCAAACCTCCAATTCACCTACTCAACACAGTGAAGACCATCAGGTGACGGTCATTTATCTTTTCGATTTTTAGAGTTAGGTGAGATCACAAAAATTGTACAATCACTTAGGAGGCTCTGATGGGATTTGGGCTCTACTCCTTAGTGTGTACGTGAACACTTAAAATGCATCCAATGAGGGGGTTGCTCTCCCCAAGACAAGGAATCCATTACGTTTTATTTTTAAGTCCAATAGAGTTAGCAGTCCCGATTTTATTTAAGTTAGCACTTTTTTTGGGTATTTTCAATGCACGTGTCTATCGAGGTTCCAATTTCCATTAAGCATCCTAGGTTGGCAAAAACAGAGGGAGAAGATCGGAAAAGCCATGCAAGTCAGAAATCGATGATGCATGCTAAGTAAGAAGACTTACAGTGCCTCCCAGCTCTCTCCATGCGGGATGCAAAACAGAATTTGAAACCTATGCTATATGCAAATGCAAACCGAAGAAATCGCCCTAAGTTCGGAAATTGCTATTATCGTGAAGCACCACAAGTCGCTCATTCATCTCTAGCCTCAAAAAGTCCGGTCTTGGCTCACCCCTCCTCTGTACTCAACACACTTGAGCTTAGGAGAAAGCGCTTTGCGGGGCTCGCTGTGGCACAAAGGCTAAGAGATTAATGAGCGGCCGTTTAGAGTTTGATCTAGGTCCAAAGCGCACTATAGGTACATGCAAATATATATTAGGGTGTTTGGACCTAACTCTACGAGCAAGCAACTCCTACAGCTAAGGGCTCATTCACACAAATTAATAAAACAAAAATAAAGAAAAGAAAAAGAGTCCAAGTCATCGAGTCCCCCAAGGGAACAATCCCTCGGGCAATGGACCTCGGGAGTCGAAGTGTACCTGTGAGAGTCCTGTATTATTACAAAATTCTAAGGGTCACTCTCTCTCATAAATATACATATTAAAATAAAATAAAATGCCTGAAAAATGGAGTCTGTCTTCAAAAATTCTCCTTCATGTGTCATGGATACTCTCCCCTGTTGGCTTGGCATAGAAAAGCCAACACCGCCTCGCTTGGGTGCATAGGTCCTCCTAGGAGGTCCTCCTTCGCTTGGCGGTCCCTCGCATCAAAGACAAAAAGAAAGAGATGGTCAGAGCAGTCAATCAATAATATCAAATAAAAATAAAAATAAAAATCACACAAATAAATAAATGAAGGACATGAACAAAGAATCAAATAAATGAACAAATAACCACACAAAATCATACAAAATCCGTTGCCTCCCTGGCAACGGCGCCATTTGATGACTGAGATCTTCCATCGGTCTAGAGCAATCCGCACAAGGCGGGATCACAATGTCGCTGAGGCGACCGACAAAAGATCCCGAATCAATCAACAATTAACCCACAATAAATATATGCAATGAATATCCAAAAATGTGGAGTTAAAATTTATTATAACTCTACATGCAAATGTGTATAGGCGTAAGCACAGGTAGAGGTCGAACACTGGGAGGCGAATGGTTGTATGTAATGTATCATTCAATTATTCAATCATTGGTTCATGTCCTTTTATTGTTTTAGTGGGTTTTGGGTTTTGTAATTTTTTTATATATTTTTTTTATTTTTATAATTTTTATTTTGTTTTTATATTTTTTTATTTTCTTTTAATATTTTTAATTATATAATATAAATAGATATATATATATATATAAGACATATATATATAAAGAGATATATATAAGAAGAGAGAGAGAGGAGTACAAGAGTATATAGATATATATATATATATACTTAAAAGATATAAATAGATATAATTTTTTTTCTTTTTTTTATATTTTTAGGATTTTTCAAGTTCTGGACTCAATATATATATAATTATACCATATACAATTTTTTTTGTAATTTTTCAAAATCATTTTCTAATTTTTTTTGTACTTTCCAATTTAGACAGTGCAAAAATGGCTTCTATTTCATTTTTAATTATTAGGAAAAATGCAAAAAAAATGCAAATAAAATATGGGCGTGAACAAGCATGGCATGGAGCATCTGTCCTAATTTTTGTGGATTTTTGGAAGCCTTCTAGGTATTTATAATAAATAGATAAAGACACAAAAATAAAATAGCCTGGCAGGGGTATTTTTGCAAATAAAATAAACTCCAGGGGCATGGGTGCAAAAATACAAACATAAATAAACATTTATTTTCATTTTTAGGACTATTTCACAATATACAAAAACCACCAGGGTATACATGCAAAATTTCACGCGCCTCACGTGGGACTGCACGTGAGGCGCGGAAGGACCTAAATTAATTTCAAGAAACTCAGGGGTCCTACTGCAAAATTTACATTTTATTTATAACGTGCAAAAATATTTACAGAATTAAAAATTAAATACAAAAAGGCGGGGGATGGGTTTTGCAATTTACCCCCAAAAGAGGCGCTTGATCCGACGGCTGATCTTCTTCACTAATACACGTGGCGCCTCCACGTGCGCCGATGCCGGTTCGCCGATGAGCGGTTGAGATTAGATCACTCGCGTGATCTGACGGTCGCTTCTTCGCTCCATCGGACGGTTGCTGCTCGATCTGGGCCTTCGTCTTCATCCAACGGCGGAGGGCTGGCGTGGAAGAACAGGGAAGAACGCTCGTCGGGGCGAGCTTCTTCCTCCTCGATCTCGCTCTCCGGCCAACCATCGCTGCTCCTGAAGGTCCCATTCGCTTCCTGGAGGGTTGCTCTATCATCCGGAGGTGTCGGATCGGCCGGAGGCACACCGTAGCGCCGCCACGAGCTCGAAGAAGAAGCGGCGCTCCAGGTACCTCCGCCCGCGTGGAAAACGTCTCCTGGTGCCTTTCTTCGCACCTAACCTGCACAGGAAGGCAGAGGGGCTCGAGGGCGTCACCCTCGACCCGGGGTTTGAAGCTGGACGCACAGGGATGAAGGTGGGCGAAGAAGCTCCGGCGAAGGGTGGTGGAGGAGCTTCGATTCGCGGATCCAGAAGTGAATCCGGTTGGACAAGGTGGCTGGGAAATGGAGAAGGCGTAGGGGAACGAAATGGCAGTGAAATGGTGGTCGGAAGACATCGAGGTCACGGTGGAGAAGTCGCCGGAGCGGAGCTCCGGCGAACTTCGAATCGCCTAAACTAAGCTATTCTACTAATCTAAATGCATAATAAATGACGGGAATAAAATGCTGGAATGGAAATCTACCTAGAAATGATAAATGCGCAGCTCTTATACCTGGGGGCCGCCAGGGGGCAGGGTGGCCGCCGGAGCGCCACCACGACAAAATTTCCCACCTCCTTGGGCCGAATCGAGGTGCTGGGAAGCGCCTCTTGTCACGAGGGCTCCGCCAGGAGCTCGTTCAAGCTCAAAAAAGGGGATGAAAATGGCCAAATTCGGCCAAGGAAGTGGGAGGAGTTTTTTATATACATTCCAAGGGACCCCCATTGACCGGCGATTATTGAAGAATCGGGGCAATGTACAAGGGTTCCAAGTGATCGGCGGGGATCAGGGATGATCAGGGAATAAATCTCGTGAAGGGATTGTTGGTGATTGATCACTGAGCCACGCGGGGAAAAGGCAAGAAAAGAGGGGAAAAGACAGTCCGCATCAACTCAGGCGCCTGGAGGTCAAGTTGACCGGGGTCAACTCGCGGAGGGACCTGATTGGTCCACCTCAGCCGCTAAACGCCAAAACAGGGAACCTTATTAGAAAATGAATTATTTAACATAGTAAATGATTTTATTAATTTTTGCTTATAAAATAAAAAAATGTGTATTATTTCATGTAGTATTTATTTATGATTTTTTATTCAATTTTTCGAGGTGTTTTATTATAGTTTTATTTTAATAATGTGTATATGTATGTATTTACATGTATTTTTATGTATTTTAATTTTAATTTGTTTATTTTCTTTTTTATTGTATTGGCTTATTTTATAAACTTATAGTTTATTTTCATGAGTATCAATATATTTTTATTTAATTTTTATTAGTTTATTTACATTTTTAAATAAATGTGTTGGTGTATATGTAAGTATACTTATAGGTATTTTACCTGTATATTATATACATTGTATTTATTTAATGGATTTTATTTGTTTTTATTTTAGCTTTGTATTTTTAATAATATATATATATACATTATTATAAAAATATAAAAGAATGAAATAATTAAAGAATGCTTTTCTCTTTTTATTTATGTACATCCTTCTCATAGGTATTTTGCCTATATATTACATAGACTTATTTTATTTTACAAATTCTTTTTAGTTTTATTCTAAGGCTAATATGTATATGAATTATATACATTATTTACAGGATTTTAAAAATATAAATTTATAAAAATAATGAATATTGAATAAAATGAATATTTTAATCATGTATTATGTACAAGAAGGGCCAAAAACCTAACTTTCACAGATGGACTCCAAAAATTATGAAATCAATTTTATAAAATAGTTTATAAAATGCTATATACAATTAAAGGTGAGTTTGGGTGATTTGGAGTTTTTATTTTCAAGATATGGGTCTGTGAAGTTGAGATCTTGGCTTTTTATTTTGTGTATAAAATGTTCACTGTGTATTATTTTTGCACAAGCTCAATTTTGTATTTTTATTTACATTATTATCTACAACTTTCATGTACAAAGTTTCTTTATTTGATGAATAAATAATTATGTACAAAATAGGTGTCACAAATGCATAAATGGATGAATAAATAAATGAGGTATTTATTATACTGCTGGCCCTTATCTCCCCCTACTTTATTCCTTGTCGACCAATTCCATGCTGGCCTTGGTCTCGGGGTTAGGGTCATAAAATATTTGCAATATTTTATTCCTTTTTCTTTTCTTCTCTTTATTCTATAATTTTGGCATTAAAAACCTTATTCAATGTACAATAAACACAAGAAACAATGAATGCTATTATATACAAATTAATGCTATTTACATGCATTTGCTGGGGTTTTTAAGGCCAAAATGATAGAATAAAGGTGATGAAATGGAGATTCATCACTCACTCCCATGGTACTCCAATATCATGAACTACCTTGTCTCCAAGAAGGTTCCCGAAGATTGGCCCAAGAGCCACATCGACCGACTGAAGTTGGACGCTAGACATTACCATTGGGAGGATCCGATCCTTTTCTTTGAAGGACCGGATTATGTCTGGAGACGGTGTATTCCTCAGGAGGAATACCAAAGTGTCTTTTCTTTATGCCACAGCTTAGAGGCAGGAGGACACCACTCCGGGAAGAGGACCGCATGGAAGGTACTTCATTGTGGCTTTTACTGACCGACTCTGTTTCGCGATGCCACTGCCTTCGCGAATTCGTGCCCAGTATGCCAGAGAATGAGAGGAACCATTGGTTCCAAGGATGAGATGCCGATGCATCTTGTCATCATTTGTGATGTCGTTGATGCCTGGGGCATCGATTTCGTGGGCCCATTCTCTATTAGCCATGGGTTCCAATATATCCTTCTTGCGGTAGATTATCTATCTAGATGGGTGGAGGCTATCCCAACACGAGCCGCAGACAGCAGGACTGTCTGTAAATTCATCAGAGAACACATAATCTCTAGGTTCGGGATCTCCAAAATGATGATATCAGACGGGGGTAGCCACTTTGTGAATCGGGAGGTGAAGAAACTCCTGAAGGACTACGGCATCGAACACCGTGTCGGTAGCCCTTACCACCCACAGACCGATGGTATGGCTGAGGTGTCGAATAGGGAGGTGAAAACTATATTGCAAAAGCTTGTCCGCCCGGACAGGAAGGACTGGTCTCAGATTTTGAATCAAGTCCTCTGTGCGTATAGGACAGCTTACAAGACACCGTTAGGAACCTCCCCATTCCGAATGGTATTCGGAAAGCCGTGCCATTTGCCCGCAGAGTTAGTGCATAAATCAGAATGGGCAATCAAGAAGGTCAACTGGAACACACACCTTGGGCAGAAGCAGAGAGAATTGGATCTAAATGAGCTTGTGGAAATCATAAACCGCGCATATGACAATAGTTTGGTGTACAAGGACAAGGTGAAGCGTTGGTATGATAGGTATATCAGACGAAAGACCTTTGTTCCTGGACAGAAGGTATGGTTGTTTAATTCAAGGCTGAAGATCTTCCAAGGCAAGTTGAAGTCCAAGTGGACAGGCCCATTTGTCGTCCGTACGGTGCATGATAGTGGATGTGTCGAGATCTCAGATCTCACAGATGACGCACCGACATTCCTAGTGAATGGACAACTGTTGAAGTACTTCGTCGAATCCAATGAGCAGTTAGTCCATGTTGTGGACATTGTATTCATGCGCGAGACAGATTCAGCAGACACACCTCGAGCCGCGTATGAGACCTTGCAGCAGTGAGCTCCAGCCATCCGCAGCATCTTGAAAGATTCAGACCGACCCACTTGTATATACCATCATTCCTGTACATTCTGCCCTTTATCCCCCGCGACTCTAGTAAACCATCCCCACCTCATCAACTCACTATCTTGGACTATACTTAGGATAACCAGATCCTAAGTATAGGGGGGATGAGTCACCTGAGTCGGTTCTTTGTACATTCTCGAGATCACATTGGTCCTCATACTCACTATTGTCCTATACTTAGGCTGACCTGAGCCTAAGTATAGGGGGGGCCGATGCCCGCATTGTATATTCGTCCTCTTCTCTTCTTGACCTCGTCCGCCCCACTTTTTGACTTTCTTCTACACTTAGGCTGCCAGAGCCTAAGTATAGGGGGGTCGGTTGATTTCTATACATTTTTCCTTCTCTTTAGCCCTCCTACGCTTAGCACGAGCTATGTCTTTTTCCTCGTTTTTCATGCTCTGAGGACATAGCACACGCTAAGTATAGGGGGCGTGTATATATTACATATATACTTTACCCATAGCTCATACTTTCGCGTATTTTTGTATATATTTTGCAATAATTACGGGTGGGTAAAAATTGAAAAAAAAATGAAAATAAAATGAAAATAAAAAAATAGGCTTCTTATTTACTCTTGCATATCATCTCTGCATCTGAAAAGAAAAGAAAAAGAGCCTTGCATTTACATTCATCTACATAGCATGACATCTGCATCTCATCTGCATATCTTGCATATGCAAAGTGAAAAGCTAGTGGGTTCTGAACCAAGTTATGAGTAGATATTGAGGATGGACTTGATTTGACCTTAATCCACCTAATTTCATAGGAACCTTATAGGAACTGGAGTTAAGATTTCTTAGGTCAAGTGACTTAAATCTTTGAGTCCGCAAGTCTATGTTCACATGTCATCTTGATTAGTCTAAGTAGAATATCTCGTGCATACGCATGATTCTTTTAGACAGTGACTTAACTTGGACAAGCACAATGCACGTAGCTCTTCATTGATGAGGTGGTGAGGAGGTAGAATCCTTTAGCTTGGAGTAGCACAAGGGTGGAAACATCCGTCCTCCTCTAGGGAGGGTAGTGCATCTCAACCTAGTCTGGTAGTGTTGACGTCTAAGGACGGGATGCTGTGGGTTGCAATAATGCTTCAAAAGAGGGATAGTCTACTGGCTCAAGAGGAAAAACTCCTGATGTACATGATGCACCTTGTATAAGTTTGAAAAAAATGCAAAAACTCCAGAAAAAATCAGACAGGTCCAAGTGAAAAAAATACATGTCGGAGTCTGTATATTAGCAAAGAAATGCAGCTGGATGACTTGTCTACACTGGTCAGGCATCCCAGGATAGGTAGATACACTGGCTACCATCCATTCTTTTCTCTACCCCATCCTCTTGAGTTGGTCATACTTGAACTTAGAAGGGAATACCCCGCTCCTCGAGGAAAGAGTTACTGGACCGGGTTATTGAGTTACCTTGTTAGAGGAGGCTGGTTCCGAGTCATTTCTGATGTGAAGAGTTACATTTCACTTACACAGTACAAGTAAGAATCATAGTCATCAGAAATTTGCGTTTGAGGATTTGTTCTGACCTGACTATTGAGGAGTCTTGAATAGAAGACTTGTGGAACTTGAAGTCTGTTAGGTCTTAAGTTCAGGTCCCAATAAGGTTCCGCCACACAATTAATCCAAAGGTCGATGTTAGAGTATTTGGAGCATGCGTCACTTATGTAATAGGTGGGTAAATGGATCCCTCCAAGATCCATTTACCCCACCACTAAGTTTAGTCCCATACCGCCTAGTGGTGGGACTTGGAGGCCCTGTGGAAGCTATATAAGGAGCCCCAGGCCTCCTGTAACAGATGAGAAAGTTCAATAGATATTTGCAACCAATGGCTTTCCTCCCCTTTAACAAATTGACAAGTTCATTGTATATGGTTTTTGTGAAAAGTATCCATCTCCTCACTCGGAGTAGCAATACATTATTCAAATTCTGCTCCCCCAATAGCCTTCTTGTAAGTTGATGACTGGAGACTTTGCCTCCTCATCAACATGTAGTACAAATGCAATTATATCTTCAAAAGCCATATATTTAAGGAGGATGTATCTCTCTACAGAGCTGCTCAACAATATTGCTATGAGGCCTATCCTACGGTTGCTCAGCTTTAGATTGTTCCGCATCATCTCGATTTAACTTGGTGTGATCGATTACTTGATCATTTCTTGATGCCAATCTGAATTCTAATTGTTTGTGGATATCATCAGTCGTCCATGCATCACCTGACTCAACCCTCAAATGAATCATATAATTCACAAATGGTAAAATTTCTACCAATTAATATATGCTTATAAGGACATATTCTGTATTCTTTTAATCTTGCGTCATAACTAACAAACACCCCTTCTGTTGCCCTTTCTTCTAATTTATAGTATGCAGAACATATAACAAAAAAATCAGCATATTACCAAACATACTTAAAGAGGTGTTTTGCAGTCAGTAATGAATGCATGAATCCGATTTACCAAGTAAAGATTTATTCACAACTTCAACCCATAATGCCCCATCAAGGCCAACATTTGAGTGCATGCATCTTGATCTCTCCATAAGCATCATGTTTATTTGTTTTGTAATGTTCTTCTATTATGATGCGTTCTAAATAGTGTCGTGTCTTGCAAGACCATCCTACTTACATATTCATTGAACTGCGGCAACCAGACTCCAAGTCATTATCACTAAGCAAACACTTGACCTTCTTTGAGGTATGGTTCTTCTTTAATATCCGCCACTGATGGAAGGCCTCTGATGCTTTAGACTTGTGCTTCATCTGAATAGCCGTATCATAAAACATCCATCGATTTTAAATAATAAATACTCGACTGTTCCCAAAGATGTAACATGTGAGGGATCCAGAAATATCATGAATATAAGCATGTATCTCCCCTTTAAAAGATGAACTGCTTTGTAGAATTGCTTCATGTGTTCTTTTCTAAACACATAGTGCTCGTAGAATCAAACTTGGATCCTTTAAGATCTTTGAGAAGACCTTTCAAATGCAGGATGGTTATCCTCTTCTGACTCATATACCCCAACAACGTGTGTCACATTTCAGATTTTGATTATAGCTGGGGAAATAAGTACAACATTGATCTACTATTGTAGATCCCAATAGGGTATAAAGCATCTTCTACTTGAGACCCAAAGTGGATTCGTCATCATGAATTGGTACTAGATAAAATGTTGATCCTTCTTACAACTGCTTACAAGTTAATGTGGGGATGTATCGATCGAGGAGAATACCTGTGACCGTGGAAACTCGACCCAGCATATCAAAATAGTTTATCTGACGTGAGAATATAAACGTACGTTTTTATCCTCCGATATAATCTATATGCTCGTTGGTCACATTCACTGCTCCACCCCAATATAATAAAATAGGAACATTGTTGGATGCAATATCTAAGGATAAATTACATAAATTGATGATTAGATATGGTTCACGAATAAAATAACATGATTAATATACATTTATAAGAATAATTAATTTAATTTGTATTTTAATTTATTAAATTAAATTTAATATTAGAATATGTAAGTATTTTTATTTTTTAATTTTTATTTTAAATATATACTTTATTTTTTAGAAATATAGATTATGTCTTTTAATCAATTATGAAATTTATTATGTAATTTATAAATTATATATAATTAATTATTATTAATTATAGAGTTTATTTTTTAAAATTATGTAACTATTTTAAATTTACTAATTTATCATTTTTATCTATTAAGTAATTTAATTATGAAGTTAGAATTATTCCTAAGATAGGTAAATATTTTTTATTTTTCAAATCATAAATTTAATATACTAAGCAATTTAATAAATGAAATAAAATTTTATTTTAGAGATAAGACTATATTTAAACTTTCATATATTTGCAAATACATTCAATTTATTATTTCAAATTAAAATATCCTTATAATACATTCAATTTATTATTTTAAATTAAGATATCCTTATAATACACTTAATTAGTATGCATAAGAGTACAATTTTTTAACTATTAGAATGTTTAAAGGCATAAAATGTAATAAATATCCAAAGAGAAGCAAAAATTATTTAACTAAAATGACACATCTCATTGCTAACTACAATTGAATTGTCATATGTTTATGATTAAAGTTACCTAGAGTGAAGAATGTCTTGAAAGTGAGCGAGTAGATCCAAAAAATAATAACTATATATCTACAAAAAATATGTCCTCTAGAGAGAGAAAATATGCAAAAAAATGTTACAAAAAAAGAATGTAATTGATCCGCTCTTACTTGACTAAGAGCGTCGAAGACTGATTACCTGAGAGAGATTATGAAGAATATTAAGAAATAGATATTAGGGGAAGGAAGATGTGAGGAGAATGTATTGGGAATGAGTGAGGCTGAAGGGAGGTATTTGGGTGCATATATAGGGAGTTTGAGAGAGCCGTTGGTAATGGCTCTCTCCCCAATTCGGTACCTGAGGGGCATCAACAGTCACCCCCTAATCGGCACCTGAGGTGCCCATTTGGGGGTGACTGCATGTGGCACCCCAAATCGACACCTCATGTGCCGATAGATGGTGTTTTTTAAATTAGAAGAATGTCATGCCTAGTTAATTAATTAGGATTATTTTAATAATTATTTAAAAAAAACATCCTAGACATTGAGAGATATGCCTTTCATCATTTTCCATCTGTTTTGTGCATGCATGCGTGTGATTTTTGGGACGTTTTTTTATCTTCACAGTCCACCTGCCCACCATGGGGTGTTTATTTAAAAAAACATCCTAGACATTGAGGTCTGCCTAGTGAGCATCGATCTACACGGTCCACCAGCTCAGTTAGTAATTAAATCCATTCTGATATTTTTATTATTAATTTTATAGCTTCTCATGTGAGATTATTATAAATGTTGGGTTGTTAATTCTGTGTAGATTCGATTCGTTGAACACAATGAGATGCTAAATGAAATTATTTAGAAGAAGAGTACAATAATAGAGAGACTTCTTGAACTATCTAGAGTTTGGTGTGTAGCAAACATGAGGAAGGTACAAATGGACCCTTCCTTATTGAATAGTTTACTTAAGCGGTGGTGACCACAGACTCATATATTTCACCTCCGATTTGATGAGGCGACTACTACATTACAAGATATGGGAATGATCAGCGGGCTGAATGTTGATGGATCGCTTACTACTGGCCTGGATGTCCGTCCGGAGGATGGGAACCACTTTGTCTTAGCTTGTTAGGTGTTATTCCCATTCGCATAAAGAGTGATAAGGTGAAGTTATCATGAATCAGAGAGACCTTCTTTGGAGATGATGACCCACTACTAGCTATTGAAGATGAGCAGGATGTAATATGTAGGGTGAGGTCCTGATTTTTTATCATATTGGGTGCAATATTCTCGTAGATAACAATGAAGATATGATCCCTCTCAGGTAAGCATATGCAATCCTAAGCTTGAGCATCTCATTTGATTGTAATACAAACTAATAATGTTATTTTATTTAAATAGGTACCTGCTTCATTTACGTGAAGTAGAAGACTGTGCTCAATTGGCTTGGGGTGCTACTGCCTTAGCTCACATGTATGCAAAGTTGTATAGGGGAGCAAAGATAGACACATCTAAGATTTATGATTTTTTCACTATTCTACATGTATGCATAATTTACAAATATAGAAAGTCAACATTACTAGATTTATTTCGATTAATATGGATAACATACAGGTTTGGGTGTGGGAGCATGTGCACTTAGGCATGCCAATTGTGAGACATCGTGCAAAGATTCAAGGAGGACCATTGGCTTTAAAATAGATTGGTATGCGAAGTTTCAAGGAGAATGTGCAGACGGCGACGTTAGTATTTTACCGTAACGAGTTAGATACGTAGCAGGCACATCGGTAAAATATTGAAATAAATTATATATTCATTTTAATAGTCAAAGTAGTGATTAACTAACTTTCTTATTTAATGAATGTAGATAATTTGGACACCATATGCTGATAAAGAAATCATACAACTGCATGAGATCCGTGAAAGAGGTCACTCGGTTTGGATGAGTAGAGTACCATTGATATTGTATAATACTATAGTTATGCATATACCGGACCGTGTTATGCGTCAATTTGAGATGCGGCAACATATCCCTGCCTCCGTTGCGAGAATACACGTTGTCTCTCGACGAAATAAAACACGAAGCATTGACATCCTAGACTGGTCAGTTCTACATCAACAATACGTAGAGTGATGCACAGAAAGAGAATAATCGATAGTACTTGAGCATGCAGATGCAAACAATGATCTGTACATGCAATGGTACCGGAGCATTACGAGAGTGTGGATCAAGATACAGATTCCACCTCCTATAATAGCTTACCAATCTCATGGCCCAGTAGAAAGAAGATTGGTATGTTTATATAATTATATTTAATTTTATGGTACTCTATTGATTGATTGAATCATAAATTAATTAGGTGGATACGATTCTATAAGGAAGGACTAGTCTTGATGAAATTAGACGGTCAACTGACTTACCTTATGAAGGTAAAAACTGAGTATACAATTGCATACTTTGATGACATAATAAATATGTTATCTTTAATGTATCCTTTCCATCACTATGACCATCAATGCATGCCACAATAAGAGCCGCGTACCATCAGAGCATCAAATTTCATCATTCCTTTAGATTTAGTTACATCTCTTTTGGTCGACTCATTTTGATAAACATATGATGCAAACTCTTTAGATATGAGTTACGCAGGATGTAGCGGAGAGGGTTCTTAACAACAATAATAACAACCAACATTTGCTACTTCAGGTTCACAAATTTCATTATTTAATGATCTCAATAATTCAACTTTGATTATACTTTTTTTACATAATGTCTATAATTCGAAATATGTGAGATTTACCTTACGCGTATTTCATCGGACACGGATCTCAACAACAACAATCAACATTTGAGACGTCAGGTGGTAATAATTTCTTTCTCTAATTATCAGAAACTTTCATTTTAGTTTTTTTCAATTTAAAGTATTAAATATAATTAAATCTTTAGGTATGCATTATACGAGATTCACCGGACAAGAATCTCAACAACAAAATTTTGAATATAATACAAATCTTATAGGTTTGCATTATTGAGGGATTTAACAGACAGGGGTTGTCACAAGAGCAACCACCTTTTGCAACTTCAGGTTGCATTAAATTAAATATTTCATTATCGCAGTTAGTCAAATTTAGAATTTATTTTTTTCAATCTTTTGATTAATAGAATGCAATTATTTCATTCTTATAGGATATATTGTAGTTTCGAGCCAATCATAGTTTGCGGAACCTATTATATGCTGGTCCTTCAAATCAAATTGACTCTGTACCTTTTCAGCTCACACAACCAACCCAATACAATTCAGAAGAATTTCAAGCAGAGATATTTGTGATGATTGCCAAAATGAGTCAACCTAAATGGAGAGACAATTACTTAGAGTTTCCATGCTACAACCGCAGCAACCTGCAGATCCACCTCACAAATCATCGGTAGGAGTAAGGATCATGGAGCCTACACATACAAGTCAAGTTACTCAATTAGATGAACTTCCAAGGAAGTCCTCAGCTACATCGCATCCTCCCGTTCTGTACTAACTCATTCAGAACAAGATATCAAAAAGAAGGCAAAAAAACTCATGAAGATATTCACAAGAAGACAGAGGACAATGCCAAAGGAGGTGAAGGAAGAGTAGGAGGAGGCCTAAAAGGAATTCTAAGGAAATTGATTCCATAAATTAATGTAAACTATTTTATAATATTTTTAAAAAATGTAATTATTATATGATTTTAATAGAATATATACATTTCTTTTAAATGGATATGCGTTATGATATTGAATGTTGAGATTATTAATCTATCATGGTGAATGTGTTCATATTCGATTTTTATTGATTTTTTAAAACTTAAGATATAAAGATATTTATGAGATGTCGTATGCAATTTTAGTCCTCATTTTAGAAAAAATGCACTTCTATCCACAACAATAAGTACTCATTTTAGAAAAAAAATACTATGTTACACTATCGTAAAATAAGAGAAATCATACCTATGCAGAATTTTTGAAAAAGTATTGATTTAGAAAATAAAAAAATAAAAGAGGATTATCTTTAAATAATTTTAATTAATTTATTTTTATGAAGGTTTGTGAATTTTTTATATTGACATATATATATATAGAGTATTGAATTAGATTAATTTTATATAAGCTTTTCATTTTGCAAATAATTTTAGTTAATATTTATTTTAGATATATATCATAATATACATAAGAGATAAATGGATCTTTTTGTAATTTAAAAAGATAGTAAATGAACTTAAAATGTACAAACTTTACTTAGTATTTCAAATAATTTAAATGAAAATTTTGAAGTATTAGCCAAGGCACCAAATCAAGCACTATAATCCAAGTGACGTACCAAATCGGCATCTCAGACGCCAATAGATGATAATTTTTTTAAATACCAAAATCTTGTGTCTATTTAATTAATTATAATTATTTCAATGTTTATTAAAAAAAGGCCCGAATGGCTACGTTTGAATAGAGATTGCGGACCGACACTCCGGGCCTGAAAGTTTCGAATCCAATCCACCTCGGTCACAAGCCCGGAGTCCGCTCTCCCTTATTTAAAGCCCCCAACAGGCGACCACTATGAGAACCCGCTGCCTCCACCACTCCCAGCGCTCTCTAAATCCTAATGGCTCCGATCGCGGTGGGCGACACGATTCCGGAGGGCCAGCTCAAGTGGTTCGACGACAAGGACGAGCTCCAGACCCTCTCCGTCCACTCCCTCGCCGCCGGCAAGAAGGTCGTCCTCTTCGGCGTCCCCGGTGCCTTCACCCCCACCTGCAGGTACTCCCATTAGGGTTCCCTCCTGGTCCTTAAAATAAGATTTCGAGTTCGGCACTGTGCTGCTACTTGTGGCTTTGGTTGCAAACTGAATGGCTTTATTTAAAGTTACACGACAATGGGTTATGGTGAGAAACGAGAGTAGGAACTTTGGTCTTGTGATCTCCTGATTATCGATAGATTTCCCCCGTTGCTTGTGGTGGTAAACGTTTTAGTCTGTGCTAAGGATCCAACTTGTTTTGCGAAAAGTGTAATTAATTTTATTCATCCGATGATCTAATTTTGTACTCTTGTCAGCATGAAGCATGTGCCCGGATTCATAGAGAGTGCTGAAGAACTCAAGTCCAAGGGTGTTGATGAGATCCTCTGCATCAGTGGTATCGTTTGCTTCTCTCTATCGAATACGTTTGTGAATGCTGCATTCTTGCAATTTAGAAGTTATGATGGCAAGAACTTTATATGCCCTTGCAAATGACCATGTGGTGTTTTGTTGCATTTGGTAGTACTGTGATAGATGGTATTACCAACGAGGTGTTGCCTCTTGGAAATTCAAACTTAAGGATGGAAGTGGATTTGCATTTGTTTATATGGATTTTGCATTTTGCAAATCAATTACTATTTCAAAGGTTGGTCCACTGCAACAAAAACCAAAGGTCAGGAGTTGGGAAACTAGTAAATTATTGTGCCTAGTTTTTTTTTTGCTTATTCTAACTCATGCCCATGATCTCAATTAGCCGTCAAAAATGCATGGCCACTTTGGGTTAGTATTTGCCTTAACTTTAGTTTTTTTTGTCGGTGCCATGTCTATTTTGGTTCTTTTCAATTGATGCAAACTATGTCTTAAGGATCATTGTCTACCATGTAAAAAAAATCCCCTTCATAAGATGTGAAATTTTCTTTTTAAAGCTATGTTGGATTTTCTAATAACTGGAATTCTTGATGCGTACAATGAAGAGAAAGAACTGAAGACGACGGAGCATTTTCTTCAAGTGGCAGTTTGTATTGGAAGTTTCTAAACAAGTCTTTTCCTATGAGTGTTTAAAATGCTGAATCATTGTTGATTATTACTTGCGAGGAGCATGCTTTTTCAAATGGTACTACTTTTGAATTATATCTGCTTCTATATTTTAGTACCTTGTACTTTAGGGGTTTTATCAAGCTTATTGAAATTATAGTTTGCTAAATATATGCTTATTTGGTACTGCAGTCTTGGTTTGTATTTTTTGTATACAAGCGATTCATTTTTGTCTTGGTTTGTTTACAATAATATATACTCAATTACGTGCAATTTAGAACACATTATACATGTTTCTTATGTACATCTCCTCAAATATTCATCATGGGTCGTGTAACCCTATTTTCCTATCATCAAAACGGTGAAACAAAGTCTTTTTTTCTAACTTGTAGACTCTTGTGAACTTTTTATGCCAACATCTTGATAATTTCCTACTGTCCAAATATAAAATAGCCTTTTACTTCATACATGCCATCTTTTTTGCTGTTCTTCGCCAAAAAGTGATAGACCATCCATCTGATTTGTCAGCAAACATACTTAGAGTGCCTTAGTTTATGATAAAAAGGTGAAAGGCCTACCTTAACTTTATATGTATAAAGTACATGGATAAATGCATTGGAGGTAAATGTAATTTGAGTTTTGAGTATATAAAGATTTGGAAGCCAGTGTAAGCATTTAAAGTGTAAGGTCAAAAATTTCATCTTGCTAACGTACAAACTGATTCTACATATGGCAGTTAACAATCAGACTTCTTATGGTTAACCATATTTTGGTATTGATGTTTCTTGCAGTCAATGATGCGTTTGTGATGAAGGCGTGGGCAAAGTCATACACAGACAACAAGCATGTGAAGTTCCTGGCAGATGGCTCGGCGGCCTACACCCATGCCCTTGGTCTCGAGCTTGACCTCTCTGAGCGTGGCCTTGGCATCCGTTCTCGTAGGTTCGCTCTTCTCATTGATGACCTCATCGTCAAGGTAGCTAACATCGAGGAGGCTGGAGCATTCGCTGTTTCCGGCGCTGGTGAGATCCTTGCGGCACTTTGAAGGTAAAGACGGGGAGATGCGTATCCTCATCGACAAATTCCTGCTCATAGGGTTGGTATCTGCAGAAACCCGATTAGATCTAATGTAGTGGGACTTTGTTTGAATTCGGCAAATAAGCATTGAGTCTTAAGCTAGCTATGACTATTTCTCATGTCAAGCGCATTAATTTCAAAAAAAAAGAGACATTACATAAGATGGCACAGGAACTGCATTAATTTCCAACTTAATACCAAAGCATTGATGGGATGCTGCAAGAACCAACATTAGATTGGGTGGTCTCTCCAGGAAGTTACTAAACGCGAAAGTTCCTGTATTATAAATACCTTTTGATGGCTTACACGAACTTTATATGATCACAACATCCATATCTAAAATTTGTTTCAATGTGACTTGGAACCACATTAAAACAAATCTTGAGTTTCATTGTTCTCAATCTGCATTGAAAAATATTCGATCTGATAATGTAACCTTGAAATTGGTTCTATGATTCAGGAGCTTTTATATAATTCAATCAAATAATTGAATCCCTGGTATTGCAGTGGTTAATATCATCAACAATCCATAATTTCCAACTATGGTGTTAGTTATAAATTACTCTACACCTCAGCAAAAATGTAGTATATCCTTTTAACGTTTCTTTGAGGGAACTCTTGTCCACTCTAGTTAGTCATACAGCATTTCTTGAACAATCCCAGAAGTAATCGATGCTGTTTTATTAAGATTCCGTTGTTTGTGGTATATGAATAATTTCAGAAAAATCTATCAGGTATAACATCAATACTTATAATATAACGAAGTAAAGAAAATAAAGTGGGTTAATAAAAAGTAAGGGGAGTTTCAAATAAAATCTCAACTAATGCTGTCTCCTCCCAAGGGTTGGCTCCTGAGTCACGGCTCAATGAGCCAGACTTGAGCTCGGCTCGTTAATGGTTTGTGAGCTTGTCTCATTAAGCTATTGAGTCGAGCTTGAGCTAGAATTTTGAGCTCGATAGCTTAAAAAGTTGAGCTTGAGCTGAGCTCGACTCAGCTCGACTCGATAAGTGGTTGGATAAGGGTCGACTCGATAACTCGAAAAGGGCTCAATAAGGGGTTTGGGTTCGATAAAGGTGCTTTACTTTAGTCTCACATTGGGTAAAGTTGAACTCAGAGGAGCGGGGAGTTTATTTAAATAGAGGGAGTGTCCGGTCTACATCCATACTTGCCTTAACTCAACTCGAGCCTTATCGAGCTCGAGCTGGCTCGATGAGGCTTGAGCTCATCTAGCCCGAGCTCGAGCTAGGGCCTAGCTCATCTCGTTGGGCTTGATATCCAGCCTACTCCTCATTGGGGTACACACAAATATATTGGTCTTGGTATCTATATGAAATTGCATTTGTTTATGTAGGAACTTCTGCAAGGGATTTTGGAAAAGGTAATAAGATCTTGTAACTTTTATCGGAGAGGACTGATTTCGTCTCTTTATTGTTTATATACTCTTTCTTTCTTGTTGCATTCATCCCAATGTTTTCTTCTATCCTTCTTTTATTCGTCAATAATTCAATAAAGTGTTCTTCAAACCATTTGATAGTAGAGATGAAAATGAATATAAATATATTTGTATCCAATCCGCTATTGTATTCATTTTATACTTATTTTAACATTCGTATTCGTATTAGTTTTAAAGTGGATGCGGATATGACTATCACTTTGACATTCGCCAATATTCATATTTGTATACATGTTTGTACATAAGTATAGTCATAGCTTTATTTATAATTGTGTGTATCAACATTTTATGATTGCATTCACTATTGTTGATATAATTGTTGTGAAATCAATATATTTTGTATATCTATTTTATGTGCAAACAATCTTAAACATATATATTTTAGTCAATCTATTAAATATTTTTTAATTATATGTATTCTTTTTATATTCGTATTCGTTTTTAAGGATACAGTAATACATTCTTCATATCTATCAATATGAATATCCATATTCGTATTCATATTTTAGAATGGATAAGGATATAATCGTACCTATATATGTATCCTACCATTTTCTTCCTTATTTAATAGACATCTACACACATGACATGAGTCATTGCAAGATATGCCACGAGGGTTCATTGTAGTAGTTTTAACAATTGCTCATTTGCAATTCATTAAATCATCTAACAATAGTGATACTCAGCACTAAGTCATGCACATTACTTAGCATCCATCAGACACATAAAGACAAAGCTCAAATACATAACATATTATCTAGAGAAGTTACATAAGTTAATAAGAGCTCAAGCCTAATAAAGAGCTTAACTTGCAATACGGCTCAAGAGATTGGACGACCCATTTACTCCTAAATAAAAATGGTTTTAATTTTCCAATTACGAGTCAGAGTTATGAAGAAGTTAAGACTTTTTTTATCTTACGAGAAGTTGAATAAAAAGACCTTTAAATCCAAGCTTGAGTACAAGCTCCATATGCAATCCAATCCAATCAAGGGCTGTCCCCAACATGCAGCAAAGAGAGGGTTAAGGACCATGCAATAGCGATTTAAACCCATAAAGAAAAGGGAAATCGATGCCACATCGATTGAGGGTCAAATGTCCATTATCACTCTTGGTTTGCATTGGATAAGGGTACACATGTGTATCCTATGGGGCTGTCATTGGGAGAGCTAACTTGGCTCCTCCAGCCTTATTTTTCTTATTTTTTATTTTTTGAAAACATTTCTCCTCCAGCCTTATTTTTCTTATTTTTTATTTTTTGAAAACATTTCTGTGGATTTTGACAACTATATCCATTTATTATGCCATTCAAATTTCACACGAAACCGAGATTCCTACGGACTCTATCCAGACGTGGTCGATTTCAATTATTCTTCGACCGTGAAAAAAAACTATCTCGATGGAGGTCGTAAGAGTCTCTTTTTCACATGAAACTTGAATAACATAATTAAGAATATAGTGATGAATTTCCACGGATTTATTTTAAAAAAAACAAAAAAATGGAAAATGAGGGGGGGGGGGATGAGCCAAGTTAACTCCCACAGGGACAGCTCCATTTTCCTCATATATAGGGGAAAATGCGGCTGCTCCATGGGGGAGCTAACTTGGCTCCCCCGCCCTATTTTCCTATTTTTTTATTTTTTTGAAAAATGAATCCGTGAAAATTCATCAATATATCTCTATATTATGTCATTCAAGTTTCATGTGAAACAGAGACTCATATGGCTTTTATGTAGATAGTTATTTTTAACGATCGCAGAGTAGTTGAATCGACCTTGTCTGGATGGATGCTGTATGAGTCTTTGTTTCGTACAAAATTTGAATGACATAATACAGTGCTATAATTGTGAAAATTCTCGAAAGTATTTTTTTTCAAAAAAATAGGGAAAATTGGGTGGGACCAAATTAGCTTCCCCCAAGGCAGCCCCATTTTACCTATGCCCTTTGGGGAAGCTAACTTGACATCCCCGCATCATTTTCTCCACTTTTTAATTTTTAAATGCTTTCGTGGATTTTCGTAACTATATCTCAATATTATGCTATTCAAATTTCATGCGAAACAGAGAGTCCTATGGCCTCCATCCATACTGGGTTGATTTCAACTATTTTGCGACCGTTAAAAAATGGCTGTCTAGATGGAGGTCTATGAGCCTCTGTTTCGCACGAAACTTGAATGAGGATATAGTGATGAATTTTCACAGAAGTATTTTAAAAAAATAGAAAAATAGGAAAAATGGAGGGGGGGCTAAGTTAGCTCCCTCGAAGGGCAACCATTTTACCCTATACATATGACCCCCTCGTCCAATTTCCTCATTTTTTTATTTTTTTGAAAAATAAATCCATGAAAATTCATCATTATATCCCTATATTACGCCATTCAACGTTCACGAGAAACATAAACCCCTACTACCTCCATCTTGACAATCAAATTTTTAACGATCGCAGAATTGTTGAAATCGACCCCGTCTATATGGAGGCTGTAGGACTCTTTGTTTTGCATGAAATTTGAATGACATAATATAGTGATATAATGATGAAAATCTACATTAGTATTTTTCAAAAAAATAAAAAAATGAGAAAATGGGGAGAGGGAGCCAAGTTAGTTCCTCATAAGGGACAACTCCATTGTAACCTATATACAGGGAAAAATGAGGCTGCCCCCTCGGGGAGCTAACTTTGCTCCCTCATCTTATTTTTTTCCATTTTATTATTTAAAAAAAAACGAATACATGAAAATTCATCACTTATCCCTATACTATGTTTCAAGTTTCGTGTGAAAATAGAGACTCCTACGACCTCCATCCAGGCAATCATTTTTTAACAGTCCCAGAATTGTTGAAATCGACCTTGTCTGGATGGAGGCTGCAGGAGTCTCTATTTCGTACAAAATTTGAATGACGTAATATATGGATATAGTTATGAAAATCCACAGAAGCATTTTTCAAAAAAAATAAATAATAGAAAATGAGACGGGAGAAGCCAAGTTAGCTTCTCACATGGGGCAACCCCATTTTAAGAGAGAAAGAGAGTTCATGTATATGTATTACTAATAGATACGTTGTCAGGTTGCCTCGAGATAAACTGGTTAGCTACTTATAACATACTCTCGTTTAGTTTCGGGTTACCCTCAATTCTATCTATGCATTCTTTTGTTGTAGTTAGTTTTATGGATCTTACAATTTTCTTTGTTAATATTTCCAACCATCTTCAAGAAAAAAGTCGACATCAGACACATATTATAATAATTTTATGAGTCATACTGGGATTATGAATCCTAAAATGATGCGACTCCTAATTTTAATAATTATTGAGTTTGTGTTCTCTGTATAGTTACATTAATAGGACAATGAGTTTGTAATTGGCTATATATAGAGGAGGATGAGTGCATTGCCTTGACCACAACAAGAGGGAATACCACAATAGAAAAAGAGTGTATAGAGAAGAGAAAGGATAAATCGAGGGAATGGTGAGAGTTGTCTCGTTTTACTTCTTAGTTGTTTTCTTCTCCGGAGGTCGCGAGAAGTGACCAACCACCATCATATCGTGGTCTTATTCTTTTTCTTCACATAACTTCCTTGGTAGTAGTCGATTGCACATATGCACTCATATCCAGTAGTTTCATCCCCACCAACCAGTATCCGAGCGAAGTGATACCGAGTCATGTCTAATGCCATCAAACCCTCCTAATCATTCAAACAATCACTATTCACAAAATGATTATTTATCTAACTAATCCATTAACAGGTAATTACGCCATGCCAACCGACCATCGCAACCAAACATGCCATAAAGATATCTGAGAGCCCTGTTATCATGTCAAAAAAAAGTAAATTTTGAGAAAAAGGGCCTTGTTTTAATTATAAAAGTATATTTTACAATGGCCAAGTCTTGATTATCGAGTTATAGAAGGTTATGCATGCAAATGTACCATTAGCTCAACAGGCACATATAAATACGCCTTTTAGACGAAGATTCAAATGAAAGAGATAAGGGCGTTGTGCATAACCAAATTCCATGAGATACCAATCAAGCTCCACCACCACCGTCAAAGCAAAACCCAAACGCCTCGCACCGTCAGCTCCCCACCACACCACCACTGCCAGTTCCCCGCCACCGCCTAAGCCGGAAGATGCAGACGTTGGCCCTGTGGGCGCTCTCCACTCCCCTCCGCCCCAACCCCAACGGGCTCCCCTTCCACCTCTTCCCCCTTCCCTCAAAACCCCTCACCCTCTCCACCCCCGCGTGCGCCTTGAGCGCCGCGCCCTCCGCCGCGCCATTCTCCTCCCCCCCTCCCGACGCCGGCAAGGCCAAGCTCGCGAAGGTCAGGAATCCCCCAATCCACACTCTCCACCCTTCCATCCTCCATTTGTTTCATGCTCAGCAATCTGATAGAAGAAGAAAATCTCCAATTGTAGAAACAATCGTCTCATTGGTTGCACTGCCTTTACTTACACCAGTCATCTTCCTCCGTCCGTCTCCCTCCGCGTGCTGTTGCTGCGGAGGTCTCAGAGGAGCCCCTTTCATGTCCTCCAGTCGGATTCGTGGAGGTGGGTTACGTGTGCAACGTCCACGGCCTCAAGGGGGAGCTCCGGGTGAAGTCCACCTCTGACTTCCCTCACCTCCGATTCTGCACGGTAACCATATCATCCTGTTATTTTGGGATTGTCAAAATTAGTGTCTGATATTTTTGCCACTGAAAATCAACCGCAGCCAGGAACAAGATGGCTGCGGTCTCTTGTTTTAGGCAAGGAAAGGATTCAACAAGTGGAGCTCCTTGGTGGAAGGCAGGGGCACAAGGGTGGTTGGATCGTTAACCTCCACGGTATCGACTCTGTTGACCAGGTGTTCATATTTACTTCCAGTTTTAGATATACTCCTCCACGCTCAGCAAGGAATTCAGCAAAAGATAAAGGCCCTTCTTTGAGAAAATAGAAGTAAAAAAAGTAAAAATGCACAAGATTAGCCTGTTTGTCTAGTTGGCCACATAGACCACCCTGCGATAGTATGAGGTGGTAAACTGGCAGGAGTTGATTTGTCGTTAGCAAGTTCCAGCGCAAGCAAACTAATATGAAATTTTTAGTATTGGCTTTATGGACATAATTTTCGTTGGTTTTATACATATATGTAGTAGTGGGCAGACTGGATGGGATGAGAAATCTCCCATCAAGATTATCTTGAGATCAAATCAAGTAAGTTTATGCAGTTTAAGTCACACTTCTTTTTTCAGGCGAGGCAATTTGTAGGGTCGGCTATACTTGTCAGGGAAGATGACAGGCCAGAGTTGGAGAACGGGGAATTCTATTCTCTTGATCTTGTTGGCATGAAGGTCGTTCTCAAGGTTGACACTTGTTCAGTCTTCTTTATACTATACCGAGAGATTTCAATATGTGGTTATTTGTATTTGAAGTTCACTAGATTGCATCATTTTCGGCTCTATGTTGTCTACCACAATTGCTTTGTCACATATGGGCCATCCGATCCGAGAAATAAAGAGTGCCTTTTATTAGCTAACCTATGTCCGAACGGCTTGAGTTTTTATTGCTTATACCACTGTTTTCCTGCCGGTTTGATTGCATTCTCAACTCCATTATCAAGTTGGTTATTCTTCCAGAATTGCCTTTGATTAATTGAATTCACTAAATTCAAGAGTGATAAATTTATTTATTTTTGGAGAATTTTTAATGTGATTTTAGTGGATTCAAAAATGATCTAAGTCTTACATTGGCTGCTTGGCATGATAGATTACTAGTCATGTAGAAAACAAGCAATCACTTGAACATAAGGATTTACATGGAAAGCACTTCTCCAAGAGAAAAGTTAAGGGAGTGGTCTCAATGCTCACAAGAGACTAGATTTCTCTTCACTTATTTAATGAAAGTAAAGATGGCTGATGATGCAAGCACGATTGATGATTTAATTAAATTAGGATTTATGCTTTTGATTATTAGTTTGAGTCCGTCATTGAAATAAAATTTGATTTAAATATATCGAGATCAGTTCAAGATCTTAATATTTTAGGGTAGTTAATTTGGGTAGTTAAATTAGGAGTCTTTTTAGGAGTCAATTTGGGTTTCTTAAGCTTTATTTATTTCTATATATGTAAATTCCATTTTCTATGTAAGAACGGGTTATTAAGACATTGTTTAGAAGAATATGACGAGTTTATGAATTTTGAGAGTTTTCCCTCCACTGTTATCATCTCTCTCCTTTTATTTTCCTACAGAATACTCCTCTCATCTCCAATTTTCTTTGCCAGCAAAGCTCATCACACCTATTTTCTTTTTTTTCCTCTTACATTGTTTTTCCTGACTGCATCAATTGGTATTAAAACATGTCCATGTTTTGAATGGTTGCTACAACACAAAGATAACTTTTTATGTTGTACAATACACATTAAAATCCCGTGCATGAATCACACATAGAGCCCAAGAAACAAAAAACATCAACAATGCGATAACACAAATTAGGATTTTGAAATTGTCACTCTGTCAGTGTCCCTTGACCGAAGCACATATGCCATATGCGTCATTATGCGGTCAAAACGCATATGTGGGTTGAGTAAGCAACATATGCAACCACATATATGAACAAAGGGACGCCCATATGGGATCCATGTGTATTTTCCTGTTTAATCCTTAACATGTTGATGACACATTAACTTGTGTTGGAGTATTTGGTTGTGCACCACTTGAGTTGTAGATGGGTAAATGGATCACTCCATGATCCATTTACCACATCCATCTGTTTAGTCCCACATCTACCAGTGGTGGGTTTTGGAGGATCTATGGAGGCTATATAGTATATAAGGAGCCCCATACCTCCTGTATCCATAGAGAAAGTTCAATGAACAAATCGGCCCTTTGAGACGTTCTCACGTGGTTTCATCCCGCTCCATAGGGAGTAGGGTTCCACGTTAAAATCTTGTGTTCTTCATGTCTAAATATTTTTCTCTGATTCCGCTTTCGAATGTTTATTTTCTAACATGGTATCAGAGCGGGTTCGATTCTCGAGGATTTACTTCTATTCATATTTTATTCGAGATTTCGATTTACTATAATTCATTTGAGATTCTTCAAGAGTTCTTGGTTTTCATCAGTGGGATCAGTTCTAGATCCTTTTGGAACCCTAATTTTTAAAACGACACCGAATCCCGATCCAGATCTTAATTCCGTTCAAGCGTGGTGGTGATTCTTCGTGAAGCATCATGCAAGCGGCGTGCGAGATTCCTGAGGTTATCTTAGAAACCCTAATTCGAGTTTCCTGTTGGAACCCTCTCTCAGAAGATAGTAGCCCCAGGCAGAAGCCCTAGCCGCACCATCACCAAGTATCCCCTCTGCCTCTGCTTCATGCGTAACTCCATTACAACATGCATGCGCATCTTCCCAAGCTGTGCTCCATTGCGGCGTGGCTACAGGCAGGCGATAACGAATAAAAAAAAGTTGATCCCAAGGCTCATGTGCAAGCCCCATCTCAACTCTTCCCTTTCCAGGAAGTACCCTTCCATGCGATCTTCTTGCGGCCATCGTCTTTGCTCCTGCAAGGAACCTCGCAGATCCTTTGCCACTGCCGTGTGAGCCACCACATTGGCTCTGTGTCGCCCAAGTCCTCATGGCTCTAATAGGCGGCTCCTCGAACAAATCCAGGCCTTCCTATGAGCTCCAGGCGGCGCAGCCCATCGCCACCCAACTCGTAGGCAACCTTCTCCTGGTAGATCCACACTCAAGCCCAACGCAACCCAACGTAGGCGACAAACCCGCATCACTCATCTCCACTCGTCTCCAGGCAGCGAGGTCCCAGGGCATCGATCACCCACCCGTCACCAGGCGGCAACAACCATACCTCCACTCGCGCGACTCCACAGAGGCTTCAGTGCCACACTCGCAGGTCCAGTCTCCTGTGCGTGAAGGACCCCCTCGCGGCACCGTTCCTCTTCAGATCGGGCTCGGCGGAGCTCCGGATCGGGCTCAGGGGCCTGAAGCGGCACCCTCTCCGTGCGACGGCTTTTGCAGGAGCCCCGATTTCTTTCCCATTGGCGACGCCCTGTTGGAACCCTAATAAAAGGGGCGTGCTCACGATTGAGGGTTTCCTTGTTGAAAACCCTAAATTGTAATGCACGACCCAAGTGTAAACAGAAAAAAGAGAGTAGTTAAAAAAAAGGAGAGAGGCCTGGTTTAAAAAAAGAGAGGCCTGATTTAAAGAGAGAGAGGGGCCATAAAAAAAGGAAGATGGCATGTTTTTTTTTTTAATTATTAGAGAAGAGTTGGCTATTAAAAAAAAGGGAAGCCATGAAAATTTTGCAAAAAATAAAAAATCAAGGCGACTATTAATTTTTTTTGACGAAAAGCCGCAAGTTCTTGTTTTTTCATTTTATTGTCTTCTCCCAACATAGTCGATGACATATATTCCGACTAGTATAAGAGAAAGGGGGAGTATTGTATAGAGTCACATGTCGGATCCAGATTCAGATGTCGGATTTCCATACCATTCAGATTCCAGACTCTATAGTTCATATGTTAGACTCAACGATTGATTCCGAATCCTCATTCGGATGTGCACATGTTTGCCATCTTTTGTCGTGGTCCCCATCATTCTTCTTGTTTTATCAGCCCGAGTTTTCATGTGTTCCATAGAGACTCCAGAGTAGAGATCCCATTCCCTATGCCATGTTGGCTAGGATTTTCATGTAGTTTCATAGGGACTCCAGAGTAGAGTACCATTCTTTGTGCCGGATGGGAGAGACCCAGAGTTCTCCAAGTGGAGACTCATTTTCAGTTGCCGTAACTCTGACAGGCGCAATACAAAGCACATGCTCTCCGACGAGGAGATTCAGTCGACTCACACTCTAGCCCGTTCGTCCTCCTCACTTGCACGACATGAGAAGCAACGTCCTCGACATCAGTCGACAGTTGTGCGCGTTGAGTTGATATTGTCTGTAGTATCGTCTAGCGTGAGTTGAGTTTCTTTATGTTTGTCCAAGATGAGCATTGCATGCTCCAGCTTGAGGGGGAGTGTTGGAGTATTTGGTTGTGCGCCACTTGCGTTGTAGATGGCTAAATGGATCACTCCAGGATCCATTTACCACATCCATGTGATTAGTCTCACATCTACCAGTGGTGGGACTTGGAGGATCTGTGGAGGCTACATAAGGAGCCCCATACCTCCTGTATCCATAGAGAAAGTTCAATGCACAAATCAGCCCTTTGAGGCGTTCTCCCGTGGTTTCATCCCGCTCCTTAGGGAGTAGGGTTCCACGTTAAAATCTCATGTTCTTCATATCTAAATATTTTTCTTTGATTCTTCTTACGCATGTTTATTTTCTAACAACTTGATATATATTCTCTAGCAACTTTTATCTCATCATTTACATTAGTATATCTTTTCATTTTTCTTGTACATGCCACATTTGGGAATATATTCTAGGGTATTTATTCTCATATTATTCTCATTTCTCTCAATTGTTCTCAACTCTTATTAGTTCCATGTTTATTGCCTTTTGAATTTTTAATATAATGAATTTTTTAATTCTCTAAATACAATGAGCAACAGGATGACCCTTTAAAATTGTGCCTCTAATAAATTTTATATGCAAATATTAATTTCATCCCTATATTTTGTTTCTACAAACTTTGTTCATTCAAGATCCTTATGTGTATATTTTTAGGTCAATACCTTTTATGTCTACTATTATCCTTCAGCATTTTTACTCTATAGGATCCATATATACATCGAATGTTTTCTTGTAGAATCCATGTATTT
The DNA here is from genome assembly GCA_037367405.1 of Ottelia alismoides. Taxonomy (NCBI): domain Eukaryota; kingdom Viridiplantae; phylum Streptophyta; class Magnoliopsida; order Alismatales; family Hydrocharitaceae; genus Ottelia; species Ottelia alismoides. Next base: position 74,180 of record JAZKJV010008364.1, on the reverse strand, counting down.
TCTACCGAATTCGTATATATATGCATTGAATTTAATATATGCACTAAAAGATAATCAATCTATGATAAAAGATAATCAATCTATAATATCATTCTTATATTTTCAATAAAAATATCATTCTTATATGTCTTATAGATTATATTATCTTATTTGGAATTTTTGATTTTTAACTTTGTTAAATCATCAACTATTTTTATATAATCATAATTTATTATGTATTTTTTAATATTTTTAATTAAAATGCTATAAATCACATATGCTCCCTATACTCCTTCACATAATTGCTTATTCGCTTGAGATTGTCTGGTTGAATAAATGTCGCACATCGTATTTCTGAACCTTGTTGACTGCCATTAGAAGTATGGTCTACAACCACCTTAATTGACCTACAGCTAACAACTCATTAACGATGCAAGAGACAATCCTATTGCAACCAAAGAGAATGCCACTGAAACTTTCCGTCGACTCCATAGCTCTAAATTCAATGAGCCTTGTATCGGGCATGCCATCCAAAGAGTTTCATCCCGATGATCAAGCTTCATTTCCTACAAACATGTTGCATCTGCTCATAAGGTAAGTAGGGAAGCAACAACACTCTGCTTATCCGGGACTTCTGGGATGTGATTGCTAATGGGACCGGGACTTCTGCTAATGGGTCTTTTTACCGGGACTTCTGGGATGTGATTGCTAATGACGTTATGGACGTCGCCCGCGAGTTCTGTGATGGCAATCGGGGATTCGATAAAATCAACAGGGCTCTTATTGTTCTCATTCCGAAGTCTCCTTCCGCCAACCGTATCGAGGACTTCAGGCCGATATCCATATCTAATGCCATATACCTTATCATTGCTAAGGTCCTGGCCAGGCGACTCGCTCCACTCCTTGACTCGCTCATCTCGCCTACTCAAGCCGCTTTTGTTCGTGGGCGGCAAATTAGTGATTGCTAGGCGGTGGCTTCGGAGATTATTGAGGCATGGCGGAAGAACTGCACGAAGGGGATTCTTTGGAAGATTGACTTCGCGAAGGCCTACGATTCCATGGATTGGCGATTTCTCTGGTCGGTTCTTAAGCGGAGGGGCTTTCCCTTGGTTTGGATCTCCTGGGTGCGTCGTTGTGTGACCACGGCTTCACTTTCTATCCTTCTCAACGGGCGCTTGGCTGGGGGCTCCTTCCAACCTCGGAGGGGGGTGCGGCAGGGGTGTCCCCTTGCTCCCCTGTTATTCGTTTTGGCGGCGGATGTCTTGCCTCGCATGATTCACAATGTGGCCGCGGCTGGTCTTACTCGGGGTTGCTCTCTTGGCCCCTTTCATATCCCTATTATTCAGTTCGCTGATGACACTATCTGTTTCATCGAGGGCGGTGCCTCCAACGTGGCGAGTATGGCTACCACTTTGGAACTTTTCAGCGAGTTATCGGGGCTCCTCATCAACCGTTCTAAATCCAGGCTTGTCCCTTTCTCTACTCCGTTGGCGGAGGTCGGGGAGTGCGCGCGGCTTCTGGGATGTCCTCCGGGCGACCTCCCTCTGGATTATCTGGGCCTGCCTTTGTCGATGGGTCGCGCTCGCATCCGTGATTGGCGGGCGGTAGTGGAGAAGATGGATGCTCGGTTGGCCGGGTGGCGCGCGACTCTTCTTTCCCGTGGTGGTCGGTTAGTTCTCCTCAAGTCCGTTTTATCTTCGATCCCAATCTATTTTTTTTCCGTGCGGGGAATGCCAAAGGGGATACATCGAAGATTGGAGACGTGTATGCGGGGCTTCCTCTGGGGTAAGAAGGGGGAGGGGAGAAGGGGCGTGCACATGGTGGGCTGGGATGACGTTACGCGGCCAAAGCATGAGGGGGTTTGGGCGTGAGGCGGGTGGAGGTGGTGAATGAGGCACTTTTGCTCAAATGGGTGGCTAGGTTATGGGGTCGGGAAGAGAATTTCATGCTCAATTTTTTGAGGGAGGCGGTGGGAGTCGACCGGTTCTTTGATTCACGGGGCCGTGTGCTGGGTCTTTCTTTTTCCTTCTCGCGTGGCGTGGTTGATGCCCTTAACCGCAACAGATCCCTTTTTGGCCTTAAGCTTGGCGATGGGAATTTGCTTCGCTTCTGGGTGGACGATTGGACCGGAAGGGGTCCTCTCCAGGAACTATTCCCGCGCTTGTTCGCGCTGGCGGTGGACAAAGATTCGGCCGTGGCTTCTTGCTGGGATGGTGCATCTTGGTGCCCCACGTTTGCGGCTAACCTATCTGACCGGCGGCTGGAGGACTTCATCGCTCTCTTGGCTGTTCTCGTGGACGCCTCCACGCCTTCTGTTGGCCGTGATCATCTGCTTTGGAAGGATGGCTCCTTCTCTACCCGTGTGGCTTACCAGGCTCTTCTTCCTCCCTCTGTCGGGGTTGACGCATCCCTCTTGCGTGATTGTAGATTTTTTTGGGGACTCAAGCTACCGGAACGCATTGGCATATTCCTCTGGCTCTTTCGGCGCGACAGACTGTTAACCCGCAGCAGATGTGCTTCGTTGTTTCCCAACGCCACTTCCATCTGTGGCCTATGCGACATGGAGACGGAAACTATTGAGCATCTCTTCTTCCACTGTGACCGTATTCGTGGGCTCTGGGCTGACCTGGGCTGGCTCAGCTTGTCGTCATTGGCCTCCTTCTGCGATAGCTTGGTTAGCTCTAGGGGCAGAGCTCGGGAGGACCTGCTTATTCCGATTGCGCGGCTTTGGAGCATTTGGCTTGGAAGAAATGAAGCTCTCTTTGCTCGGCAGAGGTTCTACACCGAGAATATACGTATATCGGCCTCGCGCTTCCTTCATGATTGGTGTGCTGGGTAGGGTCTTCTATTCGTAATTGGGGGTATCTCCTCTTCGATACCACCCGTTTTGTGTTTTTGGTTTGTTGCTGTACGCCTTTCCCTTGTAAGTATTCCTTTAACTCCTTTATTAATGCACCGGGGCGAGCACCTTTGAGTGCCTCCCCCTTTTTGAGCGTAAAAAAAAACACTCTGCTTATCCAGCTGCTCCGATCCTCTTATATTCCATGAGATAAACTTCATTTGTTAACAAGAAAGGCACCCCAACATGCAACAAATCAACACATTTTTGCCACTTAACCACATAAATTGCCCTCACCCGATTGAGGAGCAACCACTACATCTTTCACCACTTTTATCTCCAATCGGGCCCCATTCAACCATGCCTTATAGGTCCCCAATCTCCCACCCCACCTCATCCTCTTGGCACCTCTTTTGAGAAAATGTCGGCAAGTCCTTGGTGCTTGCTTCCTACACCTAAGGTGACACCACCTCATTTCTTACTTCCTCCACACACCTACAATGTCAATGGTCACTTGATGATCCCATGCTGAAATATCAAGGACACATGTTGAGCAGCGAACCCGCTCCCTGAAGAGCCTACCAAAGCTTGTTAAACATCAATGGCCATGATCCTCGCCATGACCCTAAATGAACATCATGGATCAATACTTTTGACACTACGTCATTTTTTTCTATAGGTTCTCTACTACAAAACTAAATATTCTTCCTTTGCTCGGAATGGGGCAAAAAACTATTCAACAATCAACATGGAACCAGACCCACCAACGTTTGGCAAAGCGCCGCTGTCAGAAATGGGATCCTTAGACTTGGATCTGCTAGAGAATGTAATAGACATGGTAATTGGATTTCTCCAAGATCCAGTTATCCCCTCTCATGTTTAGTCCCACATTGTTTATATGTGAGACTCCGGTCTATCTCTAAGGCTATATAAAGAGCCTCACATCACTTGTATTCATTGAGTGGCTTCAATAGAAGATCTGTCCCTTATTGGCCTTCTTCCGTAGTTTCATCCTGCTCCCTTCTGGAGTAGGGTTACACGTAAATTCTTAGTATCCACTTTTATATTTTTATGTTCTTGTTCTGATTAGCGATTTTGCTTTCGCTTATTTATTTCAACATGGTATCAGAGAAAGTCGATTTTAGGAGATTTGATTTTGTTTCCAGTTCACTTATTATTATTTGCCGCCCAAGGTTGCAACAATCGGTAGTCGACACTCGGTCGGTTGGGTCATTGATTAAGGATTAATCAATAGGCGGGCGACTAATCGGATTTAATTGTGTTAAAAAATATAATGCGGAAGCGTATCATAAGTAAAAGATAAAGAAACATTGAGGAACACGAGATTTTAACGTGGGACCCTACTCCATAAGGAGCGAGATGTAAACACACGAGAACGCCTCAAAGGGCTGATTTATGCATTGCACTTTCTCACTGGTTACAAGGGTTCTAGAGCTTCTTATACAAGGCCCTAAATATCGGTTTCGGTCACCATTTCGGTATCGACCAAAACATAATTTCGATGGAATTTCGGTGGAATTTCGACCGAAATTTCGGTCATTTCGGTCATTTTTTGTACTAGGACCCCCATATTTCGGTCATTTCGGTCGAATTTCGATTTCGACTGGATATCGATATTCGACAGAAATTCGACCGAATTTCGCTGAAATTTGAGGCCATGTTCTTATATAGCCTCCACAGATCCTCCAAGTCTCACCACTGATAGATGCGGGACTAAACTCTAGATGGGATAAATGGATCCTGAAGTGGTTCATTTACCCATCTACACCACAAGTGATGCATAACACATATACTCCAAACTCCCCCTCAAGATGGAGCATGCAATGCTCAGCTTGGACAAACAGAAAGAAATCTCAAACTCACGCTACACGAGACTACATACAATATCAACTCAACGCGCACAACTGTCGGCTGCTGTCGAGGACGTTGCTTCTCATGTCGTGCAGGTGAGGAGGACCAACGGGCTGGAATCTGAGTCAAACCGAATGTGTTCTATACTGTGCCTGTCAGAGCCACTGAAACTGAAATGTGTCTCCACTTGGAGAACTCTGGCCCGCCACAACATGTGGACAATTGCTCCATCTCTCTGAAGGACCGAATTGGAAAAGCCGTGGAGACATCCTCGTCAGAGTCCACGGTTGCTGGAGAATGGAGTTTGAAATGTCTCATCGTCGGAGAACTGGGTCTCTCCCATACTGGCTCAGAGATTGGGAACTCTACTCTGGAGTCCCTATGAAACCACATGAAAACCCTAGCCCACATGGCATAGGGAATGGAATCTCTACTCCGAAGTCCCTATGGAACACATGAAAATCTGACAAAAAAATGGGGACCACGACAAATGATGGCAAACATGTGCACATCTGACTGAAGACTCGAAAACTTCTGAACGTCGAGTCTGAATATCTGAAGTGTAGAGTCTGAACATCTAGCTGGTTTAAAATCTGACATATGAATCCGAAATAGACTTGTGACTCTAGGCGATACTCCCCCTTTCTTCCATACTTGTTGGAAAACTATGGCATCGACAAAGTTGGGAGAAGATAAGAGAAATGGGGAGAAAACATTACAAATGCTGATCCCATTCTTTTTTTCCGGCTTCCTTTTTTTGAATCATCATTTTTTCGTACGGATTTTTTTGTGCGATCCTCCTCCTTTTTTTCTTTCGGTTATTCCCCCTTTTTAGATACCATCTCGTTATTTTTTTTTTGCTTTTTCTTTTTGTTTTGCAAAGTTTTTCTTGCATATGACTTTTCTTTTTTTTGTACGCGCCTTTTTCAAAATATTTTTTTTGAATATTGACCCAAATAGGGCCCAAACAAATGCAGCTTTCTTTTTTTACACGGGCAATTTTTTTAAGATTGTTGGCCCACTTGGGCCAAACGTAGATGCCCTCCTTGGGATTCAAGTAGGGTTCCTGGGAACCCTAATTCTCGAATGTCACTTAAGATGAAACACGAGGCAGTGCTTGGAAGGGAGCCGCCTGGGGATGAATCGTGTGAGAAGGTACGATGGAACTCCGCCTTTGAGGCCTGCGCGAATCGGAAGGGACTTCGCCTGCGAGGAGCCTCTGCCTGGAGGTTTCAACGATGTCGCCTGCAGCGGGTGTTCCGCCTAGATTTCAAAGGAGAGGAGGGTGGCGCCACTTGGAGGATTTGAAGGGTCGTCGCGAGGAGAGGAGGAGATCTCGCCTGCTCGAGATCGAAAGGAGAGGATCGTTGCTGCCTCCACCTGCTAGAAGGAGGCTTCGCGTGGAGGTAGCACCATCGCCTAGTGCTGTTGTGCTTGGTCCTGATGGGCGTGGCCTCGCACGAAAAAGAGATGGAGAATCCTCTCTTGGTTAGCGGTCGCCTGGACTTGATGATTAGACTAGAGGAAGCCATCGCCTCCTCATGAAGCTGCGATGCACTGGCATGGGAACATAGTACCACCTCTCCATTGTGCGTAGAGGATTGTCGCCTAGATCTTCATCGAGGAACACCATGATCATAGCTTCAGCCTGGATCATCACAAGGGCTGTACGTGTTTAGAGGGTCTTCTTACCATTGGATTTGTAGCAAATCAATGGCGTCGAGAGATGCTTTTTAGAACAAGGGTTCCAGTTAGGGAACCCTCCATGCATAATCGAGACCTCCAGAATTAGGGTTTTATAAACCCTAGAACACATATCTTAGACTCGAACATATCTCGAACAATAGTTGAACAAGATAATCTTCAAGAACAATCGAGAATAAATCTGATAATCGAATCTCGAAGAAAATAACAAACAAGCATAAAAATCCTCGAGAATCGAACTCGCTCTAATACCATTTTAGAAAATATATTGCGGAAGCGTATAAAAAATAAAAGATAAAGAAACATTGAGGAGCGTAGGACTTTAACGTGGAACCCTACTCCCTAAGGTGCGGGATGAAACCACGAGAGAATGCTTTAAAGGGCTATGCATTGCACTTTCTCACTGAATACATGGGGTTTGGGGCTTCTTATATAGCCTCCACAAGCCCTCCAAGTCCCACCACTGGTAGATGTGGGATTAAACTCTGGATGAGGTAAATGGATCCTGGAGTGATCCATTTACCCATCTACACCACAAGTGACGCATAACACATGTACTCCAACAAGTCGGGCTTTAACCGACTTTGATTTTTTTAATTATTTTAAATATCTAAATCGTTTTTATATGTATATTCTTATATATTTACATATATTTGTACATTTTTTATATTACCATAATGAAAGAAAAGAAGTAATTGAATTTAAATAAAAACATTAAGCATATTAGAATAAGTTTGCTTTAAAAATGTATAAAAAAATAAAAATGGTATCTCCAAGCAAAAATCGATCGACTAGTCGGCCTAATCGGAGTTAGTCAATACTCGGTCAGCCACCCCACCGACTAGACCAGTCAGACCTACTAGTCGGGCCAATCGGGGGACTTTTACAACAATGATGCCGCCTGGAGCTCACCGAAGCCTGGATGGGCTTCCGCCTGGAGGGGCCTCGCAGAGGCTGCTGGAGGATTTGTTCTGCCGCCGCTTGTTGGGGTCATGTGCTGGAGACCGCAGAGTCGCGTGGAGAATAGGACAAGCGGTGCCTCCGCCTATCGCCTGTATGCTGGGAGGTTGAGGGCGGTTGGGGAAGTTGCGGTCGAGCTCCTGGGAGGAGCGTGCGATCGGAGGAGGTGCACGTGATGTTGGGGCTATCGTCGCCTGTGTCCCGCATGAAGGATCGCATGATGCGCCTGAAGTTGCGTCTGATACGTGATAATGATGGGAGGCTTATTCGATGATGCTGGAAGCGGAGGCGGACATGCACTAGAGTCGATCCTTTCTTGGAGAGAAATTTTGGAGAGGTGTGGATCCTATCGCTCCTGGGGATCGCACGAGCAGAGGAAGGCGACAATGCGGGTACCTCTACCTGGAGCAGGAACCCTAGAAGAAGTGGGCCTGCGAACGCCAGCTTGTGACTTGAAGATGTCCTTAAGATAGAAAGCCAATCATGTTGTTTTTGTTGTGTTCATTGGTAGCTCTCTTGTCTCATGGAAAAACAAGAAGCAAACCATGTCAGATCGAGCATTGAATCTGAGTACAATGATATGGCTCAGGTTAGTATTGAGATGATGTGGGTTAGGTCAATTCTGACTAATGTTACAATTGAGGTATCTCTCCTTATGCAGTTTTTGTATGACAATTAGGTAGCATTATTTATTGTCAACAATCATGCATTTCATAAACGAATAAAATACATTGAGGTGGATTGTCACTATAACAGTGATACAAAGGCTTCATTTTTATATCCCATTTCAGTTCAACCGAACAGGCATCAAACATATTCACTAAAGCACTCGTCAAAGGATCATTCCAGAAATGTTTTATCCAAGCCGAGCGATGGACATCTAAGCTCCAACTTGAGGGACAGTGTTATAGTAATTAGTCATTTATAGTTGGTCTTCTTTTCCTTTTTTACGTGTAGCCCAACATGGCAATCTCTTTTGGGGCTAAGGTTTTCTCTCTATATAAAGTGAGCCCTAGGGCACACAAAACAATAACTGATTCTTTTTCCATTTCCAGAATAATTTAAGAACCAGTTGTTGTAAATTTCTCTGGTCACATGCATGAGAGATGCAATACGGATTTTGAATCGTATTTGAGACACTGACTCAGCTTATGTATGTTGAGCATTATATCACCTAAACTTAGCATTCTATGCTCAGTTTGAGGGGGGGTATTGAGATAATAATGTAATTGGGCTATTCATATAGGAGTTGTTTAGCTCCACACTGTTGATTGGTGGGATTTGGTTGAGTTGGTGGAGGGGAGGGGGTGGGGGTGAGATTTTGTTGAGTTGGCGAGGCTATGTATTGCGCAATACAGCCTGTTCTCATTGTGAGAAATACAATACAATAAAAAATCTAGATCTTGATGGATTTCTCATGTTATTTCATCCAGATCCTAAGGAAGTAGGGCTCGACGTATTGTTCTTGTTGTTTGATTCCGCATTATATCTTTTATTTTTCCACAATATCAAACGGGTCACACAAGTTGAGGGAGATTTCATATTTGGATGGCTGACCATCTCTCAGAAACTGTTCAATATGATCGCTTCTTCAGTGTTTCTTTCTTGCTTTTGTGGTATATTCTAGTATGTTTTTCCTTCTATACCTGAGTTACTATTTAAACGTAAAAATTCCAAGAAGTTTTTTTGGGGTAATATCACTAAGCTAAAGCCTATCAGATGGAAGATTTTTTTTATACATTTCTAACCGTCTGTCTCTTCATTTCAGGAAAATGGAACAAAAGTAGGAACTGTTGTTAATGTTGTGAATTATGGTTCCAGTGATCTCCTGCAAGTCATGCTCGACAAAAGTGATGGTGTGTCATCCAAGCCTAGTGACGGTGCTCATGGATCACTTGTATGGATTCCCTTTGTTGAGGCAATTGTTCCTGATGTTGATATGAAGAAGAGAGAGATGCAGATAACACCTCCAAAAGGGCTTCTTGAACTGAATTTACGATCTGACTTACGATCAAAAAAGGAGAGATCAAAAATGGTCTACACTTGTTCTTATTTTCATGACAACTCCTTTTATAAGACTTTCTTAGAGTGTTTAATTGTTTCTGAAGGTTAATATATAGTTATGAAGGTTATTTCATTTTATTCTAAAAAATCTAGTTCTGTATGTATCTGCACATCCATAATCTGTGAACTTTTCTTAGGTATCATGTTCATCACTGATCGGAGAGCTACAATTGATAATATAATTTTAATGGAGTTGACTCCCAGATCAGAAAAATGCACATTATGTTTAGTAATTAACAGTATCTTTCAAAGATTACTTTGTCAACATGCACCCCTCTTGCAAGTCCGGTTGTTCTTTCATGCCGTCCGAGGCATAGTTTTACAGATACCAATACGACATCAAAATATGTTTCTATATTTGTCTTCTGTGGATGTTGCCACAACTTTTTTGCTATAACAATCACTTTATGGATGCTATCCATCTTTTTTGGTGGCACATCTACAATGTCTTCATTCTGCTACAAAACCTATGCATATAACAATGATTGATGTTGTTAAAAAATATGACTATATGAGAATAATGTTATTATTCTATTATGCAGTAGAGACCAATGAGACAGTTACATAGAGAATCAAGAAACATAAAAGGACCGCAAAAATGTTTTGAAACAAATAAAGCTTGCAATATTCCTCAAGTTAGAACATAGAGATCCATCATGTGGTCTCAAAGGAAATGTGGGGAAATGGCTTGTTAAAATATCGCCATTCTGCTATGTGGAGGAAATATGAGAAGCATCCACATACCTCCAGAATATTATTTTTTCTTGTACAGTGGAAATCTACATCTACATTATTAGTTCTCTCATGAAAGGAAAGATTATTCGCAATAATTAATGATGCATGATTGTCAAATTTCTATTGCATTGTGAGAGGAACCATTAGAAGATTGATCATAACCAACTTGATCCACTTGACCTTTATAGTAGCTAAAACCATGACTTTATACTCTAATTCTACTCTAGACCAAGCTATGGCCGACCATTTTTTTGCTTTGCCATGTAACCGACTCAATTGATATTTATGTTCTCTAATATTCAGTCATTATTATTTTTGTCTACTTTTGCTCTTTTTATTTATAGTAGCCATTTTAATGAATCTATATTATTTTTTCTCTTTTGTTTGAATACAATTTTAGGGTTTCACTCTATATAAGAAACCTACCACTTGAATACAATTATCTCATTCCATCCCTATATTTCTCTTGCATGGTATCAGAGTGACGACCCTAGACCATAGCCTTGGGTCTCTTTCCCAAGCCCTACCATTCCACCATCACCTCTTCATCACGTGTGCTCGAGTTCTCCACATGGAGATTCCTTTAGCAAGCTGTAATTCCATCATCTTTGAATTAGGGTCCCAAATCCCCCGTTATTCCATACCCGAAGCATTCATAACCTTCAAGCATCTGCATGGAAGCATTGTGAAGCTTCTGCAACCCTGAAGCATTCACATAAAAGCATCTCATGAAGCATACTGTTATATCATCACCAAGAGTAAAACATTGAGAGTAAAGAGCATCAAGTAAATGAATTGGGCCTTGCTTATGAAGTAGGCGGTGAGGATTCAAGGATCGTGTGAAGACTTATGCTCCTTATTGCTTCATAGATTGTCCAATGTTTTCTTGGGGTTGGAGGTAGGAGATAGAGCTACGCGCTTCCAGTATGCTTTTGAGCAGAGAGTTTGCCGAGCTTCCCGGCTTGAACAGTTGCCCTTACGATGACATGGACCATTGCAAACTTGCAACATAAGCAAACCACCTCCGTCAACTAGCAACTCCTTGGCATGTAACAGTTTTTCACACGTTGGAAGCATCAGAAGTCCCTTCTCGACACCCTTATTGCTTATGGCTTCCTCCGCCTTGGAGTCTTCCATTCCCCCTCCTCTGACGGTGCTGATGAATCTCCGTTTCATCATCTTTATTCTATCATTTTGGCCTTAAAAACCCTAGTAAATGCGTGTAAATAGGCTTAATTTAGGCATTTTATCATCTATGAATATTTGTGTAAATAATGTATAAAATACTATTTTTAATGCCAAAATTATAGAATAAAGAAAAGAAAAGAAAAAGAATAAAATATTGCAAATATTTTATGACCCGAAACCCCGAGACCTAAGCATCTCGATTATTAGGTCGACAAGGAATAAAGTAGGGGGAGATAAGGGCCTAAATACCAATAAAAGTTTCTTTTATTTTATTCATTCTTTATTCATTTTGGGACCTATTTTTGGTTCCACTTTTTATACTCCAAATAAAGAAACTTTGGACATGAAAGTTGTAGATAATTAAATATAGAAAAATACAAAATTGATTTCACACAAAAATAATGCACAGATAAAAAGTTATGATATGAATAAGATTCCAGAATCCCAACTTTACAGACCTGTATCTCTCAAATAAAAACTCGAAATGTATCGAAATCACCTTTAATTGTATATAATTTTTAATTATCTATTTAATGAAGGTGGTTTCATATTTTTTGGAGTTACAGTTTGAAAGTTAGGTTTTGGACTCCTATTGTATACTTGTACAGATTAAAATATTCATTTTATTTATTATTCATTATTTTTATAATTTTATATTTTTATAATTTTGTAAATATTATTTATAATATATGTGTATATTAAAATCAGAATAAAACACTAAAGAAAATACAAAAATAAAATACTTGTATACAATACATAGGTACAATACCAATGAGTATACCTATATAATTAACACTTCTATTTATTTAATTGTACAAAATACATCAGAAAAATAAAATAAAAATATATTTAAGTCCATAAAAATAATTCATAAATATGTAAAATAATAAACAAAATAAATAAAATTTAATATACAAAAAAAAGATATTAAAATATATTAATAAAGATACCTATATAGCTCATAAAAGGTAACTTGTAATATTATACCTCGAAAAAATAAATAAAAATCATAATAAAATAATTTAGAAAATAATAAACAATTTTCATTTAATAACCTAAAATTAATAAAATCGTTTATTATTTTAAATCGAATTAACAAGACTTTTTTCCAGGGAATTTTCTGGTCGGTTCACATGGACCAACCAGAATCCTCCGTTGGTTGACCTCGGTCAGCTCTCTGACTGAGGTCTGGTCCCTGTCAGACTGTGATTTTTGGCCGTTTTCTCCGATTTTTGGAGGATGCGTCTTTCACCCATTTGCGATAGCGCATTCTTGACTTTTGTTCTCCACATATCGATGATTCACACCCTTGTGTTCCCTTCGGGATTGGGTCGTCGATTTGGCCACTCTTCCTCGTTCTTTCCGCCGCTCCGTCAACTCCTTCAAAGGATCCCCCGACCTTCCTTGACCCCTATATATCACTCGACCTAGGGCTTCGACTACCTTCCTGGTGACAACAGGAACGGATCGCACCCGTTGGTAGGGCAAGAAGGTGTTGAATCGAGGCTGATCCACCTCGCCGGAGTGCGCCGCCTCAGCTCGCTGCTGGTACCACCTTGGTGAGTGTTCTAGCTTCTCTTTCATTTCTTTTGAGTTCCTTAGGACTTCAGCAATTAGACTTAGCTCACATCAATCATCGATCTTATTCGCATCGCCACGAAATCGAATCATTTGAGCACGGCCGGAGCATGAGTTCTTTTCGGCCATAGCTGATCATCCAACACTCTCCCACCACCATTCCACCCTCCAACGGAGTCGAGGCACTTTGCCCCCGCCTCCTTCACTATTTCTTGCAGGTACAGAGGACACCGCATCGTATGGAGCAAATTTTTGGCACTCGCCGGAGACCCTTCATCCCCCCAGCTCCGCCTCCTCCGTGCGAGCGCGCCAGGCCACCTAGTCGCCTTATGTTGCTTCTAGCGTCTAGAGGGAACCTGCAGGAACATCCCGGGCCTTTTTGGAGCTCCATCATGCAACGGAGGAGGAAGATCGACGCTGAGGAAGCTCGCCCCTCGCGAGTTCTTCCCAGTTCGTCGAAGGGACCCACCGTCTGTTGGATCAAGAACAACCGCCAAGGTCTTTCAGCCGTCGTCCGATCTGCTTCGCCTGTGCCGTTGATCGCCGCCCTATCATCTAATCGCAGCCGTTCGATCGCGAAGGGGTATCGTTTAACGGGAGCCTGACACGTGGCAAAGTGATTCACATCAGCCGTCGGATCCCCGAGCGTGGGTATTTTGCACCATTTCCCCCGCCATTTTTGTAATATTTATTTAGTATATAAACTTTCATTTGCAGTTAATTAGTTTTTGTATAATTTACGACCAGCTCCTTAAACTTTGCAGTATTGCTAAAAGGTCCTTGGCCACGTCACCTCACGTGACAGGCGCACGTGAGGTGGGTGGCCATTTTGCGGAAGGGCCCTTAGTCATTTTCATATTTCTATTCAGTACCAGTACTTTAACATCAAGTGTTATATTTTTGGAGAAATTGCAACTTTGTCCCTCAAGTTTTGGTAATTGCTTTTAGGTCCTCGCCAGGTCACGTGCCCCGTGCGCGTGACCCTGGTGGTTTTGCAGCTATATCCTTGCGCTTTTGGTTATTTCGTTTTAATCCAAAAATATTTTTATTGCGTTATAATTTTCTGGAAAAATTGCACGCAGCCCCCTGGACTTTTGCATATTTATGAAAATACCCCTGCCAGGGTTGATTTTTCTCTTTGTTGTTTGTAATTATTTCATGCATCTATGAAATCCTAAAAAATCCCAAACAAATTACCTTAGCTTCATGTTGCATTGATCTTTAACGCCATATTTTTATTTTACATTTTTATTGCATTTTCATATTTATAAAAATTCAAAAACATGCATTTTCATCTCTGTTTGCATTAAAAAATACATAAAAATTATAAAAACGTCCCGAAAAATTCCCAAAAAATTATATTTTGTGTATTTTAGTGCTTTTTATATTCAGACCCAAAAACACTAAAAAATATAAAAGAAAACTTATAAAAATTATAAAACCCCAAACACTTTCATAAAAATATCCAAAATTCCTAAAAAACCCTAAAAATCTCATTTCTGTTCCTGAATTTTTTTAATTTATTCTCTTCATTTTAAATTTAATTTGGAGAATTTTTGTCTCTGTTTGATATTTTATTTCTCCATTGTAATCTCGGATTTTTATTTTACTCACTATTTTGAGTTTTTATGACTTTAAAAATACCAAAAAAATGACCAAAAATATAGAAAAATCACAAAAACATTAGAAAAATATAAAAAGTACAAAAAAATTTATTTCCTGTATTATTCTCATTTTTACCTCTTTTTATAAATACATTATCTCTCTCCTTTCTTATATTGTATATATACTTTATTTTATAATTCAAAAGAAAAAGAAATTAAAAATATATAAAATATAAAAAGGAAATACAAAATCAGAAAATTTAAAATCAAAATATAAAAATATAAAATTAAAAATAAAATAAAAAAAATAAAATTTAAAACCCACAAAAAGTTCCAATTTGGCTAAGTGTGTGAAAGGATCTTGGGTGTGTGATATTTTTTATCTAGCTTGCTCTACGCCTTGCTTCATGTGTTCAACCCCTACTTGCTTGCTACTATACATTCTTAGTAGGGTATGATAAATTTTAACTCTTGCTCTTGATTGCTTGATTATTTATGTGGGTTAATTGTTGATCAACGAGAATATTTGAGTAGTCGCCTCAGCGACAATGAGCCTGATTTGTCGAGCCATTACTTAGCGACTCCCGTCTTCCCGTTTTTCAGGTGCCCCCACAATGATATCAACCATGGTCGCTTCAACCCCCTGTTGCCCTGAACTTCCTTTCCCATTATGTTGTTTCCTTTTCCTCCTGAAACTTTAACATCAGTGGCCCTCTCTTCCTCACATATGTAGTATCTCCCATTTTTGGTTCTGATATAAGTGACTATTGAGACTTTTATGTGTGGAACATGTTTATGCACAAATAAGGTTTTGGTAACATCAAGAATATGACGGTGTTTTATTTCTTCAATGCCTTATACAAGAGGGCTAGTGTATAATACCAAGCTCCCTGAGAAATGTTGAGTAGTTTAGAAAATTCGAGAACATTGTTGATATCATGATTTTTACTACGACGAAGAGCTAAGTTTTTAGTTTAGAAGTAAATGATTTGATTGTATCCCGACTTTTGATTTATGTTCGACCCAACTGACTCTTCTATAGTCATTAATAACCATATATGATATATCTATACATATTACCTTAAAGATCAATAACATGACTAGACCCAATGCATCAAAGTATAGTAGCTCAAAGGCAAGGGACATCATAATAGCTACAAAGCAGTGGGGAACTACTCCTGGTAGGCATGGTAGGAAAGGACGAGCAATTATGTTTTCTTAGCGCATACAATACTCACTAGAAGGTGGACTAATGTTATAGGTGAGGAAGAACTTGCATAACCTATAAAGTTGAAGATGACCAAATCACAAACACCACATATAGCTAGAAGAAGTTGCCCAAAAGAACTAGACGAGCTATTAGCAAAATAAGACTACACTACACGATAAGACCTCTTTACTCAAGGTTGCAACCAGTGGCCTTGGCCGTCAGTATATACCGAAACCCAATGGATACATGGTCAATGATTATGTGCTAGTTATTTCTTTAGGGATACATCATACAACTAATAGATAATAAGCTAAGTGGCAAACTTGTAATACAAAAAATTTGTTGCAAGTGCATGGTAGGGTTTATGTGAACATCTCCATGTCCTATTACCCGAGATTTCCTACCGTATGTAAGAGTCACAAATGCACTGGTGGGAACATATTTGAGGATCTTGAACTATCCTCTATCTTCACACAAATGATGAGGTGCTCAAGAAACAAGAAGACAATATGTACAATCATTAAAACTGCAAATAACACATACATGCGCAATTCTTGATGAGCCGGTTGCAACAACAATTTCTATCCTAGAAGCATATATGGATGACCTAGTATTGACAATGTCTCAAGTATGCCAGAAAGTAATTCCCCCGTAAATCAGATATAGAGGCATATAGTTCCAATGACTGATTAGATTGATCTGTGTCATTGTGACTTTGTGAGTAAAAGTTGGATGACCATGCTTGTTATAGCATGCGACCTCTGTATGATATAGCCTCAGGAAAAAGTAGCAATGTGGCATGTAGTCAGCAAGCTTGTCCTCAACCATCATGACCTCTTATGAGAGAAGAACCTCCTTGATCTTGTATATCCACTATGGGCAATGTAATTTTCATAATCGGTCGGTACCGAGACCCGACTTAGATGACTATAAGCCTCCTTAATAGGATGAATCGTTGCATTGCTAACCAATTGATTCCTTGTAGAGACAAACATGATCAAGTCCAGAAAGAAATATTACCACTATTAGTATCTATATATATGCCTTTTAAGACTTGTAATTGCACGTAATAGTTGTTGTCACTGTTGCAATAAATGGTGAAGCCTTCTCCCACTTTAAGTAGGGTCGGCTACATGGATTCTTGCCCAAATCCATGTTGAAGGATCTGACTATTTTTACACTGGTTGTCGGCTACCTAACACAACCCTCGCAAGGAGGGATTTAAACCCTGGTCTTCTGGGTGGTTGATACACCGCGCTACCACAAGACCATTGAAGTGGGTGCAAATAGTCATTGTCATTGTCACTTTTGCAATAGTCTGTCCAATTATGAGGTGCCGTGGTGCAACCGAATATGGGTCTATGTCGGGGTATTACAACCTCCCCTACTTATATTCGCACCATCCTTGTTGCAACATGGACCATCACTTATTCTCAGTGATAGTAGCAGTCGTACACTCCATACTTAGTTCTTGCCAAGTAGCCCTTTCCACTATCAGAGAGAACCCACTTGGAAACCATTTGTAGCATCCCGGCATAGGTCCCCAGACCATTATCGAGGAAAACTGACCCTGATAACTTGTTGGATTGGGCCCAATTGGATCTGTTGACGACCATCCAAAATGCTTAAGTCCAAGTTGCCAAGTAGTAGTCTCCCACTCTTATAACCTACTCTAACGTTTTGTGAGTTTCCGACGTGGGACTATGTTTCGAGTTGGTGTGTTGCAGTAGTGAATTAGCCAACTGACTCAGATGATTGTAAGCTTCAGAAATCAGAAAAGTAAGGGATCACATGATGCAAGCAGTTGAGATTTGGCAATAGCATAGTCTGATCCAGATAGGAGCATGGCAAAATCACACTCTTCTTTCGTAAGGGAGGTTTAAATTAGAAAATTTGTGTCCCACCGGACTGTTTCATCATTGAGGGGAGCAGAGATATGCTTTCTTGCATAAAGACCAACGATTATTGATTAACACAAGATGATACTATGTTGAATCGAGACCAGACAATAACCACAACAAAATGAACGACGGTCTGGTAAACTGCAGACAAAAAATTGAACAAAACTTTTGTGGATATAAGAGGCCTTCAGCTACGGGATGAATAAAAGAAGCAGGGATCTTTGGCCAATGACCAAAAGTACAACTGGATGAACGAGGTTGGTGAAGGGCTGGCTAAAGAAAGACCAGTGTGTTAGAGGGCCACCCCGAACTTTCCAGTGCGCCTTTGGATGGAAGGACCCATAGGGCCTTGGCTGGAAGTAAAGCAGGTACACATGATGATTGCGTGCAGCCCCAACCTGGAGGTGGGTGGTGATTAACACACGTCTGGAGTCTGTACAGCTGTGGAAGGTCCATGGCCCCCCCGATAGGCCAACATTCTGATAGCATGTAGAGGTTTTAGTTATTTCTCACAGCTTCCCGAAGTCCTAAAACCCCCATTAAGGAAATGGAATGAACATGGCCTATCAGAATGATACAACAACAACAACAACAAAGCCTTTTCCCACAATTAAGTAGGGTCGGCTAAAAATGTGCTAAGCCTTCTCCCACTATCAGTAGGGTGGGGAAAATTAATAACAATCTAACATTTCTATACATTGTCCTTCTGGCCTTAACTCCACTCTTTTCTTTGTCGCCTCAGCAGCAAATTTAATACAATCGAACAACGCTGAACAATGGTAAGCACTCAAACTCTTAACAATAAAACGCTGATGTTTTATTTATTAAGTATTCTACAATATAATATGGAAACCATACATATGATGAATATGATGTAAAATAATTATGACATTGAATGTATCTTCATGCATGAGTTGTTTATTTAGAGTTCATATATTTTTAATTTCTAGGCATTATTTTAAAACCTCGGTGATATATTAGGTATTGTGTAAGCTCTGATTCTTTTCTTTTGAATTACCCTAAATGGTTTTTTCCTAGTCAATATCTAATTTAGTTTTGTTAAACCAGGAATGGAAGGAAAAGAAGAAGTTCCAACACCGTGTTAGTGCAGCTAAAAAGAAGCTCACTGTAATGGGGCAGAATCATGTCCTCCAAGGGTTCTCCTGCAGGGGAAAGGAAAAAAGAGCTATGCTTGCGAATCAGATTGTGGATATTGATTACAACCTGTTTCAATATGCTTTAGACCATATACGTTGTCAGGAGAGGTCAGTTTATCGTGAACTCCATTTTTCTTAGTTCAATTTTTGTGTATGCATCTTCATTTTATATAGAGAAAGCTCCTTCAAAGTATATATTACAGTAAGGGCATGTGGATTATACTGTTCTGGCTTACTCCGCGGAAGAAGAGACCCAAAGTGGTCCAATTTCTTCACCCATTTTTCTCAAGGAAAAGGTGGTGTAAATTGTCAAACATGAGACACATGGTCAATTTGAGAAACAAATATAGAGACTTGATAATGCCGACCATGACGATGTGCTGTCCTATGTTTGTTTTTACTTAGAGCCAATTGTTGAACATTTGAAGGGATAGGCATTTGAATCTTGTGGAAAGATCCACGACTTGTAGTAGGGATCATGTGTTTAGGCTACATCTCTAATGTGAAAGAGTAGAGTGTAGTGGGGCCTATGTACAAGGACTTGTACTACAGCTTTTTGTGAGAAGATTTAATTAGAAAATGCGGTTATTAGACCACCCTTTCCCATGGAGTAGGGTGGTCATCATTATCATCTCGAATCATGTAAACTCAAGTTGTGATGTCTATGTTGTGCCTTTTATCTCGATTTCATATATCTAATTGGTATTAAAATGGTTCACAAGTTTCAATTTCGAAGTTTATGGTCCTTTCAAAGTTTTTTATTGTCACAAAGTTCATATGGATCAATTGGTAGCGGATCTGTGATGTAAGGATGTGGTGTTTGGCATTGCTTTAACACAAGAACAATGCGATCTGCAACATGGGTTCCCTAAGAATCAAGAAGAGTGACGATACCTATGCATATAAGAGGTGTAACACATAACATAATTGTGAAGGACGAATCACAAAAGTGTTGGTAGCAGAAGACCTACTACGAGTTCCCGCTCATGTTGGTGATGCCACATAAATGCAGAAGATACCACAACAGGTGGCTTTAACTGTAGAAGAGGCTATAACAGGTGAATCTATAGAAGGAGGTGCTGCAGTATGCGGTCTGCAACATGCGGCAACAATGGCAGCATGTGGAGCTGCAACAAGTGGTGCTACAACATGTAGCATTGTGGCAGGTGCTCCAGTAGGTGGTGTTGCAGTAGGCGATGTTACAACAGGTGGCGATGTGGCATGTGACCTGCTATGGCGCACAGGCCATAGCAGGTGGCAGACTTCAAGTACGGATTTCATAGTTCCAGCACTCATGATGTGACATGATGTTTGTCTTTATCTGCACAAGTAGGATGGTCCCATACATGTCTTGGAGGACACTCCAAGTTATGTTGTGCTCTTTGTGGGACAAGACTTAATATATATATCTCACCTCTCACGGTGAGATAGGTGTGTGATGTGGGAGAGAGAACACATCACTTGAGAAGAGATGTAGAAGAGAATCTCTCTTGGGGGAGATAAGGCTACAATCTTTGTGCTCTAACCTCTCTCCGCTTGTCCACGTATGGCAGCGAAGAAGTTCTTCGGACTTTCCTCTTGCTCCTGTGGTTCTCGTCTTGTACAAGAGCGTAGACGACACTACACGGTGCGATGACGAGGTTCCTTTTGGAGAAGAGTTGCGGGCTTGGTTCTCCATATTGTTGGTTTCTCTCCAACTCCACTATTTGTGCTTGTGTGCGGCTGCGAAGGAGTTCTTCGGCCCCCTTCATCTTCCTCCTATGGTTCTCGGCTTGTGCAAGGTGCAACGTCGAGATGTCTTTTGGAGGATAGCAACAGATACAGTTTGGTGATATCTTTCATCTCCACTTTCATCTTGGTTGATGGTGTTCATTTTAGTTTATAGACCAACAAGAAGATCTTGGCTCGTGTAGTCTTTGTGGAGGAAGACTATATCATCATTATAGTGGAGTGGTTTTCGGTTGTGTCAGCGTCGTGGTTTTTCCCCCCGCCATTTTGAGGATTTCCATGTTAAATATCTGTGTACTTGTGGTTTTGCTTGATGTTTATGATTTTCTTGCTCATTTTCTCATGGAGGTTATTCATCTTTGTTATGTCGTTCGAGGTTTTCATTCCGCACTTCTGCAACATTTAGTGGGATTATGTGTTTTTCCCCAAGAAGATGTGAGTTTTGGAATGTTGAGATGACTAAGAGAGGGCGAGGAATGCCCAAGAGGTGTTGGAATGAGACTATACAAAGGGATCTTAGTTTTTTGGATCTAAGCCCGAGCAAGACCTTAAATGTCGGTTTCGGTCACCATTTCGGTATCGACCAAAACAGAATTTCGATGGAATTTCGGTGGAATTTCGACTGAAATTTCGGTCATTTCGGTCATTTTTTGTACTAGGACCCCCATATTTCGGTCATTTCGGTCATTTCGGTCGAATTTCGGTTTCGACTGGATATCGATATTCGACAGAAATTCGACCGAATTTCGCTGAAATATGAGGCCATGAGCCCGAGAATGACCCAATATAGATCTGAATGGAGGCAAAGAATCCAGATGCAAGATGCTGGAGAAGATGAGAATGTGCCAGATATCTCCACTCCTGATGATAAGGCGGATGATGGTGACAATGGCCTTGTTGAGGAGAGTTCTTTCTAAGGTGTGCTATTGCAGGAAAGGCTTGTGATGGAGAGACGTTCCTCCACCAAATATCCAGCATAAGAGTATGTCTTATTGACATGTTGTGATGAAAGTCTTTATGGCTTGATGAAGGCACCAATGAAGTGGTACATGAAGTCTGTCATTTACAGGGGGAGCATGGATGCTCCGAGTGCATATCATATCATTGTATTTTCATGAAGAAGCTCTCAGTTATGATGATGAAGCCATTACCGTTAGGGAAGTTTGAAGTTTGTCACTCCATTTCTGGATTGGAGCAGACCTCTTCCAATTGATCCGGCAACAAGTGATCTTCCCCATGAGCCGGAGAGGGAGATTTATTGGTAGTAGAAGACCTGCTATGAGTTCCAGCTCATGTTGGTGATGCCACGAAAATGCAGAAGACACCACAACATGTGGCTTTGACAGTAGCATAGGCTATATCATGTGAATCTATAGAAGAAGGTGCTACAGTATGTGGTCTTTAGTGGGTGGAACCGATGGCAACGGGTGGAGTTGTAACAAATAACGTTGTGGCAGGCGCTGCAACAGGTGTCTCCGATAGGTGCAACGGATGCGCTACAACAGGTGGTGTTGCAGTAGGCGATGCCACAACAGGTGGCATCACAACAGGTGACCTGCTGTGGCGTTCGAGATGTAGCAGGTAACGAACTTCAAGTACGGATTTCATATTTCCAACACTCATGATGTGACCTGATGCTTTGTCCTTATCTCCATAGCAAGTGGGAGGGTCCCACACATGTTTTGGGGGACACTCCAAGTTATGTTGTGCTCTTTGTGGGACAAGACCCAATATATATTGCACCTCTCATGTTGAGATGAGTGTGTGTGGGAGAGGGGAGAACACACCACTTGGGAAGAGATGTAGCTGAGAACATCTCTTGGGTCAGAACATTTGAGAGAGGGTTCGAGCTACAATCTTTGTGCCCTAACCTCTCTCCACTCGTCCATGTATGGCTGCGAAGAAGTTCTTCGACCTTTACTCTTGCTTAGTTGGTTTTTGTCTTGTGCAAGAGCATAGAAGACACTACAAGGTGCGGCAACGAGGTTCCTTTTGGAGAAGAATTATGGACTTGGTTCTCGATAATGGTGGTCTCTCTCCAACTCCACTTTTTGTGCCTGTGTACGGCTGCGAAGGAGTTCTTCATCCCCTTTCCTCTTCCTCCCATGGTTCTCGACTCGTGCAAGGTCCACTTTTATCTTGGTTGGTGGTGTTCATTTTGGTTTATAGACCAACAAGAAGATCTTGGCTCGTGTAGCATTTGTGGAGAAAGACTACATCATAGTGGAGTAATTTTGGGTTGTGTCAGCCCCGTGGTTTTCTCCCCCATCATTTTGGTGGTTTCCTCGTTAAAATCTCTACGCACTTGTGGTTGTGCTTGTTGTTTGTGATTTTCTTGCACATTTACTCGTGGAGGTTGCCCGTCTTTATTATCTCGCCTTTGTTATCTCACCTGATGTTTTCCTTCCATGCTTCCATAACATTTAGTGGGATCACATATTTTCCCCAACAAAAAGCGATTTTGTGTGCTCAGATACGACAAATTACGAAGGCATGCATATAAATCGACACCAATGGCTGATGCGAGATATCGGAGAGTTTGATTCATGAGAGCATGCTATAAGAAATATTTCAACGACGAGGCTAAAAGCGAGGTGGCACTGAGCTGGTCCTCAAAGTAGAGGTTGCATGAGTGGTGTGCATGGAGACGAAGCTCATAGGTAAAGTGTGATTCGACGATGCGAGGCAGGTTCTCTAGGCAATGTTGATGCCATCTTGGGAAACACAACGGCAACACGATGAGAAAAAGAGTATCAAGTAATGGGTTTCTATTCTAGAAACCATAACCTAATCAATATACGAAGAATAAAAGCATAATTTTTTGTAGGAGCCACTATTGTTTGTAGGAAAGAAAGTGTCAACTGCTCACTCGAAAAAGGTCGAAAGTTATGTAAAAACAAAGAAAGAGAAAGAAGAGGAAAACGAGATTAATAATAGAACATTGCATTGGGTGGGTGTCTTCTCGACAACATTACTCTTTTTCCTTCAAAAGTAGAAATTGCAAAATATGGGAAGAGGATTTAGGATAATATTGATGGTTGCTTTTTTAAAGGAAGGCCCAAGAAGTGTTGGAGTGAGACTATCCGGAGGGATCCTATTTTTTTGGATCTAAGCCCGAGAATTACCCATGATAGATCTGAATGGAGGCAAAGAATCCATATAACCGACTGTACTTAATGTGGGGAGGGCTTTGTTTTTGTTGTTGTTGTTATGCTTAATGGTTCCATCATTCATTTGTTGATAGGTCAGAGTGGGACCTAGCTGGTCCTATTGGATAATTGTTCAATTTCCCCCAAGAAAAATAGTTTGGAAATCGTGTTTCTTACCTGTGTATTTTAACATGTTAAAACAGGTTCAATTTGTCAGAGTTTCTGGAAACTGATTCAGTACGATCAAAATCTACATCTTCCCCAGCTGACAAGGAGAGTGGACACTTCAAACTTCAAGCAAGTGGCATCAAACTTCTACGTGAGAATAGAGTTTGCACAGTTCTGGTGATTGTTGGTCGAGATAATCAGGTTTCCCAGTTCCAAACTGGTGTTGCTTCTTCTGGAAAGTCTACTCAGACATGTGAATTACTTAGTGACTGGCTTTTAAAGGTATGCCTTATACTTGTCTGTGCTAAGATTTAGTATTGATCCACACGTGCTTATTATGATAAACAGTGGTCCTCCTAAGTATGCTACTCTATATGTTCAAATCTAACCAAGAGTTAATTGTGTTATGTGATGCAGGTGATATGAGCATATCATCAGAATCAGATGGATATGGGAAATATACCTTTTTATGTTACCCGTTTACTAGGATTCCACAACTCCTTTATGTTTTTTTTCCAAAGCAACTTGGAGCATGTTCACTAAATTAATTGGAGAGCATGTGTGTGTGTGACATGATGAGTCCTGGCAGCTTGCGGAAACCAGCACAAATAAGCAAACCACAAATACGAGGATTTACGTAGAAAACCCATATCAATGGAAGAGAAACGGCATGAAGTGATATCCTAGCGCTTTCTTAATGAAAGAGAAAGGGGGATGAGTTACATCCACAAGGTGAAATGGAGTCGCACACCCATTAACCTGTATAATAACACGATAGATATGCAAACCTTCAATACGAGGATTTATATGGAAAACCCTTATCAATGGAAGAGAAAAATCACAAGAAAGGAAACATAGCGCTCTCTTAATGAAAGAAAAAGGGAAGTGAGCTACATATATATAGTTCCATAATGTTAAATAGAGTCTCACTGCCCTTAACCTGTATAATAATACAACTCTATATTCAACCTCATGTTAGGAAATAAAGATCAAATGGCTAAGCTGATTTTATTCTTCTTGAAATTAGTCGCAAGAAGCCCCTTTGTGAAGCCGTAATTTTTCTTCATGTTTTATGTATGTAGCACCACATCCCTTGAGTCGATCCTCTCTATGACGAAGTTATGATCGATCTCAACATGTTTTCTTTTATTGTGCATATAGGATTGTTTGATAGATTCGTTGCAGACTTGTCGTCGCAAAATAACCTAATAAATAGCTTAAAATTCGTTTTTCTCTTCATCAATCAAAATGAACTTAAGTTATAATATCTCTGGAACTTTTATTGCAACATTTTTGTACTCCTCTTGGATTAAACAATGCCTCGCAAAAAAATGTGCTTTGTGCTCCTTTAAATCAATGGATTGCTGCCTATAAGTTTGCAATATCTCATAGTGTATCTCCTACCTACCCAATAAGAATTGATACAAGCCTCAGTCTCACTCTGGGCAACTTTAGTCAAATGAGTCTATTAGAGTTTGTGACCTACTCTTTCGGGATACTTACATGTTCTACTTTTTATTGTATTCTCTAATCCTACTTCCTAGTATCGTTTTATTTATAGAGAGAGGATCATGACTCTCTATTCAATATATCAAAGTATGTATTCACGTAGGTTCATGTGAGTAATTGAGTTAGTGGAAAAGAGCTTGTAAAAGAAGTTGTGGATAGCTAGTTGAAATATTGGCACTTTGACTGGTAAATAGATAGAGATGATAGATACGATAAAAAGAAGGAAGATTCAGATACTATGTCTCCAAGAGACAAAATGGGTTGGAGAGAAAGAAAGGGAGATCGAGAAGACATGCTTTAATATATGGTATTCAGGTAAAAAGAAGGATAGAAATGGTGTTTGAGTAGTTGTTCATAAGGATTTGAAGAATAGTGTGGTTGAGGAGACTCGGTATGCTACACGGTTCAAGAAAGCAGTATGCGTATGCGTTCAGACATGTCAATGAATAGTGATTAAGCGGTGTGCAGAGGCATATGCAGGGTATATGCAGTTCTACATGGTTTCCTAGTTTTTAATTTAAAAATAAATAAATATCTAAAAAATATTACAGTTGATGCACACATGATACATAAAATGATATTTCTTATAAGAACACTTAACACAAAATCTATTTCTTTAATACATATCCATGACCTATTGATACATATCCAGCAATTATTGAATTTTAAGAGATGCATATCCAATAACTATTGAAGTAAACAAAAACTAATTCTTTACTTTAATGCATGTATTCAATAATTAATATTCATCAACTATTGATTATTGTTAGAAAATAGGAAGCAAAAGCGGAATGATAATCATGGCATAAACAAGAAAGATAGAACATGGAAACACCATGATTTTACGTGGAACCCTACTCCGTGAGGAGCGGGATGAAACCACGGGAGAAGCCCTCAACGGGGCATATTTTGCATTGCTTTTTCTCGTCTGATACAGGAGGCCTAGGGCTCCTTATATAGCCTCCACAGGGCCTCCAAGTTCCACCGCTGGATAATGTGGGACTAAACACTGGATGGGGTAAATGGATCTTCTCCAGGATCCATTTACCGTGCTACAACTCAATAGCGCACATAACAAATACTCCAACACTCCCCCTCAAGCTGGAGCATGCAATGCTCAGCTTGGACAAACAGGAAGAAACTCAACTCAACGCTACAGGACACTACGAACAATATCAATCCAACGCACACATTGCTGCACTCGAGGACGTTGCTTCTCATGCCGTGCAGGTGAGGAGGACGAACGGGCTGGAGTGTGAGTCTTCTGAATCTCCTCTGTTAGAAAATCAGAAGCGGAAGCGAACATGGAAAAGATACTAAAATAAGAAGAACACAGCGGGATTTTTACGTGGAACCCTGCTCCGTAAGGAGCGGGATGAAACCACGGGAGAAGCCCTCAAAGGGGCGGATACTTCATTCATTTTTCTCAATGAGTACAGGAGGTCTGGGGCTCCTTATATAGCCTCTCCAGAGCCTCCAAGTCCCACCACTAGGCGGTATGGGACTAAACACTGGATGGGGTAAATGGATCTCCTCCGGGATCCATTTACCCTGCTACAACTCAATAGGCGCTTACATCTTATGCTCCAACACTCCCCCTCAAGCTGGAGCATGCAATGCTCAGCTTGGACAAACAGACAGAAACTCAACTCAACGCTACAAGACACTACGGACAATATCAACCCATTGCTGCAGTCGAGGACGTTGCTTCTCATGCCGTGCAGGTGAGGAGGACGAACGGGCTGGAGTGTGAGTCAACTGAAGACTCGTAACCTGACCATCGAGTCTGAACTTGCGACTGAAGTCTCCTCGTCGGAGAATTGGGTCTCGTCCATCTGGCTCAGAGAATGGTGCACTACTCTGGTGAACCTATGATACCACATGAAAACCTTTGCCCTCACTGGCATAGGGAATGGTCCTCTGCTCTGGAGTCCCTATGGCTCACATGAAAACTCTGGCCGAACAACAAGGATGATGGGGACCACGAAACAAAAGATGGCAACATATGCAC
The DNA here is from genome assembly GCA_037367405.1 of Ottelia alismoides. Classification (NCBI taxonomy): domain Eukaryota; kingdom Viridiplantae; phylum Streptophyta; class Magnoliopsida; order Alismatales; family Hydrocharitaceae; genus Ottelia; species Ottelia alismoides. The sequence goes on along the minus strand of JAZKJV010008364.1, from coordinate 46,824 downwards.
ATCTGATAATGACCACACACTTGTGCGTGTCTGAAACTGGAGACTCGGAAACAATGATCGTCGAGTCTGAACAATTGCGCATCAAACTGGGACTCGGAATCTGAACGTCGAGTCTGGAACTGCGCATGAAATCTCTTCATCAGAACAACTTGTAGAGTCTGAAAAATATGGCTGGTCTGGAGACTGTCATCTGAATCTGTAACATGACCTGTGACTCTACATATATACTCCCCCTTTCTCCCATACTTGTCGGAAAACATGACATCGACCAAGTTGGGAGAAGACAAAGAGATTGGGGTACAAAACAAAACCACTTAGCCGATCAAAACATTTATCGGCTTTTCAAACATTCATCATCAATTTTTTTAAGTCCTTTTTTTTTAAGCCGTTGACAATTTTTTTTCCGGCTTTCATCAATCTTTTTTTTCGTAAGCCGTTTCATTTTTTTTACGGCTTTTCAAATCATAATATTTTTTTTTCAACTTGCGTACGGTTTTTTTTGTACGCGTTTTTTTTTCTCGAAATCACACATTTCTTTTTAACAAACCTCCTCCCCTCAATATTTCTCTATATCCTTTTTTATCGATTGAGCTCATCTCTCTCTCTCTGAAAACTCGGCCCGGATGTGAGCCTCAAACTCGGCCCATCGTTTTTTTTAATGTGCTCGACAGGCCCCCTTGGGCTTTACAATAGACATTATAATTTTTTTTTATATATAATAACGGGCCTCTGAGCCCTAGGGTTCATTGGGAACCCTTCTTCAACCGGTGCCGCCAAGGGGAAAGGTCGGAGATCGGCATAGGGACTTTGGGGAGGCTCCACCCTGTGGATAGCGCCGATAGGAGGGTGCGCCATCGAGCATCGCGCGTCTGGGCGAGATTCGCACCGCCAGGAGGTGTTCTGGGAGGAGGGCACCGTGCGTTGCGTTGGGTTCTGGAACTGGAAGCCTGAATGGGAACTGGGAGCCTGCTGCGCGCAGAGAGGGGAGTTGCACCTCCGCCTGGAGGCGCGAGGGAAGAGGGTGGTGCCTGGGTGTGCGCCCTCGCGTCGCGCGAGGGAACTGAGGGCGGCGACGAGGATTGGGGAGCGTGCCGCCGCCAACGTTTCTGGAAGCACTGGGGAGATTCGCGCAAGCGGCGCTGGCTGGAAGACCCCTTGATGGGTCTGGATCGTCGGAGCAGGACGCCTGGGAACGAGGAGCCATGGGATTAGGGCTCGCATGCCTGGAGACACGCGTGCGCGAGGAGGGCTGCCTCTCTGTACAAGAAGATGCTCCGCCTGAGCATCTCGCTTGCGCGGGAGATATGCGCACAGAAGATGTGCTAAACTTGGCGTAAGAGCACAGCAAAACAGAGTTGTGTTTCAACATGAAACCCTAGAAAAAACTTTTCCCCCAGAACATGAACTTGCAACAGAATACAGGAATAATGAGTTGCGGATTTTGGATTTCAGAAACCATCGAATCCTCGGGTTGCGGAGGTGCGGGACTGGAGCGAAGGGCTGCGGCATGTTGAGAAGATGCCGCCTCATGCGGCTGGATCCTGGAGGTCATCTCGTGCGGCGGTACATGACGGGGGCTGATGGCAACGAGAACGTGCACCCCTGCTCCTGGACCATCTAGGGTTTTGAAAAAAAACCCTAGAACTGAACCAAACACGAACTATACATGAACAGAGACTTTTCTTCAATAATATTTCTCGAACTCGACTGGACGAGGAGACTTTTCTTCAATAATAAACTTAAAAGTCGATTCTCGAACCGATCACAAATAAAATCAAAGAACATGATGAAATCCCCGAGAATCGAACCCGCTCTGATACCATGTTAGAAAATCGGAAGCGGAAGCGAACATGGAAAAGATAATAAAATAAGAAGAACACAGCGGGATTTTTACGTGGAACCCTACTCCGTAAGGAGCGGGATGAAACCACGGGAGAAGCCCTCAAAGGGGCGGATACTTCATTCATTTTTCTCAATGAGTACAGGAGGTCTGGGGCTCCTTATATAGCCTCTCCAGAGCCTCCAAGTCCCACCACTAGGCGGTATGGGACTAAACACTGGATGGGGTAAATGGATCTCCTCCAGGATCCATTTACCCTGCTACAACTCAATAGGCGCTTACAACTTATGCTCCAACATCCTCTTCGGAGAGCATGTGCTCTGTACTGCGCCTGTCAGAGTCACTGCAACTGAAATGAGTCTCCTCGTTGGAGTACTCTGGCTCGCCACAATACGTGGACAACTGCTCCATCTCTGAAAAGGGCTAAACTGAATAAGGGCCGTGGCCGTGCAGCCCTCGTCGGAGTCCACGGTCGCTGGAGAATGGAGTCTGAAAAGTCTCCTCTCTCCCATCTGGCTCTGAGAATGGTGCACTGCTCTGGTGTACCTATGATACCACATGAAAAATCCTTGCCAACATGGCATAGGGAATGGTCCTCTACTCAGGAGTTCCTATGGCTCACATGAAAATTCTGGCCGAAAAATAAGAAAAGGATGGGGACCTCTGAAATGATGGCATACATATGCTCATCTGAAAATGACCGCATACTCGTGCGTGTCTGAAACTGAGTCTGACTAATCCGGAGAACACGAAAATGAGCCTCATCATGGAGTGCCTCGATCTTGGACTCTAGCCAATCTGTCGAGTCTGAATGTCTGCGCATCATACTGTGGACTCAGAATCTGAACCTCGAGTCTGAAACTTGCGCATGGAGAATCTACATCTGAGAAAAACTGTAGAGTCTGAAAATCGGCTGGTCTGGAGAATATCTAAATAGTCTGGAAATCTGACATCTGAAGAAGACCTGTGACTCTACATAACTCCCCCTTTCTCCTATACTTGTCGAAAAACAAGGACGTCGACCAAGTTGGGAGAAGACAAGATAAAAATGGGGACAAAACATCACTTAAAACTTCTTGCGGCTTTTCTTCATTTTTTTAAGCCGTAATTTTTTTTAAACACAATTTTTTTCCAGCTATTTTAATCTTTTTTTATAACCGTCATTTCATTTCAAAATTTTTTCTTTGTTTTCAAAAAATGCGTACGAGTTTTGAGTTGTACGCGCCTTTTTTTAAATAAAAAATCTTGGCCCACAATGGGCCCAAACTGTAGCATCTTTTTTTTTACATTCAATCCCTCTTGGACCCTTTCAATTTTTTTTAAATAGGCCCAACAGAGTCCCCGTTAAAGGGGTACGATCCCTTTTCTCAAAACAAATTCATTTTTTTCTTAATCTTGCAGCCCCCCTTTTTTATTTGCACTTTTTTTCCATACCATCGGGCCCGCTTTGGGTCTATTTAGGGTTCCCATACGGGGAACCCCTTTCCTGGAATGAGAGATGCCGCGATGGGGGTCATCCCATGCCACCGCCAAATCCTGGAGAGGAAGGTGAGAGGATCATGATCTGCGCGCTGCCTGCCTGTTGGTGGGCGGCATCGATTTGGGGCACGCGCGTGTGCGGGGAGGCGCCGCCTGTTGCACCTGGCGATCGGGGGCGCACTTGGAGGACTGGGATGAAGGCGACGCCTGGGAGCCGCGTGAGGACTGGGATGCTTGAAGGCTAGAGTGCGCCTGGGCCGATCTGGGATGCTTGAAGGCGGTGCGGGGAGGCTCACCTGTTTGAGCGCGCCTATATGAGCGCGTCTGGGCCGATCTTATATGCTTGAGGACTGGGATGCTTGAAGGCGGTGCGGGCCGATCTGGGATGGCTTGAGCGCCCCTGGGCCGATCTGGGGAAGGTTGGGGTCGGCGTCGCCTGGAAGCACCGCCACCCAAGCTGTTTGGCGCGCAGCCCTGTTTGGAAGAGTGGTGCCGCAAGGGGGAAGGCGATGCTTGAGGGGACTCCGCCTGAGTCCTGGTGCTCGCCGATCTGGAGCGCCTTTGCGAGGATCTGCTTCTTCGTGCACGATCTGGAGCGCCTTTGCAAAGGAGGAAGGGCATCGCATGGATGCTAGCGCCCTTGCCTAAGAACATGGACCGAAGGCTTGAAGGAACAAGCCCAACCAAAATTAGGGTTTCTTTTGAAACCCTAGAACCTCTCGAATATGAACCGACTTTTGAACAATACATGAATACTAATAATCAATCGAATCTCGAAAAACAACAACAAATCATGAAATCCTCGAGAATCGACCCGCTCTAATACCATGTTAGAAAATAAGAAGTGGAAGAGGAATGATAAGCATGGCATAAACAAGAAAGATAGAACATGGAAACACCATGATTTTACGTGGAACCCTACTCCGTGAGGAGTGGGGATGAAACCACGGAAGAAGCCCTCTGTTGGAGTATTAGGTAGTGCGCCTATTGTGTTGTAGTAGGGTAAATGGATCCTGGAGGAGATCCATTTACCCCATCCAGTGTTTAGTCCCACATCGTCCAGTGGTGGGACTTGGAGGCTCTGGAGAGGCTATATAAGGAACCCCAGACCTCCTGTATCCATTGAGAAAAAGGAATAAAGTATCCGCCCCTTTGAGGGCTTCTCCCGTGGTTTCATCCCGCTCCTCACGGAGTAGGGTTCCACGTAAAATCCCGTTCTTCTTTTCGTTGTTTATCTTTATTCCATGTTTCGCTTCCACTTCCGATTTTCTAACATGGTATCAGAGCGGGTCGATTCTCGAGGTTTTCATGTTTAGTTTTCGAGATTCGATGTCGATGAATTTTTTGTACTGTTTAAAGTTCATATTATGTTGGAGAGTTTTTTTTGAGGTTCTTTGGAACCCTAGATCTGTCTCTGTGCCGCATGAATCCTCTCCAGTCCAAGCGCTTCAAGCGCTTCCAGCAGCGATGCCACGCTGTTCTCTTCCCCGGCAAGACCAATCACAGGCGAGCCCTACAGTCGCCTCCCTTCCCAGGCGAGCCCGATCCAGGCACCAGTTCCTCCCGAGCCCACGGCAGAAGGGGCTCGTGCTCCAGGCGCAGCAGCCTGACCCAGGCGGCACCTCTGTGTGGCCTCCCATCGCCGCTACTTCCCTGTGCGCGAGACCCAGGCGCACCCTCCCAGGCTCCAGAACCTCAACAACTCAGGCGGCATCGCCGCCTCCTTCGTATCTCGTGGCGGCCCCATAGCGTCTCGTCGCACGTACTCCATCCGAGCAGCGAAGCCCAAGAGCTCCTCATCCAGGCACCCCCCCCCCCCCCCCCGCACACTCTCCAGCCGAGCAGTCGACGGCCCCGGCGGCGCATCCTCTGCAAACCCAACGCGTAGAGGATCCACGCATCACATGTCTTCCTCTATATCTTCAAGGCGGCGGCTGACCCCACGCAAATCCAAGCAGCGCGATGCCGCCCCGACCCCGCGCTCCTCTTCGCAAACCCCAGGCGCGCGAGCGCCTCTCCTCGCATGTGAACCCCCAGGCGGCGGCATCTCAAGAAAAGAGGGTTCCATCGGGAAACCCTAAAAGGGGGAGTTTTATTTTTAGGCCCGATTTGGCTGGTATTTAAAAAAAATTGAGAAAGAGAGGGAAAGGCAACCAGCTGTATGTATTGAAAAATTTTGGGGGGAGGTTGTAAGTTAAGAGAAAAGAGAGGAGAATTGGGTCGAGTTAGGCCAATATGTGGGCCAAGGTTTGTGTTAAAAAAAATCCGAAAAAGGCACGTATAAAAAAAGCCGTACGCAAAGTTTATTAAAAAAAATGAAAAGCCGTAAAAAAAAAGGTTGAACGGCTTATGTAAAAAAAAATCATCATGGCGGCTATTAAAAAAAATGATGATAAAGCCGCAAGTTTCATGTTCTTGTTGTTTACCCCCTATTTATCTTGTCTTCTCCCAACTTTGTCGATGTTCATATTCCGACAAGTATGGGAGAAAGGAGGAATATATATGTAGAGTCACAGGTCTTGTGTTCCAGTATCAGATGCCACATGCAGATTTCCAGACCATCCAGATTCCAGACTCTACTGTTGTTCAGACTCGACGATTGTCTTCCGAGTCTCAGTTAAGAACACGCACGAGTGTGCGGTCATTTTCAGATGAGCATATGTTGCCATCATTGTCAGAAGGTCCCCATCATTCTTCTTGTTGTCAGGACAGAGTTTTCATGTGAGCCATAGGGACTCCAGAGCAGAGGACCATTCCCTTGAGGGAAAGGGTTTTCATGTGGTATCATAGGTACACCAGAGCAGTGCACCATTCTCTGAGCCAGATGGGAGAGACCCAGTTCTCCGACGAGGAGACTTCAGGCGCAGTTTCAGACTCGATGGTCAGATTCCGAGTCTTCAGTTGACTCACACTCCAGTCCATTTGTCCTCCTCACCTGCACGGCATGAGAAGCAACGTCTCGACTGCAGCAATGTGCGCGTTGGGTTGATATTGTCCGTAGTGTCCTGTAGCGTTGAGTTGAGTTTATTTCTGTTTGTCCAAGCTGAGCATTGCATGCTCCAGCTTGAGGGGGAGTGTTGGAGTATTAGGTAGTACGCCTATTGTGTTGTAGCCGGGTAAATGGATCCTGGAGGAGATCCATTTACCCCATCCAGTGTTTAGTCCCTCATCGTCCAGTGGTGGGACTTGGAGGCTCTGGAGAGGCTATATAAGGAGCCCCAGATCTCCTGTATCCATTGAGAAAAAGGAATAAAGTATCCGCCCCTTTGAGGGCTTCTCCCGTGGTTTCATCCGCTCCTCACGGAGTAGGGTTCCACGTAAAATCCCGTTCTTCTTTTCGTTATTTATCTTTATTCCATGTTCCGCTTCCGCTTCCGATTTCTAACACCCTCAACGGGGCATATTTTGCATTGCTTTTTCTCGTCTGATACAGGAGGCCTGAGGCTCCTATATGGCCTCCACATGGCCTCCAAGTCCCACCGCTGGATAATGTGGGACTAAACACTGGATGTGGTAAATGGATCTTCTCCAGGATCCATTTACCCTGCTACAACTCAATAGCGCACATAACAAATACTCCAATAATTATAATATTAAATATGGAATTATATGCATATCCAACATCAATAATTTCGATCTCTGCTTACAATTTGAGTTTTAATACACATCCATTAACTATAATTTCAACATTTGTTTTATGGCTACGTTTCAATGCATATAAGTTTCAATGCATATATTCAAGAAGTTACAAGATTATAACTGAAGCACTACTTTAGATACTTAAAAAATATTACTGTTGGAATTAAAATGAATGACTTAGTTTATTCCATAAGCCTAGGCTCTCTTATATAGGAGAGTAGCCTATGGGTAAATTACATAAAGAAGACAACTGAAAAATAAAATAACGAAGAGGTACAGGTACTCTATATGCGTCAACACTCCCCCTCAAGATGGAGCATAGATATCAATCATGCTCAGCTTGGACGCACACTTCTGGAATGGGCCTCGAAGTAATGCCTTGGTGAAAATATCATCAGTCTGATTTTCTGATGTGACGTTAGATGTAGCAATGAACCCCTTCTGAATCATGTCACGTATGTAGTGACAGCCAACCTCAATATGCTTGGTCCTCTCATGAAAGGCTGGGTTGTTTGCAATGAACAAGGCGGCCTGATTGTCACATTCCAACATCATAAGAAGCGGTATATCAAGACATAGATCTGTAAGTAAAGATTTCACCCACATCATTTCTGTGCTAGCCTGGGCCATAGCCCTGTATTCGGATTCAGCACTGGATCTAGCTACCACTATCTGTTTCTTGCTCCTCCACGAGACTAGGGCATCTCCAACATAGACTGCAAATCCTGAGGTGGACTTCCTGTCCTTGGGGCATCCTGCATAGTCTGCATCAACACATGCTGTGATAGAAATCTTCTTTCCCTTCTTAAATAGCAAGCCTGCACCTGGAGATGATTTTAGATATCTCAGAATCATGTGTATTGCATCCATATGGGCCTGACGTGGTTGCTCCATGAACTGGCTCACACGACTCACTGCAAATGATATATCAGGTCTAGTGATCGTGACATATAGTAGTTTGCCTACCAGTTCTCTGTACCTTCTCTTGTCCACCTCTTCTGTGTCATCATCATAGAGCTTCATGCTGGGATCCATTGTGTCGTAGCAGGTCGACACCCTAGCATACCTGTCTCACTCAATAGATCTGTAACATATTTTCTCTGCGACATTACTAATCCATATGGATTTCTAGCAAACTCCAGCCCCAGAAAATATCTAAGGACTCCCAAGTCCTTGGTGACAAACTCGGTCCCAGCCTTTCTTTTGCCTGCTTAATGCCCTGCTCATCATCTCCTGTAATCAAGATATCATCAACATAAACCATGATTACAATGATACCTCTAGCCGTCTTCTGTACAAACAAGGAATGATCAGCATTGGAGCCTTTATATCCTTGTTTCTCAAAAAGATCTGAAAGCTTCTGAAACCAAGCTCTGGGGCTCTGCTTAAGGCCATAGATGGCCTTATGTAACCTGCATACCCTTGGAACACTCCCCCTCAACAGCAAACCCAGGTGGCTGTTGCATATAGACTTCCTCTTGCAGTTCGCCATATAGGAATGCATTCTTCACGTCCAGCTGATAAAGCGACCAGTCTCTAGCAACTGCAACTGATAACAGGATCCGCAGAGTGGAATGACGCGCCACAGGCGAGAATGTGTCAAGGTAATCTACCCCGTATGTCTGTGTGAAGCCACGTGCAACAAGGCGTGCCTTGTACCTGTCAATAGAGCCATCTGCATTGTGCTTCACTGTAAACACCCACTTGCAGCTCACCGGGCTGACATCTGGAGGTATAGGAACCAAGCTCCAAGTTCCTCTGGACTGAAGTGCCGCCATTTCTTCTTCCATTGCTAGCCGCCATCTAGCATCCTGCAAAGCATCATGATGATTCCGTGGGATGTCTGTAGCTGAAAGTACCAACACAAACGTTCTGAAGTCTCCAGATAGCCTCTCAAAAGACACGGCTGCTGATAGTGGATATTTGGCACAACTTCTCTTCGGCTTCCTTAGAGCAATTGGAACATCCAAATCATCTGTATTCTCATCAGGCTCCTGCAATACATCCTGCTGAGAAATGTCGTCAGATCCGTCAACATTAATATTTTCATTACATACCATAGGCGAGCTAGTTGACGGGTCAGGAACATGAGCTGGAGGAGGCCTGCGGGTGTAATGGAATGGTAGTGGTGAGATAAGCGGTGGCGGTGGTGGTGGTGGTGGCGGCGGCGGTGGTGGTGGTGGTGTCGGTATCTGAGGTGGTGGTGTCATGTATATGACATCAGGAGGTATAGATGGTAGCTGCTTGTCTCCTGATGCTGAAAAATACATAACAGATTCAAAAAATGTAACATCTGCACTGATCATATACCGCCGACGCACAGGATCAAAACACTTGTACCCCTTTTGAGTTCTAGAGTACCCAACGAAGACACACTTGACAGCCCTAGGAGAGAGCTTGTCAGTACCAGGCGACAACTGATGGACGAATGCGACTGACCCAACACATGGGGAGTAAGAGTGAACAAATCTTTGTCAGGATAAATGAGTGAAAATGGAATCTTGTTCATTCAAGACAGACGAAGGTATACGGTTGATTAGGTAACATGCAGTAAGAACTGCAACACCCCAGTAGGAGTAGGGAACATGACTTTGTATAAGAAGCGATCTTGTGACATCAAGAAGGTGACGGTGTTTTCTTTCAGCAAACCCATTCTGTTGAGATGTATGAGCACAAGATGTTTTGGTGAATAATCCCTTTTGAGGAGTAGTAATTTGCCAGAATGTTGGTGCACAACTCTAAAGCATTATCACTTCTCACAAGCTTGACAGATGTGGAGAAAACATTTTGAATTTCATTAAGAAAATGGATAATAATATTTCCTGCTTCAGATTTATTTTTCATCAGAAACACCCATGACACTCTAGAGAAATCATCCACAAATACAATATAAAACCTGTGTCCCTGATGATCGAGAACAGACTCGGACCCCAGACATTGATATGAAACAACTCAAACTTGGAGTTACTACTCCGACCCGGACTACTGGGAAAGGACGACCTGTGATGCTTCCCAACTGACATGCCTCACACAAAATAGGTGTGTGAGAGACCATAGGGTAGAAGTCGACGCAACTTCTGAAGCGGTAAATGACCAAAACACAGATGCCATAATAAAGGAGATACTTGTCCAGCAGGAGAGGATGTGGTTCCAGCAAATGGGGTCTGATTCAAACGGTAAAGGCCTCCTTGCTCATAGCCACGACCAATCACGTTGCCCGTACGGATGTCCTGAAAAATCAAAGATGGATCAAAAAATCGCCCGACAATGGAGATCCTTCGTAATCTGACTAATTGACAACAGATTCATAGAAAAATCAGGTGCATGTAGCACATTCTTGAGCTGCATAAAAGATGTCAGTCTAATCTCCCCTGACCAGTGATGGGGGAATGTGTGCCATTGGCAATCACTACTGTCCGTCCTGGAGGGATCTGAGTGTATCCTGTAAGTAGACTCTGGTCGCCACATAGATGATGTGTAGCGCCCGAGTCCATGATCCATGGCAGTGTATCAGATCTACTACTGTGGAGTGCAAGTATACTACCTGAAGCACTAGTAGATGCAGAGGCAGAAGCAGCAGCATCAGAATGACTCTCTGTAGTCGGTGCTGGACCAGATGGTGGGATAATGCCCCTCAGATGGGCAACTAGATCATCAAATCGTTGATCCAATGTAGCAGCAGATGGGGGCTCTATTTGCTCAGCAGCTCGTGCGGATGCAGGAAATCCGTGCTTTGAATAGCATGTGTCTTCATTGTGTCCGACTCGGTGACAGTAGGTGCATGTTGGCCTAGTGCGGCCACCCCTCCCACAGGGTCCACGTCCACGGCCCTGGTGATAAGAACCACGACCTCTGGTTGCTGCCATGGCTGAAGAATTCTGACTTGTAGTAGTTGAGGAATTGTAATCCGACTCAGTCTATGGAAGGCTTCCTCCATTGGAGGAATTGTAGAGTCGGCCAAAATCTGTGATCGTGCTGCCTCGTACTCAGGATCCAGTGCAGCTAGGAACACGCCTACCATAGTAGCGTTCCTATATGTCTTCTGCTATTCTGGCGTGGCTGTCAAGGGCATGAAGCTATATAGCTTCTCGAACATCCCTCTCAGTGATGTATAGAGAGAATGTAGGGGGCGACCATTCTGCTTGATGGTGAAGATATCATGCTGGAGTTGCAGAATCTTTCTCGTTTTTTGCCTGGGAATATGTAGCCGCCAGAATGTCCCAAATATCCTTCGCTGTGGGTTGATGGAGGATGTCATTGGCAATCTCAATTGCCAACGTGCCAGATAGCCAAACTTTGGCGTATGCGTCATCAGCCTCCCAGGAGGCATAGGTTCCAGTCTTCTCAGCAGGCTCTGGTTCGGTAAGAATGTGCTTCTTACCCGTAGACTTCATCATGCTCATGAACTGCATTGCCCACAGTTCATAGTTGGTACCGTCCATCTTGACAATAGGCGCTGGACCACGGAATGCGCCAATAGATGGGATATCTGCCTTGCTCTCCGACATATTGAACAATGAAGATTGGAACGATTGACAAACAATGTGTTTTGTCTACAATACCATAGATGGGGGTAGTTGCATGCGTAGACTTCAAGCAACTATCCCCATGAAGACGTTCGTGCTAAGCCCTACACGCACGCAGGAGTCACGTACAGGCCGCACAGGAGATGTGTGCACTGGTGTTACCGCGCGTGCGCAGGGAATGCGCAGGGGCGCACAGGCGATGCACAACGCGCATGGGATGCGTGCACTGGGGCGCACGGTTGATGCGCTAGGTCTGCTGCACAGCGCGCAGGGGATGCGCAGGGGCGCACAGGAGATGCACTGGAGCGCACAAGTGATGCGCTAGATGATTGCGCACAGGTTGATGGTGCGCAAGGGAGCGCGCATCACGGTAGAGGCGAGTGAGGCGCACAAGCGCGCACGGCAGAGGTGCGCAGCAACGCACAGTATGCGTGTGCGCAGGCGCGCAAAGAGAAGGCGCTCACACACGGTGGTGCAACCGACTGGAGAGGCGGCGCCGATGAATCAACGCCGAGCTCGGGCGGCGCCAATGTTGCGAGAGGGAGAAGAAGGGGGGGGGCGGTGGGTGTGGGATTAGTGTTAGGGTTTCGAGAACTCCGGTCTAGGACCGTCGCTCTGATACCATGTTGGGAAAAAATGAATGACTTAGTTTATTCCATAAGCCCTAGGCTCTCTTATATAGGAGAGTAGCCTATGGGTAAATTACATAAAGAAGACAACTGAAAAATAAAATAACGAAGAGGTACAGGTACTCTATATGCGTCAACAATTACTGATATAAGTTTTGGGATAACCGAGCACAAGAGGTGCTGGAGATCACCCAACAGTGATTGGCAACCCAAGAGAAGCACCAACAAGGTGCTGATCCATATAGGAGGTGGAGCATCGTAGGTAAGCAGTAGGAAATCTGATGCATAATCAGGGCATATGCAGACCAAATATGGCGGAGGAGCACGTAGTGGACCAATTCAGGAAATCGATGCGGTGTTCAGGCCGCATGGGCATATGCGGCCGTATATGCAGCCAATGCGGTTGGTTTCCTGGAAACTGGTATGCTATAACCTCCTCCAGAGTGGGCAACGTAATGCTTCTCATCATCTGATACTAAACTACATGGTAAAATGGTTCCATTTCGGTATTGCAGGCACGTCTCAAGTAGTTTCACCTCTCCTTTAGTTCCGCCAGTTTCGAGCAGTACTAGGCAAGCGTCTTTCCATTCTGTGAAAGCTGCACAGGGTCATAGTAAGACAAACTCAAATTCATATTTGTCCTTATTGAGTATGATTCATTCAAGTTGTTTCAAACTGCACATTTTACCTCAGTGGATCACCTTGTTGTCATCCGAGGAATGTTCCAACTCGGTAGTCAAGCACCAATATCATGCCCATGTGGCATGCTTGGTTATCTGTCCCTGACACTAGGAGAAGATGTAGCTTCCTCTTTTTTCCCATTGGCATCAGGAAGATCTGTGACCATGGAGCATAGGTGGTCCAATCCAGCTTAATGATCTTAGCAAACAATGGGTTTCCAATACTATCGCATCTATCAACTATGATGTCACAGAGTCTGAACTCCTAGACATCTGTTATGGCAGAGCCACAAAATAGGTTTCAAACAACCTAGAACCTGGTGTTACCCACAACAAGACGAAGTTGGGGGCTTGCAATAATGCATAAGGTGCGCAAGACGGCAAGGCGACATGTAAAGAATGCGATTACATGCGTGGTAGTAGTGGCGATGTCATTGGGTTATGTAGTGATGTCGTTGGTGATGGCAGCGGTGCATACTCTATGCCTCAATATATAGGAGGTAGCACAGATAAATAAATCACAAAATACAAGAATTTACATGGTAAATTCTTTTCAGCAAGAGGGGCTACACTAGCTCTCACGAACAACTACAGTTCTCTTCACTTAGTGAAAGAAAAAAGGGGATGAGTTGCATATAGTCCATTAATCCTATAAGGTTATGTTGCGAATCGCGGAAGCGAATACGCACAAACACGATCAAACAAGCAAGAACGCAAACACACGGATTTACAAGGTTCACCCGTAACTGGGCTACGTCCTTGGGCGGCGGCGATCGGTTTCACTATATGTGGAGAAAAGAATGAATACATAGGATACTTAAAACCCTAACCCTAAGGAGTTTATATATCACTCCCATACAGATGGATCCCTAAAAATAGAAGGATCCAAATACCCGAATACAAATAGAACCGCTCCATAAAATTTTCGCCGGGGGCGTTGCCCCCACACCCCCGCAGGGGGGCGCACCTGCTCCCCCCCTAGACCCCCCCCACAGGCTCGCTGACCGGGCAGCGAGACTCCCGTCTTGTTGGGGTATGGTACGGCAGGGGGATGCATATGCAGTTCTTCAACCTGGGTCAGATGGTTAGGATTCAAGGCATATCAACAATCTCCACCTTGAATTGAATCCTCTGAGAAGCTTCGCTAAGCTTCGCCGTGCCGCCGCCAGCCCCTCCCTGGGGCTACTCCCAACTGTCGACATTGAGCAAGTCCAAACAATGTTTGAACTTACTCCCAGGAACCGCCTTCGTGAACATATCGGCTGGATTATCTGCTGTACCAACCTTCTTCACCTTGATCCTCTTCTCAGAACGAATGAAATGATATCTGACATCTATGTGCTTGGTTCTCTCATGATGAACATGATCCTTGGCTAAGCATATTGCACTACTGTCACAATATACTATAGCCTGATTTTTGTTGCAGACCGAGGTCTCCAAGTAAGCCCTTCAGCCAAATGCCTTCCTTTGCAGCCTCTGTCAGTGCCATGTATTCTGCCTCTGTAGTAGACAAAGTAATCGATGGCTGTAAAGTAGCCTTCCAACTGATGACCGAATTCCCCAAAGTGAAGACGTAGCCTGTCATCGATCTCCTCCCATCAATATCTGCTGCATAGTCTGAATCTGAATATCCAGCAACCAAGCACTCTGAATCACTTCTATAAATGAGGCCAATGTCTGTTGTTCCTTTCAGATAGCGGAAAATCCGCTTGACTGCCTGCCAATGCTCCTTTCCTGGGTTACCCATGAATCTACTAACAACGCTCACAGCATGAGCGATGTCAGGTCTTGTGCATACCATGGCATACATAAGACTCCCAACTGCGCTGGCATAGGGAACACGTGACATGTATTCCTTATCAGCATTTGACTGTGGTGCAAAAGAAACTGAGAGATGAATATTTGAAGCGAATGGAGTACTTAGAGGCTTGGCTGTAGACATCCCAAATCTCAGTAGAACTTTCTCAATGTAGTTCTTCTGAGATAAGAAAAGTTTCCCTTCTGCAAGATCTCTAATGATCTCCATCCCTAAAATCTTCTTCGCTGCACCAAGATCCTTCATGTCAAATTCTGAACTAAGGAGCTTCTTCAGATCATCTATGGTACTCCTCTGTTTGGCAGCAATCAGTATATCATCGACGTACAGTAACAGATAGATGAAGGATCCATCCTCCACCTTGTTGTGGTAAACACAACAGTCGTATGGGCTCTTGATGAACCCATGATCAGTCATGAAACTATCAAACTTCTTGTACCACTGCCTGGGAGACTGCTTAAGCCCATACAAAGACTTCTTCAATCTACATACATGATCTTCCTTGCCCTGAGATAGGAATCCCTCTGGTTGGCTCATAAGAATGTCTTCTTCGAGTTCACCATGTAAGAAGGCTGTCGTCACATCTAACTGCTCCAGCTCCAAGTCTTGATGTGCTACAAGAGCTAGTAGTACCCTGATGGATGTATGTCTTACAACAGGAGAAAATATCTCGTTGTAATCCACACCTTCCTTCTGACTGTAACCCTTCGCAACTAGGCGTGCTTTGTATCTGATGCCTTCACTGTCTGAAATTCCTGTCTTTTTCTTGAAGACCCATTTGCATCCAACGATCTTCCTCCCCTTTGGCAACTTGACAAGTTCCCATGTCTGATTCTTGTGAAGAGACTCCATCTCCTCACCCATAGCAGCAATCCACTGCTCAGATTCTGCCCCAGATATTGCCTCCCTGTAAGTGGAGGGTTCTGGTGACTCTGCTTCCTCCGCAACCTGCAGTGCAAATGCAACCATGTCTTCGAATCCGTATCTCTGCGGTGGATGTATCTCTCTACGGGGCCGATCAGTAGCAATACTAGGTTGCCTCTCTTCTGGTTGCTCTGCTTCAGGCTGTTCAACAACAGCCTGATCAGGAGTGGTGTGACCAACCGCGTGATCACTACTTGGTGTCAGTTCGAACTCCACCTGTTCGGACACATCATCACCTGTCCCTGCATCAACAGACTCACTACTCGAAGCACGGAATTCTCATCAAAAGTAACATTCCTGCTAACGATAATTCTATGCTCAGAAGGGGACCAGATTCTATACCCCTTCACTCCTGCACCATATCCTGTAAACACCCCTTTCTTTGCCTTTGGTTCTAACTTTCCTTCACTAACATGATAATAAGCAGCACAACCAAAGACTCGTAAAATAGAATAATCAGCATGATTACCAGACCATACCTCCATGGGTGTTTTGCAATCAATGGTAGACGCGGGACTCCGATTCACCAAGTAACATGCTGTATTCACAGCTTCAGCCCAGAATGCTCTACCAAGTCCAGCATTAGAGAGCATGCACCTTGCTCTCTCCAGAAGCGTTCTGTTCATTCGTTCAGCAACTCCGTTTTGTTGTGGCGTATCTCTAACGGTAAGATGTCTCGCAACACCCTCCTCCTTGCAGAACTCATTGAACTCCGATGAACAGAACTCCAGTCCGTTATCTGTGCGAAGACGCTTCACCTTCTTAGAAGTCTGATTTTCCACCAAGATCTTCCACTGCCTGAAGGTCTGAAATGCTTCGCTCTTGTGCTTCATAAAATACACCCACACCATCCTGGAATAATCATCAATAATAGATAGAAAATACCTGGCGCCTCCCAAAGATGGAACCCGTGAAGGGCCCCAACAATCAGCATGGATGTAGTCAAGTGTCTCCTTCGTCCTGTGGATAGCTTTACTGAATTGCTTTCTGTGTTGTTTCCCGAACACGCAATGCTCACAGAACTCCAGCTTAGATCCCTTGAGATCCCCGATGAGATCCTTCTGATTGAGGATATTCATCCCCATCTGACTCATGTGTCTTAGCCGCATATGCCACAATTCGGACTCTGATCTTACGGCTTGGGACACCACTGCAAAAGAACCTGTAACTGTAGACCCTTGCAGGATGTATAGGGTCTTCTGCTTGTTGCCCTTGATGACAACCACCCCGCCTTTGGCAACCTGCATGACTCCACCTTCAGCACTGTATCTATATCCTTTAGAGTCCAAGACTCCAAGGGATATTAGGTTCTTCCTCAAATCAAGGACATGCCGTACTTCTGTGACCGTCCTCACGACTCCATCATGCATCTTGATCTTCACAGAGCCGATCCCTACTATCTTGCATGCTGCATCATTCCCCATGACAACGTTCCCGCCATCTATCTTCTCGTAGTTGTAGAACCAGTCTTCATTGGGAGTCATATGGTAAGAACAACCTGAATCAAGAATCCATGTGTTGTCTGTGGTCGTCTGATCTGTGACGGTGAGAACCAGGTCATCTTCAGAATCTGCGCCTCCATGAGCCACGACAGCAACTGTGGCTTTCCCTTTCTTCTTCGGGCAGTCCTTCTTCCAATGTCCAGGTTCCTTGCAGTAATTGCAAATGTCCCTAGCATTGTGATTCTTCGATTTGGACTTCTGCTTTCCCTTCTTTGCGTAGCCAGAATTGGCATGACTCTTCTCATGAGTCATAACCAAACCTGCAGTGTTAGAGTCCTGCTTCCCGGTAGCCATATGTCGAAGTTCACGCGTATGCAGACTCGCGCGAACTTCCTCTAGGGTTATCGATTCTCTTCCCACAATGAACGATTGAACAAAATTCTCAAATGATAATGGAAGAGAAACTAACAAAATCAAAGCAGCATCCTTATCTTCAATCTTAACATCTACGTTTCCTAAATCCATCAATAATGTATTTAAGCGATCTAGATGTTCTTTAAGAGATGTACCTTCCTGCATGCGGAGAGAGAACGAACGTTGCTTCAAAAGCAACTTGTTGGGCAGAGACTTCGTCATGTATAGACTTTCGAGTCTCAACCACAGACCGGCCGCAGAAGTCTCATCAGCAACCTCCGCGATAATCTCGTCCGCCAGACATAGCATAATCGTCGAGTGCGCCTTCTCTTCCTGCACCGTCAACTCAGAGGGTTCGAGTGCCTTCGCACGCTCCTGGTCCAACGGCGCCCAGATGTCCTGCTGCTTCAGAAGGGCGCGCATCTTGATCTGCCATAGACTGAATCCGTTCTTCCCTGTGAACTTCTCGATCTTCATATTGTGTGACGACATCTTGCTGGATGATCCTGATGGAACCCGAGGCTCTGATACCAGTTTGTTGCGAATCGCGGAAGCGAACACGCACAAACACGATCAAACAAGTAAGAACGCAAACACACGGATTTACAAGGTTCACCCGTAACTGGGCTACGTCCTTGGGCGGCGGCGATCGGTTTCACTATATGTGGAGAAAAGAATGAATACAGAGGATACTTAAAACCCTAACCCTAAGGAGTTTATATATCACTCCCATACAGACGGATCCCTAAAAATAGAAGGATCCAAATACCCGAATACAAATAGAACCGCTCCATAAAATTTTCGCCGAGGGCGCTGCCCCCACACCCCCGCAGGGGGGGGGGGGGCGCACCTGCTCCCCCCCTAGACCCCCCCACAGGCTCGCTGACCGGGCAGCGAGACCCCCGTCTTGTTGGGGTATGGTACGGCAGGGGGATGCATATGCAGTTCTTCAACCTGGGTCAGATGGTTAGGATTCAAGGCATATCAACAGGTTAAATGGATCTTCACGTAGTATCTACTAATATGTATGAGAAAACAACTCAATACAGTCAAACCTTCAAGTGTCTTAAGTTTCCCAGATTATGTAGACCGTCAAAACAAATTAAAGTCCTCCAAACACCCAATAAAGCTTTGGATCGAGTTCCCCATTGAGGTGGACGAATGTCCTTGTGTAGAAAACCTTCACCCAAGGGTGAAAATTTTCAAATCACACAGATTCGTATATGTGGAATCCTCAATGTATATCATGTATATGAAGATCTCTACAATATGCTTGGTCCTCGATTGATTTGGTTATGATACCATGTAGAAATCAATGAAGATAAGTAAAATCGTAGAACACTTGAATTCATGCGGAAAATTATTTTCAGCTTAAAGGGAAAAGCAACATAGGACATACCCTAGAAGACAACTAGGGTTATCTTCACTTCTTAATCAAAGAAAAAGGACACGTCCTGCAAGGGGTAATTGAATCCTCACCTATTATCCATAAATAAGTACTATTGGAGTGTTAGAGTATGCGCCATTATCATGTAAGATGGGTAAATGGATCCTTCCAAGATCCATTTACCACATCCATTGTTTAGTCCCACATCTACCAGTGGTGGGACTTGGAGGCTCTGTGGAGGCTATATAAGAAGCTCCAGACCTCCTGTATCAGATGAGAAAGTACAATGCATAAATCAACCCATTGAGGCATTCTCTCGTGGTTTCATCCCGCTCCTTAGGGAGTAGCGTTCCACGTTAAAATCTTTGTGTTCTAAGTTTATCATTCTGTAGTTTATGCTCTGTTTATCAATTCACTTTAACATTCTTATTTTCTAACATGGTATAAGAGCGGGTTCGATTCTCGAGGTTTTTATGTTCATCTGTTCGAGATTCGATTTTAGTATTTTATTCTTGGAGATTTTGTTTGTTATTAGTTAATGTTCTAGAAGTTCTAGGGTTTCTGAATAAACCCTAATTTTTGCACGGCAATAAACATCTCCAGCAACAATCAAGCTGTGATAATGAGCATCTCTCAAAAGGAGGGTTTCCAGAACCCTAAAGTCCCCTTGTCGTGATCTTGGCACCACTCATCTCCAACTCCTGATCAGGCGATCCTCATGCAATATCAGAGGAAATAGGGTTCCCGAACTGGAACCCTAATCTCATCAACAATAGCGCGCAACTAGTCCATTTCCAAGCAGCCCTCATATCTTATTTCGCGCTAGCAACACTCTCCTTACGTCGCTATCTGCAACGACATCCAGGCCATAGACCCACTGATGGCGTCATCCCCGTTGATCCACTGGTGGCGCAAAAGAAAAAAATCTAGGCAGTTGCAGCGCAACTCCTCCATATCTCTCAGGAGGTGCCCACCGCATATCCCAGGTGACACATATACCAGGCAACGCATCTCCAGGTTGCAGTCCATCTTCCCAGTCGGTGGCGAAGGTCGCATCACCTCCTTTGGTGGCGCAACACAAGTCGATGCTCCAAGCGCCCAACCCCCAGGGTTCGCACCTGATCTCAGGCAACGACGGATCCCCTGGCGGCTGCACTACCGCACTTCAACCATTCCAGGCGGCGGTCTTCTGATGACCCCCAGCAGGCGGCTCTCCCCCTTCCGATCTCCATCGTAGATCTCGGGCAGCGGCTAGGGAAGTTTCCCTTTGGGGGCGACGGTCTTCCAAGAGAAGGGTTCCCTAGGAACCCTAAATAATCCCCAAGGGGAGTGTGATTTTTTACAAAAATCTATTGTTTGGGCCGAAAGTTGTAAAAAAGGAGAGATTAAAAAAAAGGAGATGTGTACAAAAAAACGTACGCGAGAAAAGAGAGACAGAAAAGCTGGAAAAAAGGAATGTGACAGCTATAAAAAATGGAAAGAGAAATATCCACAAAAAAATCATTTGAGATTGTTTTATTCCCCTCATTTTCTGGTCTTCTCCCAACATGGTCGACATCATTGTTTTCCGATCAGTCTGGGGGAAGGGGGGGTATTGTGTAGAGTTTCATGTCGTATTCAGATATTCGGATTCTCTAGACTCCAGATTTCAGACTCTACAGTTCTTCAAGTTTCATCCTCGACATTCAGATTTCGAGTCTTCATGTTGATTCACACGTGTCTGTTATCAGTTGTATGGTCCCCATCTTTTCTGGTCGGCTCAGAGTTTTCATGTGATCCATAGGGACTCCAGAGTAGAGATCCAATTCCCTATGCCATGTGAGCTAGGGTTTTCATATGGTTTCATAGGGACTCCAGAGTAGAGATCAAATTCTCTAAGCCAGTATGGGAGAGACCCAACTCTCCGAAGAGGAGACTTTTTCACTCCATTCTCCAGCGACCGTGGACTCCGACGAGGATGTCTTCACAGCTTTTCAGTTCGACCCTTTCAGAGATAGAGCAATTGTCCACATGATCCAGTCTTCTACATGTGGCGGGTCAGAGCTCTCCAGGTGGAGACTCATTCGATTTCAGTGGCTCTGACAGGCGCAGTGCAGAGCATACCCAGTTTGACTCACAGTCTAGCCCGTTTCTTCCTCCTCACCTGCACGGCATGAGAAGCAACGTCCTCGACAGCAGCCGACAGTTGTGCGCGTTGAGTTGATATTGTCCGTAGTGTCATGTAACGTGACTTTGAGATTTCTTTCTGTTTGTCCAAGCTGAGCATTGCATACTCCAGCTTGAGGGAGAGTGTTGGAGTGTTAGAATATGCGTCATTATCATGTAAGATGGATAAATGGATTCTTCCAAGATCCATTTACCACATCCATTGTTTAGTCCCACATCTACCAGTGGTGGGACTTGGAGGCTCTGTGGAGGCTATCTAAGAAGCTCCAGACCTCCTGTATCAGATGAGAAAGTGCAATGCATAAATCAACCCTTTGAGGCCTCCCGTGATTTCATCCCGCTCCTTAGGGAGAAGGATTCCACGTTAAAATATGTGTTCCAAGTTTATTATTATATAGTTTATGCTCTATCAATTCGCTTCCGCATTCTTATTTTCTAACATGTACAACGAAACAACTCAACACAGCTGAAACTTCAAATCTCTTACGTTTTTCCTGTTATGTAGTCCATCCACATTTTTTATTACATACCCACATCATTCCTTCAATTAAGGATGGAGGAAATATGGCAGCCCATGCTACAAAACAACTCAATGCTGCAGTACCTTCAAAGACTTAAGTTTCTCTTGTTTTATACGCTCTGTCCACATCTGATGCCCATTAACCTGTATATCAAACCACTCAATACAGCTGAACCTTCTAGTCTCTTAAGTTTCTCATATTATGTAGTTCGTCCACTTTTTGTCTCTGCACCTCATATCATTCCTTAAATTAAGGATGCAGAAAATATGGTAGCTAAGAAGATTTAATGACTGGTATTCTCAATGCCACTATACCAGTAAATTTCTTTGTTTATCTTTTCGAGAAAAGATTAAGAATGAATATTTCTGTTTCTGCGGCTATTACAAATTCAGTCCTTTAAAATTGTGCATTATCATTATGCTATTTTATCACAGTTGAGCAACGCTGCCAAGGTGTTGCAGCTGACTCTTTCAATAGACTTGAATAGATATAAATTCTGATGCCACTAGTCTTCAATATGATGCAGATGCATGAGCAACAAATTTCTGCACCTCTAGTCATCATTTCTCCGCATAATGATGTAGAGTATTATCAACAACTTTTCTTGGAGAACGATTACTACGGCTTTGACGTTGAGAAGGTATTTTTTTGTCAAGATGGTCGTGCTCTTTTTTCCAATTTAGTTAGGAAAACCTTGTTTAGTTCTATCCTTCACTTGTTTTTGCTTGCTATCATTCCTTGCCTGTCTTAGTTCACGAACTGGTGCTTTTTAGCCTCACACTTAAAGTTGCTTCTGATATTTTCCATCATCATCTTTTATTCGTTGCAATTTCAGGTACGGTTCCTGAAGGAAGCAAGTTTACCAGTCTTAGCATATCAAAACCCTAGGAGAATGTTGATGAAATCTCCATGGGAAATACTCCAATCGCCTGTTGGATCTGGGGGCATCTTCAGCCTGCTGTCTATGCATCATATTATAGATGAGATCTGTGGGTGGGGAGTCGACTATGTGCAGGTAAGTAATCATCCTTCTCCACGCTTTAGCAAAAACATGCACAAGCACACACACGCCTCTGTTGTTTATAATGCATCCGCCATAGAGTGAGATATCCCTAAAGTTTTCTAGTTGAAATAACACAAGTCTGGATATGGACATCTTCAGTTGCATATGCACGTGTTTCATGTGCGTACAATATCTTAGTGTGAATGGCTAAAAAATAACAGTTTATGTACGCATACAAGGGTGTACTGAACTTTCTGAAAGTTCACTTATATGTGCTTCTTTCTTGACAGGTATGCGGATTGGCCGAGGCATCTACTCTGACTAGCCCGATGCTTCTTGGACTAGTTAATTCGAAGAGAAGTGATATCGGGTTCGGAATATCTTGCAACGGAACACTTGACCCAGAGGATAATTCTGATGTGGTTTTAACTCTGAGGTATCTCAAGGAGATAATAAACGATCCGAGTAAAATCCAGATAACCGCCGTAGCAGCAGAGTGCGAACATGTCGAATTAGTTAACGGGGAATGGGTAAACGTATGCAAGACAGAATCTAATTGTCTTTTTCTACGTTCTTCCATTTACAGCATACTGAGTACATGTTCCCCGGACAGTTTCTGCATA
This sequence comes from Ottelia alismoides, assembly GCA_037367405.1. Lineage (NCBI taxonomy): Eukaryota > Viridiplantae > Streptophyta > Magnoliopsida > Alismatales > Hydrocharitaceae > Ottelia > Ottelia alismoides. The sequence goes on along the minus strand of JAZKJV010008364.1, from coordinate 23,735 downwards.
TTAAGAACATCCACTGATTGATCAGTTTGTGGATCAAGCTATCATTAGTTGTTTTGCTCTGATTTGTTATTGTTAAAACAAGAAACTCACCTGATAATTGCAGATACAGGCTACAAATATGCGCTGATGTGCGACTGCTGACATCCAAACATCTATATGAATGGGCGTCAAATGCGAAGATATCAAACTTCAGAAGATATGGCATTTCTTTGCCAGCATATGCTGATCATAAAATTGGGAAAAGGTAACCGAATGCTGTGAAAGATAACAAATCTTGCTCTACACAGATCTGCAAAGAAGATGCCATTTCTGTATCTGTCATGTCTTTAGCATGGCCATCAGCAAGAACCAATTTTGAAAATGGTAAGAAGCTTATTATGTTAAAAAATACAAAATTATGTGTATGTTTTGGCGCACAAAACACTCTCTGTGTTGATGTGGTGTAGCATCATGTGCATGTGATTAGGGGCATCTATCGCAGCAGGTTTTTCTTGAGCATGTTAATGGTTTTTTGGGCTTGTGCTTGAGCTTGTTTGAGGTTTTCCACGCATGAGTTGATTAAGGAGCCCATTCAATTTTGATATATTTATGTTAGGGGATGAAAGCGAAAGGCGAAGGTTGAGAAGATGGCAAGTCGATCGATGGATGTTAAGAAGCGATCAGAAACTTTTTAGAACACGAAAAAGTTACAAAGGTCCGAGGAGTAGTTATAGAGATCCAAATGAAGGAATATTATCGTTGCAGAACACTACAAAATTTGCATTTATGACATTTCTATACAAAGACCTACAAAGGACACTCGAATTTTATAAAGGGACAATGAAAAATTATAAAAATCCACATTCATTACAATTACACAGTTAATTTTAAATAAATGATATATACAATTATGAATTTATTTTTGTCATGGAAACTGTAACTTTAGAAAGGAAATGACTCATTTTACTTCAGAATTATGGAATGGTAATGCAAATAAATGTAATAATCAACTCATGAAGTATAAATTCTACATTATCGTGTTGGAACTTGGAACGTTAATGGTAACTAATAAATAAATGCATTAACATGACTGCCAAATCTAGATAATACTAAATTAGTAATTTGATATCATTAAATGAAAGTTGAAGTTTTCGGATGGCAAAAATTCCCTTTTGGATTAGATTTTTTATGCAATCGTCAGATTGAGATCCAATGGATCTAACTGATTACTCACCATAAAACCTTATTTGCTATATATATAGGATTTTTATCCAATGTGCACAGGGCTCATTACCGTTTCGGTGAGCACCATTTGTAGGCCACACACGTGTATTACCAATTGAGTGGTTACCTATTTCGAAGGATGTTATTTTTGAAAGGAGATTAATATGCAAAGCGATTAAACAATAAGTGCTATTCCAATTATATCGCGTCCTAAAAAATAGGAAGATCGTTTTGGAAAGAAAACATTCGAATCGATGATTTCTTGCAGAAAATCGAGATCCAAATGCTCAGGTCAGTAATATATATACAATGGACAAGTAAGTGATTGTTGTGAAGTCAGTAATATCCAAAACAACGGTCAGAAATTTATATTCATTTTATTATATGGTGTAGAATTCAGTAATATATACACAATGGTCAAGTAAGTGCTTGTTGTGAAGTCAGTAAAACCATAACAAATGGTCAGTAATTTCTGTATGTATTATTACTTTGAATAGAATTCAGTAATTTAGAGACAATACTCACGTAAATGGTTGTTGCGAGATCAGTAATATCCAAACAACGGTTAGTAATTTACATTCATTTTATTACATGGTGCAGAATTCAATAATATATACACAATGGACAAGTAAGTGTTTGTTGTGAAGTCAGTAATATCCAAACAATGGTAAGTAATTTACATTCATTTTATTACATGGTGCATATTTCAGTAATATATACACAATGGACAAGTAAGTGCTTGTTGTGAAGTTAGTAAAGCCATAACAAATGGTCAGTAATGTGTACGATTCTCAAGTAATAGCTACTATGAGATCAGTAATAACAAAGTAATGGTCAGTAAGTCATGGACATTGCTCAAGTAAGAAAGTAACTATTCGTTAATGCAATGCACATTACATAGACAATGGTATTACTAACCATTTGTTATATTATTACTGATCTCACAACACACATTTACTTGACCATTTTATACATATTACTAAATTCCATACAATGTAACTATTTGGATGTAAATTATTGATCATTGTCTTGATATTACTGATCTCACAATAAGCATTTACTTGACCGAATTATATTTAATACTATCATAGCGTTTGGATCCTTAATCATCCGCGTGGAATCATTTATTTGAATCGTTTCTTTCCAAAACCGTCTTCCAATTTTTAAGGACGTTGTATAATAGGAAACATAGGATTTTTTTAAATATGTGGTAGCCTATAATTAGAAATATAGTTATTGCTAATACACGTGTATGGCCCAAAATGTGTGCTCATTGAAACGTTAATGGACACATGGCTCATTGGATAAGCCCTATATGTATGTATGTATATATATATATATATATATATATATATATATATATATATATATATCCATTAGCGTCTTGGTGAGCACCCGTTCTAGGCCATGCACGTGTATTAGCAATAACTATATTCCTAATTATAGGCTAATACATATTTAACAATTATTATACTTCCAATTATACAATGTCTTTAAAAAAGGGAAGACGGTTTTGGAAAGAAAGCTTCAAACCATTGATTTCGTACATGTGATTAAGATCCAAACATTAGGATCATAATATATATACTTCGGTCAAGTAAATGGTTGTGAGATCAGTAATACCAAAACAATGACCAGTAATTTACATCCAAATTATTACCTTGTACCGAATATTAGTAATATATATATATATACATTGGTCAAGTAAATGTGTGTTGCGAGATCAATAATACTATAACAAATGGTTAGTAATAGTGTGATATCATTGTGTATGTAATGGGAACTGCATTCATTTCTGTAATATTTTCTCCTTTTTCGTCAGCGAAGCATTCCATTTATTTTATTAATTAATTGGTTTTTCCTTATGTGCATGATTTTAATAACTTCTTTTTTAAAGTACAATTTCTATTTTAATTGTATAGGAGGATAAGTTACTGATGCTAATTTCTTGCTTGAGTAATGTCTGTGCCTTACTGACCATTATTTTGTTATTACTGGTCTCATAATAGTCATTATTTGAGAATTGTGTGTGTATGCGTGTATATATTACTGGACATGTGTTATAAGACATAGATATATACATTACTGAACATACAACAATAATTTACTTAAGACTTGTATATATATTACTCGAGTATTGTCTCTAAATTACTAAATTCTGTTCAAAATAATAAAACATATGAAAATTTCTGATAATTTGTTATGGTTTTACTAATTGACAACAAGCACTTACTTGTCCAGTGTATATATATTACTGAATTTTGAACCATATAAAAAATGAATGTAAATTACTGACCGTTGTTCGGGTACTACTGATCTCGCAATAAACATTTACTTAACTAATGTATATATATTATTGATTCCATTTGCACATGTTACGTATAACATATAGGATCTTACTTATCATTCAATCATTCTTAATAATGGATTATATTTTATAAGTTACTTAAGTAATTTACCAAGTTACTTATGATATGCATCACATTACTGATATTAATACAAAAGGTACTGATATTGAATGTAACCTTGTTTTATTATACTAAGTTACCAATATGTAACCAACACTTTGTTTGTTGTTACTTGACTTTATATCATTCTTACTGAATCTGATTTGAAGACAACACTCTGAATATAATTGATTTAGTAAGAATGATAGAAAGATAACTAACACTTAACAAAATATTTGTAACATAGGCAAATGGTATCAATAACTTAGTATAAATAAAAATACATATATGACAAATAACTTTCACGTTTTTCTCAGTAACTTTCACGTTTGTCTCAGTAAAAATACACATATGTCTCATGATCCAAATTCTATTGCAAGTCCTTCATCATCGCTCCTTCTGATATGATGTTCTCATGATTCAAATCCAATCAAGAATCATCATTTATCATTGCTTCTGAGATATCACGATCTAAATCCAATCGCAAAATCATCCCATCTCATTCGAAACTGAAATCAAAAACTAAAAAACAAACGATCAGATTCTACCAATAACGTGAAATAAACGTCTAATCTTCAAATACAATACCTTGCATTCGACAAAATCGATCGTCCCAGTTTATAAGATCGTTCTCCTCACATTGCAAAGCGCCAGATAAATCACATGTCATTGCAATACAATATGTTTCCGCAAACGCATAATATTTTTAGAATTTTTTATAATTTCCAATTTAGTTTTCTTTCTATTATATTACGATTCCTACTATTTGGCGATTGAAAAAGCTTTTAAAAAGAAATAGGAGAAATCGGTCTGGTGAAGCAGTCGGGTTGGGTCAAGCCCTGGAAGAGGGGGTTGACCCGGGTCAATAATCAGACGTGGACCAAACACAAGCGGCGGGGGAAAAGGACAAAATTCTCTATAGGACAAAATATCAGGAAAAATTAAAGATAAATAATTTAAAAATAATAAATGAATTTAAATTAAAAAATGAATAAAATAAAAAAATGTTTATTTTTTAAAGGAATTTTTCTGTGATTTTTATTCATTTTTTTGGAAAATAAATTAGTCTATATACAATATAGTGTGCTATATACATGTATAATATACCTATGTATTTTGTACAATTAATTTTATATTTTTACAAAAATACCCCAATTTTATATTTTATTTATTTACAACATAATTTTTGGAGAACAAAATAATTTTTATTTTATTTTAATTACTTATTTACAGGTTTATAATAAATAGAGAAGGAATCATATATAGATGTATTGTGTGCAAGGGAGAGAGAATTTTATTTTCTTTTTATTTTATTTTCTAATTTTTGTTTTATTTTTAGAAATATATATAAGGAGGAATGAAGAATCTTATTATTTTTATTTTGTCAAAAATAATTATTTATTTACATATATGATATGTATAATATAGAGTTGGCCCTATCTCTCTCTACATATTTTATTTGGCGATCAAGCCATTGCTTGGCCCTCTCTTAGGGTTCGGGTCACTCTGTATTTATTCTAAATACCTCCTTCCTTTTTTTTCTTTATTCTTTTATTTTTGCACAAATACGTGCTAATTAATAATATTAACACATGCATGCATATTGCTAACTTATTGTATTTACATCTATTTACATAATGCTTTGCCAAGATAATTAGCTAAAATAAAAGAATAAAGAGTGATGATCAGTGATTCATCAATGATCTATCTCCTGTCATAGATGGTTCTTCTTCAGCACCCCCAGCGATAATAAATGGTACTGCAGATCAAGTTATTCTAAATCAACCTATTTATCTTGGCGACGTAATGATAAGCTAGTACTTGGTTGGATTTTGGCATCTGTTACCGAAGAACCTGGTGTTGAACTTGCGCATCTGAGCATAGCTCGTGAGGTTTGGGTATCTATTGAAAATATGTTTTCTTAGAAAATAAATGCTCATACCTTTTATTACAAAGCAGAGCTAGCAAATCTCAAGAAGGGAGATCAAACGATTCTATCCTACACAAACAAAGCAAAACGATTGGCTACCAATTTAGCCCTTGCCTCGAGAAAGCCTGTTGATGATGATCTAATTCTTTCCATCATCAACGACCTTCCAAATGAATATGATTCAGTTGTAGCAATAATTACAACCAAATGTAGATATGAATCAATCAGCTTCGCGGAAGCTATTGGCTATCTTCTTTCACATGAACAACGAATTCAAAATCAACAACAATCTGATACTATCTCCCTTAATCTTGCGGCTTGAGGACGGTCTTCTACTCGCAGCAGAGACCGTTGGACAAATCACGGTCGTTTTTCTAATACCCTTGGTCGATTTTCTAATAATTCTTACAATGATTTTTCATCTATCACTTGTCAAATATGTGGGAAAACAACCACATTGCTCAAAATTACTATTTCGGTTATGCTCAGAGTAGTCAAGTTGGACATGTTCCTACAACCAACTCTGCAAATGTCGAAAGCAATGTTGAACTATGGTGTCCTAATCTGGGGACACTCATCATATTACAAATTCAATAGCCAATTTAGATCTCTCTTCTACGTATAAAGGATCTGACGAGGTCAAAATGACAAATGGAAAGGTGCGCCGATTTCCTCCATTGGCTTTGATACCATATTGAATGTGGAATGTCTGCAACAACAAATGCCTTATATTTATAGAGAGGATACATCATTTTGTTATAACGGAATGCACTAAAATACAAATGTGATGTAACAAATTGCTGCAAGTTGTTGAGAAGATTCTTGGAGGCTGTTGAGGTTAACAGAGGTCTAACTGCTAACACATCTTGGCTTAGACATTTGGCGGTTATGGAAGGAGAAGGTCCTGTTCGTTTGAAGGATAGGAGGCTCCTATCCCTCCTTATCCCAAATTTTTTTATCTCTTTCAAGACGGTCAACATTTGGAAGCAACCTTCAAGCCATAAAAATACAAATACTACCACTAATCTAATAATTTTATCTAATATAACTGACTTATATCCCGCATCTCTTCTTATCCAATCGAACGGAGAATAACAGATAACTACCACTTATCCCTCACTATTCCATAGAATCCTATCCCTGCAAACGAACAAAAATGAAGGATAGAACAGCTTAATCCCTTCTTATGTACCACATATCCCGCTACCGAACGGATCCTAAATGGACTGGCTCGAGTTACAACAACTCAATTGGAAGAATTAAAATTTTGCCATTTTTTCTTCTCAAAGGAAGGTTCCAACTTTTTGTGGGTTGAAATGGCTTCTCCGATCCATAATGGCGGTTTTTCTATTTTATGTTTCTATTGAAATGTTGTAACACTGAGCTGGGTTGTGTTGGAGTAGCCCCTCTTGTGAATAGTAGTAGTTTGGATGGTTAAGAGGATTGAAGAGGGTTGGAATGAGGAGAGTGATGTCACATTACTTTGTGATGGAATTCCAACACATGAATGCATGTGGGTAAAAGAGGTTATCCTCGGACCAGGGGCGGAGCCAGGAATTTTATCAAGGTGGGTCAAGTACACATCTATCATGTATAAGTAAAAAATAAGAAACAAATGTATTTTTCATATTATAGTTTTTAAGTAGAGTTAACATTTTTAAATCTGATTTTAAAATTTGATAAACTTACCGTGTCAATGTTATTTGAATTTTTCAATAAGGTATAAATTATTTTTCCAATTGTGATTTTTAATAGTTTTAGTTAAAAAATTTATATTTAAAAAGAAATCATAAATTTTATTTCATTTACAAAGAGAACTAAAAATAACGGGAGAGACAAATGAGTCCCAATCTTAATTTATATCAAATTATACATATAATATTAATATATTAAAAGTGAGTAGAAATAATTTTTTACAAAGAAAAGATGGAATTAATATTTTTAAGCAAAAGAAAAGGGGAGAGAGAGGTAGAGTGAGTAGAGCTAAATTTTTTAACAAAAAATGCATTGATGAGATTCGAACCCTAGTTAAATAAATGGAGGATGCAATGACTTACCAATATGAATTATACATTTATTGATAATATGCGAAATTATTCTTTCTTAATTTAAACGTGGAGCAGGGGCCATACCAAAAAATTAACAACGTTATATAAGTGAAATGGAATAATTAAGGGAGGCCATGGCGACCCTAAGAAGTATACTAGTTCTGCCCCTGCTTGGGATAACCTAGTAACCAAGCAAAAGTGTGTCCATATTGGGGAAAACCTTGGTGGATTTTGGATTCCCTCCCCCCTCCCCCCAAACCCCTTGGGTTTTATCCTCCGATTTTCTATTAAAACCTTCTTTTCCACTCGGGTGGATTCTACATGCTAAATTTTATTGGGATTTTTATCCGACAGACCCTATAATCTTTGTCAATTACTTCTATGACCTTTGAAGCATCGTAATTCCTCCCTCACCCCCATAAACTTGTTAACCTTTACCCTATAGACCATGTGGTTAACCCCCATCCATTTAACCATTAAAACTAACCGAATTTTGTTATCTTCTTTTATATTACACCCATTTATTTATCAAATTTACTACAAGTGCCACTGCCTCCCTCCCTCCACCTCCAGCTGAACACGGTGGCCCCCTCCCCCGGTCCGCCGCTGCCACTACTCGAAGCTCCTCCCCCTGCTGCTCGAAGCCCGCGCCCACCACCTCCCCCTGCTCGAAGCCCACATCCAACCCCCACGCGGCACGCGCTGGAAGCCTCCCCGCACCCCCCCTCCACGCGGCGCGCGCTGGAAGCCTCCCCGCACCCCCCCTCCGTGCAGCGTGAGCTGGAAGCCCCCCTCCTCGGCACCCCCGCACCGCCGCCTCCCTCCAGGCCAGGCCCCTTCCGCCAACCTCCTCCCCTCGACACACCTCCTCCAACACCCCCCCAACAACCCGTCACCTGGAAGCCCACCTCCATCCCAGGTTGAGCGCTGCCCGCCACCTCCTCCATCCTAGGTCGAGCCACAGCGCCACGCTCCGTCCCGCACACCTCCTCCAGCCCAGGCCAATGCTCTCGTTGAGGGAGGAGAGATGGAAGCTGGGATTTTTTTCTTCTCTTGATTAATTCTAACCGTCCGATCGTGGATTGGTTAGATTAACTCGTTTTTAACCCCGCAGGTTAACTCTAGATGTGTCAATTTAACAATAGGATTCGTGGGGTAAGACAGAGCAAGTTTACAGGGTCGACGAAGGAATTATGATATTTCAAAGGTCGTGAAGGTAATTGATAAAGATTATAGGGTCTGCCGGGAAAAAATCCCTATTTTATAGGGATCTACCCGACAATGATCATTTCTCTCATTTAGTATACCAAAACATCCACTACTCTCTCCTCTATTTCAAAAAAAATGCAGTATACTATGTGATCATCTAAAAATTATAAAATATTCAGCATCTATTTTTTTTTTAATTTCTATAAAATCAAATCACAACAACTCCTAACGCTTCATCCAAACACTAAAATACACAAATCGTTATCCAACGGATAATCTTTTTTAAGGGTTATCCTTCCAAATGCCATCTTAAACGCCTATTTTCTTTGAATCGATGCACAGGGTAACAAAGGTTAGCTCCTAGCTATGTTAATTAGGATGCATCATTGGGAAGTCAAATCAAGGGACATCATCTATGGCAGTTGGTGTTTTTTAGGCCTCATCTGCTCTGTGCTCTCCATCCATCTACTCCTCAACAAATAATCAACCGCTGATGTTGACCTAATACAACTTGGAGCTCATGCACATGCAGACCAAAGGCACACTTAATCCAGTTAATCAGATTAGTGATGATGGCCTAAGCTTTCTTCCGTATCTAGAAAAGAAAAGGTCATTGGAAGCCCAATCAAGCCTCTTTGTTAATGTGATGGCACCTATTTCTTTCAGTATATAAGCAATTTTTTTAATAACGCGAGGGTGACATCTCGAGCTGGGATTCACCGCTTTAAGTATATATTATTAGAAAAATGGAATACATTACCCGGTGCTCCAGAAACGATACAGAGTGTTAGATAGGACGAGTACATTCTCTAGATAAACCTTTGATTTTTAAAAATGAGATCATCCCCCTCACAAAATGGCCCAAAGAACTGCGAAAGGCAAAACACAATCCCTCGTGGAGTTGCCCCCCACTGACGAACTCCAGAAATCGACAACACCTCCCAACGAAAATCCAGGATCGGTGCGGGTCTCATGAATTCCTTGTACACCTTCTTCGTTGAGAATCTGCCTCCCTCCCACTCAAAGTGATCTCTGCCCTGTGTGATGCAATCAGGTGATGGAATCTCTGACTGCAGTCTGGCGAGCTCCTCCGAACGTTGGTTTGAAAGGACTGATACGAACTGCGGAGCCCAAGACCCCGATGCCCCAACCTGGACCAAAGAGAACTCCTTTGTCGCTGCTAAAGCGAAATGCCTCGGGAACCTACTACTTAGCAATTTATATGAAGATATGGATATAAAATAATTAAGAAACGCACGCGTTTATAATAATAATAAATAAAAATGGTATATTTGATATATATTTTTATGAAATCGGTTAATTTTAATGGTTAAATAGATGAGAATTAATTACATGGATCGTGATGGTGTAAAAATCATGTTTTTTTTTTTATTTCAGAGAACTCTTCCTTTGGTTTGAATTTCCATATAGATTCAATGTCTTTTGACCGGTCTAGAGGGAGGGAAGACAAACAACAAAGTTAACTGGTGGGCTCATCTAAATCAAACAAACAAAGATGACAAGACACTTCAACAGGCTCCAACTCTGAGTGCACAAATCTACACCACTGATTCACCAAAGTTTGCCTTCAACACATCAATGATTCAGACTATGTGGCTACTGAAGAATAACGCCCTTCCCCTCTTTTCCATACAGATAAGACATCAGAATAGCCCCCCACTGCATCAAAGCAGGATGCTTCACATTAATTGTAGGGCTGCTAAGGCCTTTCTTCCAACTCCACCAGTTTTTTTCCATCATGTCTTCAACCACTGTGCCAGACTCATGAGAACAGCAGGTATCTTCAAAGGTATCATCTCACTGTAAGTACATCGAATAATGCAGCATAGCTTAGTCACGGGTAGAATATGTGATCCTGCATGCAGTATAGTTTCAAACATAGAGAATCTAAAAAAGATAGAAACAACAAGAACAGAAGCCCTGCACCTGTGCAAGTTATATATGCTCTCCGTTGTCTGCACTTTCACTTTCCATATAACATCCAAAATACACAGGACCATAATCATTGCGATAAAGAAAATCATCAACATGAAACAGTCCAAAGGATGAATAAAATAGAATCTTGGTTACAGGAAAAATCAAAGGAAGATATCTCCCATTTTATCTGTGTGTTTCAGATTTGCTACCGATATGAGTTTATTGCCACAGATATATTGGACAAAATCACAGTATAATGTAATTTTAGATGGGAAAAAATGGGGCTGTTCCCGTCCCATTTCCCCCCTATTTTTATTTTTTTTGAAAATAAAAAATATATTTTCATCACTATAGCTTCCTAATATATCATTCAACTTTCGTAAAAAACAGAGGCTCATATGCCCTTTATCCAGAACATGTCGATTACAGCAATTCTAAAACCGTAAAAATTATCCGTTCTAGATGGAGGACATATGAATCTCTATTTCTGATGAAATTTGAATGACATGTTAGGGGAGATATAGTGACGAAAAAATATATTTTTTTTTCAAAAATAATAAAAGAATGATGGGGGTTGGGGTGGAACAATCCCAATTTTCCTTTATATATATATATATGGAAAAATGGGACTGCCCCGCACTTTTTTGTATTTTTTTATTTTTTTTTGCAAAATATCACAATGTATATTCTTCTATACATCCCTCCAATATGTCATTCGAATTTTGTAAGAAATAGATAGTCATATGCCTTCTGTCTAGAACATGCAATTTCAACTATTTAAAAATTGCTGTCATCGACCTATTTTATATAGAGGGTATAGGAGTCTCCGTTTCTAACGAAATTTAAATGTCATATTGGAGGGATAAATAGATGAATATACATGATGGTGGTTTTCAAGAAAATAAAGAAATTACGGAAAAAAGGTGCGGAGGTAGCCCCATCAAACCCTATGTATATAATTTTCATGAAATTAAGTTTTATACTTAAAGTTATAATGAACAGATACGATATTTTATATAACAATAGCTATCCATTGACGTCAATGTTTAAAATATTCACCGTTATACAATATGTTGGTTATTGTGCTCACAATGCTAATTAGCAAATATGTTTATGTGTAACATCAAGATTATCATTCTTTTCGAAGATCCCCACGATCAAAACAAAAAGTACACATTAATTTCGTTAGCTACTTCGATATGCAGAAGCACACAACATCAGATGCTACATGGAGTATCCTACTATGTTGATTGCAATGCACATCAACTTTTTTAAAATTTTGAAAAAACAATTAACTAAATTTACAATGGGTTGGTGCAAAACTTTCCTCGTATTGAACTCCGGCCACCTTAAGTTAGGTTTTAATCGTATACCTAACATAATTCTACATTTAATTTCCATTAAGGAGTTGGGATATTTCTCCCTGCTCGTCTCCTAATTTGTATACTTCAGCATTATTTTACTGCCAAATATGCTTAATTTTCCATGTTTAATATATGCCTGTCCTGGCGTGCTGTGTCATGAAATCCAATTTGTGAATATAATGCAACGCATTATACATATGTTGGTAGTAGCAATTTAATTTAGAGGTATCCACATGTTCATGGGTATTGTGGTCAGACTGTTCAAGATAATATTGAAAAGGAATTCACTCATTTCTCTCTTCACATTTTTATAATTCCTGCATTGTTTTGACAGAGTCACTTCTGATTATTTTTGGAGAAACAGATTCTTAATCTCAAGCAGATACACAATTTCGCTGAAATCGATAGGTGGCAATTCACAAACTAAATTTTCACAGGAAAAGAACCCATCTCTGTGAACTCTGACTGCATTCAAGTATACTTTTCCCCAACGTTGTTGGGAGTGCTGAAGAAGATACTAATCAACTGAGACAAGAACATCAACAACCTTGTAAAACCAGTCAAGTAGTTGCATCCAGTCAACGTCAGCATAATAAAATTGAGTACTTGTCAAAACAGCAAACATACGGAGAGCACAAAGTTAGGGCCTAAAACACACCAGATATGATAGATATTGACCTTGATTTGCCCTAATATATAATGATGCACACTGCCTGTTCCCCACCTTGCATGGGAGCAAACGTTGCTGCCATCGAGCACTATCATCAACATAAACAATATATTGCCAATCAAACAAATTACTGCTTATATAAATTATACATGCAACCTCTGGGACCTAAAATTCTAAAGAATGCTTGGAATTTAGGACAGCTATATATTGTAGAGCTTTGCATGTATGTCGATCTCAGAAGAATCGTTTCAGAAGCTTGCAAAGATTGATGATACTTCACAGTACAATAAAAGAAACATGAAGTAGCATGAGAAGGCACAACAATATTCCTGCCCCCTCTTGATAAATATCACTGTCATTCAGCTCATCAGATCAACGAGTCCCCACTGTTTGAACATTCAGGTAATTTGAACATCGACACACATAAAGTGATATTGTTAAATAATATAATTTCACGCATGAGAAAAATCCGAGGAAAAGAAAATCCCTTGTTTTTTTTTCTACATTTACAATTGCATGTACTCACAAGCTAAATCCATAAAAATTAAAAAAAAAAAGCTCAGGAGGGATAGACGGGGGTAAAGAAGATGATGTAGGGAGACACGCGGCAAACTCTTGTAGGACAAAACCTAGAAGAGTTGATTATGCAGTCCGGCCTTACAAGGTCAAGAAAAGGCCTTACAAGGTCAAGAACACCGCACGACCGCTTGACAGTCGGAAGAGAGCTCAGGTAGGATAACGCCGGTACATGACTACGCAAATCTTATCGTAGATTTCGCAAACAGTCCTCCATGTAGCAAAACACCAACTCTTTGCTCTTGATGCGGTCGTCCCTTGAAGATCCTCTTCATGAAGGGAACACTGAATGGAAGATTGCAGCCTGCCTGGAACATGGTGGTGGCGTTCAAGTGGGAGTCACGCCCTGTAGGAGTACAAACATGAGAAGGATAGAAGGGTCAGTGGGCATCACTTTATAGCAGAGGGTTGGTCTACTTTTTGAATTTTATTTGTCTCATATTCTCCACCAACTCAAAAAAGAGGATTAATTAGAATTGATGAGCCTGCAACCTCCTGCAAGCCACACAGGAATTTATGGAGACAATGGGTAGAGATCTGAGCACATGTCCAGAGATAGATACGAGAGAGAGAAAGAGAATAGTTCTAATGGCTGTGTGCTTGAGTTATTCTTGTGCGCAGATCCTTTGTGTCCTGTGTGTGCATTTTAGAGAGAGAGAGAGAGAGAGAGAGAGAGAGAGAGAGACTGCCTCACCATAGAGACCTCCCCCCTCCGCTGCGAGCTTTGCCTTCCTCCTGCCGTGATCCCTTAAGTACTGCTTGCTATTCTACCACAAGCTTCCCCCTGTCTGTAAATTTTGCACCATGCAGCAGAGGAGAGCTGCGTGGAACAACACTGAGAGGGTGTTGATCTTTACCTCTTCTCCGGTTAATTAGCTTCTCTCACTACATCGAGAGGGAGCTCATACACTATGCTGAGAGAAGGAGGCGACACTAGAGAAACTTATAGTGGGAGTTCCGCGCGCGAGTGTGGGGTGGTGGTGATTATTTTTAGGGTTAGGGTTTCAGTGCACTCGGAAAATATAGAGTTGGCTGGTTTTTTACACTTCAGACTTCTTTGCGCATTTAGATGTTAATTAAAATCATAAATGCGCATCAGTGATGAGGTATTGTCTTTTTAGGCTTGATGACTATCATGGCAGCTGAGTGCCTGTTTGAACGACTCTTGAGCTTTGTTTTAGGTGCATTTTTTAGGATTTTAGTATATGGCATATCAACATATCTTTTTTGAGTCAAAAAAAGGGGGAAACACGCGTTGGTGTCCGCCCCAATATATTAATAAAAGGATCAAAACAACCAGGACTCGAGGAGAGTCCTAGCAAGGTGGACTACATTTTCAACATAGAACATCTCTGCACGAAAAATTACACCATTTCTAGTAACCCATAAAGCCCATAAGCCTGCAGTTGGCATTAATCTCACGGCAGTTGGACGGAATCTGGAGTTGAGGAGGGATTCCCATAAGGACGTCAATGTTGCTAAGATCAACCCAATCTACCTCAAACATCCGCCAAAAATATTTCGTCTTATCGCAATTCAAAAATATTTAGTATATGACATATCAACATATATATATATATATATAATATAACTTAAAGTAAATATGTGATTACCCGAGAGATCGGTCTACTGACCTAACAAGCTAGGCCAATAATCACGGTAATGACCGACTCTCAAATAAGCAACAATTAACCCACTAATAATGATAAATCAATAAAAATAAATATGATTTAAAGTTTATTATATTTAACTCTACTAAATGTGTGTATAGTGCGAGTAAGTGGAGTTGTCGAACCATAGAGAGCAAACGTTGTGTAGGTTAATTATTAACTATTGCTAATTAATAATATTGTACATACTTTTATTTTTGTTTTCTTTTTTTATGTAGGTTTTTAATTATATTTATTTTTTTAGGGATTTTAATTATTTTATATTTTTAATTATATTTTTGTATTTTCTTTTTGAATTTGCACATTTTAAATTTATTTTTTTATTTTTAAAATAAGATATCTAATTATATATAATAATGTAGATATTATATCTATTATAATTAATATAAAGAATGTATAGTCAATATAACTATTTATATTTTTATTAAAGTTAAAATATATTCAAATTTTAGAAAATAAAATGTTTTGTGGTTTTTATATTTCGCTCTATTTTTGCAAATTTTCATAAAATTTATCTAATTTTTATGAGTTTTTAAAGTTAATAAATATATAAAATAGTGTATAAATTAAATATATGAGGTTGTTTCAGGTTTAATAAATATAGTTAGGTCCAAAATTAAACTAAAACTATTTTAGGCCTCTATAAAGCATCTCATCCTCTTCCTCGATTTGCATGCTTCTACTCCAACCACCTGGGAACGCTATAAAGCATCTCATCCTCTTCCCCAGGAAGGCAGCTCGTGCCTGATGAATACCCATTCATCACTCTTTATTCTTATATTTTAGCTACAAAAACCTTTGCAAATGCATGTAGATATGTGTAAATAGGAATAATTACCAAAAGCATGCATTGTGTAAAAACCTATAATTAGCATGTTTTTGTGCAAAAATAAAAGAATAAAGATTAAAAAGAAAAAGAGGGAAATATTTAGAATAAATATTGAGCAACCTAACCCAAGGGAGGGCTCAGCATGGGCCTAACCGCATAAAAGCCAAGTAGAGGGAGATAGGGGCTCTTGTGTATATATCTGTGTAAATAAATAAAAATATTTTCCTCACTCAAAAATATGCTTGTAAATACTTGTATATATTTATAAAAACATAAAAACAAAATAAAAAGTTAAAAATTAAAAAGAATCAAAAATATCCCTTTCATCATGTACATATGCCACATCTATGTATTTATTTAACCTTGAAAATAAATAAAATTAAGTTTCAAACTTTTTGTAAATATTCTATATTATATATTGTAAATAAATAAAACAAAAACAATTGAAAATCAAAACAAAATAAAAATAGAAAAATTAAAAATACAAAAAGACATTGTACATATACCATGTAAATAGATGTAGATATCTATTTATTTTACCTATGTACATAAATAATAAAAAAAATAAAAACACCCTTTTATTCCTTATTTCATAATGTAAATAAATAAAATATAAAATAAGGATAAAAGTGTATAAAAATAAGATTTAAAAATCAAAAATCCAAACCCTATGTATTGTACATATACCTACATATAGTACATATTATATATAACCTACTTTTATTTCCAAAAATTAATTAAAAATCACAAAAAAATAGAGAAAAATAAAATAAACATTTTTTCTGTTTTAAGTTTTTGAAAATTTGGTCATTTTCTGGCTCAAAAATAATTAAATAAAAACTCAAAGCTTGGCGGGCTCTGATTGGTCCACGGGGATTGTTGACCCCCGGTCAACTCCCCCCCCAGGACCACCAGAGCCGGGTCCGTCCTGCCCGACCCGTCTTCTCCTATTTTTATCCGGCTGACCCGACCGCCATTAACCCAAACCCCGGGTCCGAATGATCCTCCTTGCATCCGACATCCTCGCCGAAGCCGCTCCCTCGGGATCCGCACGCTCCTGAGCTTGCCCGGACCCCCTCTTCTCGGACCCCTAGCCATATAAAGCTGGAGCTCAGCCACCTTCCCACACTATCTTTGGCCATTTGCGTAGCCTTCCAGTGAGCTCCAGAGAGAGAGCGAGGTGACAGCTCGCATCCCCGACCTGTTGCAGCGAGGAGAGCCGGCGAATCCACTGATCCGGCGGAGTAACCGCCGTAGCTCCGCCACCTGAGCGAGTTGCGAGCCTCGGGAAGAGGCATCCCTTGAGGCGACGACCGGGAGCTTCCCCAGCTCCGCCACAGTCTATTCCTTCACCCAGGTGGCCTCTTAGTTTCGCCATTTCATCTGATTTCCATTTTCCCCCAAATCGCCTCGCCGTCGTATATCTTCGATTCACCCCGGTTCCGACCATCATCCGATCATGTTCGCCTTCCTCCGCCGCACGTTCTCCACCCACTCACGCAACCCAGCTCGCATAGGAGCTGGGAACCGGGCTCCACTGTCCTCCCCCTTCACCGGAGCCCGCCGTCCCGACGCACCGACCATCCCCACTACGCCTAACTGGGTCGAGGCACTTTGCCCTCGACCCGTGAATCTCCTGAGTGGTTTTGCAGGTCCAGAGGAGGCCATCTGAGGCCTCTCGACATTCAGACCAGGAGCTTCAGCTCCGCCACCCTCGTCGGAGCTCCCCCGAGCTCGGTTGGGGCATCGGAGACCATCAGCTGCTGCGCACCTTCACGCCGGAGCTCCTCCGATATTCAGGAGCAGCAGAGGAGGCCGGAGACGCTTTCACGAGGCCGGAGAACTTCGCCGGCCGCCTGTTCATCCAGGACCTCCAACCGCCGTCGATCGCCCCCGTCTCGCTCCAGTTCAGATCTTGGCCGTCCATCCCTGGAGCATCCTGCAGCGTTCGATCAGAGAAGGGACGATCCGGAGCGCCCACCAGTCCCAGCCTTCCGATCAGCCACGTGGAGCGCATCCAGAGCCCCCGCTTAATAAAGGGTAATTTACCCTTAGGCCCTTATCTTTGTTTTATTTCGTTTGAGTCCTGTAAATATTTAAATACGTTGTTTAGTTTTAGGTTTAATTGCATAGAGGACCCTGAGCTTTAGTGTAATTACATATATACCCCTGCCTGTTGTGAGCCACGTGCTTCGTCACGTGTTACTTTGGTGTATTTGCAGTCTATGCCCTTGTAGTTCTGGTTGTTTATGAATGAATGAAAGGTTTTAGTTAATTGCATTTATACCCCTGTGCGTGGTTGTTTTACGCAAGTGCGTTATTTTTTTGGGTTATTTGCAACTGAGCCCCCTGGACTTTTGGTACGTGTTACCAATAGATCCTCAGGACTTATTTTCCTTACATATAGGTCCCTAAGTGCCCCAGGCACGCGCTTGGTGCGTGTTTTGTTGGGTTAACTGCACCGGGACCCCCAGAACTTTGGGTATTTGCATTCCAGTCCCTGTGCACAGTACCCTTTTGTTATTTTTGAATAAAATATCAAATTACCTCCAAATCCAATGAGAATTTGACACATGGCTCCTGCCATGGTGTAGGATTTTCAAGGATTTTTGAGGACATTTCTGATTTTATTTGCTATTTTTAAAAATTCAAAAACCCTAATTTTTATTACTGTCTCGTTTGAAAAATCACAAAAAAATATAGAAACTCCTCTAAAAATTCTATAAAAATTAGCTACTGTTTAGTTTGTGTTCCTTGATTTTCTAGCCAATTTTGGCTATTTTTCACCACTGGAAAACCTTCAAAACTAAAAACACTACAAAAACCATAAAAATTCTAATAAATTCATTAAAAACCCAAAAATAATAAAATTGGTGTCTGGAATTTTCCTTGTTTTATTTACTTTATAGGAAAATTACCTCCAGGCCATTTTAAGGCCCTTAGATATTTTATCTAGGGAATTTTGGCCTGGCTGGATAGTATCACTGTTTATAGCCACTGTTTGATTTTTAGAAAATAAAATAAATATCAGAAAATTATCATAAATTCACCAAAAACATAAGAAAATATAAAACACATAAAAATATTTTTGTTTTGATTTTTGGTTGAATTTTGATGCATTAAATAAATTGTTGAGGTGTGCTTATTTGTGTTTTCCTTATTTTCTTTATATATTAAAAATCCAAAAAAAATATAAAAATATTTAAAAACCACTAAAAATATTTTGTCTTTTATTTTATTTATTTTTACTACTTCGTAGGCCCTCGGCCAATCCGTGCTCCTTGAGTTCGACCCTGGGTGCTATACCAGGTTAAACATATAGCAGGACCGCTTCTTTGTTCTGATTGATTTTATTTGTATCGAGTGGTTCGATTTTTCTTGATATACCCGAGTCTGGTTGATTGAGGTCGCGACGACCGATTGATACCTTTACCTTAGTCAATCAGACGGTTATCAGTGCCTCACTCCCATTTCTTGCCTAGCCACCTCCAGCTGAGTGACAACTGCCTGGAGCACTGCTTGGCGACCGATTTGGTGCAGCAGAGCCGACGCTCGACTCTCGTGGCCAGAGCTCCACCACGAATAGCCTCCCCCGCATTCTGCAGCTCGGTCAAGGCCATTACCCCGACGACCACCGTCGCCTAGAGCTCAGGAGCATCTCCCAAACTTCAGGCAGACCTTATATCCTTTGCATTTTCTCATTCGCTCAGATCTTCACTTTCATCGCCATCGTCCCTTCGCCTGCTCCGACCAACCAGTCGGAGATCGATTACCTTCCTCCAGTTGCTCCAATAGTACCGCACGCTCACCATCCATCTCGCTCTGCAACCTGATCACCCTTATCCTTGTCCATCTAGTGGAGATTAAGTTTTAGATCTCCTCCATTGCCTTCGCCGGAGATTGAAGCCCGCCTCACGTCTCTTCTTTGGCTTTTAGTTCCAATAACCAGGATTGGAGAAAATCCCTGAGTCCCAGCTACCCTTTGCAGGTGAAGGCATGCGCTGAAGACCCCCTTTCGCACTCATCCGAGACTCGCCGGAGTAGCTCCAGGTTCTCGTCATCGTCATGCCCATCCGGCCAGTGGAGCCACCATCTGATCCGCTCAATCGACGTGGTGGCCTCCCACGATCACATCAGAGCCTTCCGATCGATCATCGGAGCTGAGGATCTCGTCCTTGGCGCCGGTGAAGTTCGCCCCAGAGCTGTTCGTCCAGGCTGCTCCAGCGTCGCTGGATCAACCCCGTACCCCCAGATCATATCCGGACGCTGACACAGCAGAGGAGTCAGGACGTTGGATGTCAGATCTGACGTCCACGCGTGCCCACGTCCCCGATCATTCTGGATCGCCAGATCTGATACTTGATGCCCATCAGAGCCGCACGATCGTGCCATCATCAGCGGCCGCCACATAGCCCTCTGTGCGCACCTCACGTGCTGCAAAGGTATACATATATCCCTTTTTACCCTACATTTGTTTTTTTTACGTTTTAGTTTGTAAAATAAAGTTGTAGTTGAGCTTATTTGCATTCCAGACCCTATAGTTTCTGCTATTTGCTATTTAGTCCTCCCTGTCTGGAGACACGTGCTTCGTCACGTGAACTGTGGTGTAATATTTAGTCCTGAATCTTTTCGATGTTAATGTTTTAATGAAATACTTTATGAAATTGCAAATATGCCCTTGTGAACGTTGCTTTTACGCATGTGCTGGATTTAATTGGAAAATTGCAGAATTGACCCTGGGCTTCTTGTGCTTGTTATTGGTTAACCCAGAAACTTAAAATAATTGCATTTTAGTCCATACAACCTCTGTATTTAGTTTTTAATTTAAATAAACATCAAAACTACTCCAAAAATTCCCAAAAAATAATCAATAGCTCGTGCTAATGTGTAATATTTTTAGGGATTTTTACCCGGTAGACTCTATAATCTTTTGCAATTACCTCTACGACCTTTGAAACATCGTAATTCCTCCCCCGACCTCGTAAACTTGCTCTGTCTTACCCAACAAACCCTGCCGTCAATTCTATCTATATTTGAGTAAGTTACTTGGGGTTAGTCTTGAGTTAACCTAACCAATTTACCATCGAGTTGAAAAAAAAGGAAAAAATAAATAGACGGAGACGGGGATCCATCCGCAGGGGGGGCTCCATCCACAGGCGGCCTCTATCCACGGGGGAAGCAGGGGGGCGGGTTCCATCGTCTGGAGAGAAGCAGGGGCTCCATCAGTGGAGCAGGGGGGACTCCATCAATGGGTGAAGCAGGGAGAGGCATGGGGGGCTCCATCGCCGGGGAAGCAGGGGGGGCCTCCATCATCGGGAGAGCAGCAGGGGCGCAGCGGCGGCGCGCTAGCAGCATCGGCGGCATTGCCGGAGGGGGGCTTCAGCGGCCGAGGGGGGGGTCCTCCATCGTGCAGGGGGTGGGGGGCTCCATCGCGCGGGGGGAGGGGCTCCATCGCGTCGGGGGTGGGGGGAAGCAGCAGCGGACGGGGGGTGGGGGTTCCTCTATCGTCGGCGCGGGGGGGGGGGGTCTTCCATCGCGCGGGGAGGGTGGGGGGTCTTCCATCGCACTGGGGGTCGGGGGCTCCATCGCGCGGGGGGTAGGGGCTCCATCACGCGGGGGGTGGGGGGAAGCAGCGGCGGTCGGGGGATGGGGGAAGCATCAGTGGCCAGGGGGGTCCTCGTCGACGCGGGGGGGGGGGGGGGTGAGCAGCAGCAGCGACAGGGTGGGGGCCTCCGTCGGTCGGGCAGGGGGGCCTTCATAGCAGCAGTGGTGGCCGGAGGAGGCCTCCATCGCAGCAACGACGGCTGGGGGCGGGGGGGGGGGGGGAGCATCGCCGGGGCCGTGGGGGGGGGGAGCCAAGCAACGACGACAGCGGGGGGGGGGGGGGGGGGGGTTTCAGATGGAGTGACATTCAATGTAAATTTAATAAACAAAATGGGTATAGTATAAAGGAACATAACGGAACTGGTCAATTTTAACGGGTAAATTAACGGAGCTTAACCGCAGGGTTTGTAGGGTAAGGGTTAGCAAGTTTACAGGGTCAGGGGAGGAATTACGATGTTTCAAAGGTCGTAGAGGTAATTAGAAAAGATTATGGGGTCTGCCGGGTTAAAACTCCCATATTTTTAGTAATTTTTGTGATACATTTTGAGTTTATTTGTTGTTTTGTAAAAATCAAAAACCCTAAAAATTGCTTTTATCTAATTTAGAAAACCCATAAAAAATACAAAAATAACTTTAAAATTCTAAAAATTCATGTATGCTTGTTTTGTTGTGTCTTAATTTCTGCAGTATTTTCATTTATTATCTATTATAAAACACCTGAAAGTTACAAAAGACTAAAAACCTTATAAAAATCATTAAAAATTTTATAAAAACAAAAAAATGTTTTCAAGTTCTGTAGTTAGATTTTGTTTTATTCTTTGACATAAAATTGCTGCCAGGAATTTGGAGGCATTTTAAATATTTTAAAATTTCCTTTCTATCTAGGTTGTACACTATTTGTTAGATTTGCCTTTTTCTTATCTTTAGAAATGTATAAAAAAATCAGAAAAATCCCATAAAAACCAGAAACACTTGAATATTTAAAAACAAAAAAATTATTTTACTTTGAATTTTTTAGCTTTTTAGACCGTAATAAAAATTGTTGCAGTGTGCTTGCTTTTGTTTTCTTACTCATTTTTTATTAGAAAAAAATTAAAAAAATTTAAAAATTAAAAACCACCAAAAACACATTGTTTCTTTGATTTCTCGACTACTTCATTGGCTTTTCCCGTGCTCCATGTGTTCGACCCTAGTGGCTATACCTTGTTAAATAAATAGCAAGACCGCTTGCCTTGATTTTTGTGCTTGTTTGCTCTGATTGGTGGTCTCTATTTTATTGATTGAGATCGGCTCAGGTGGTTGAGATCACAATGACCTTTGATATCACTCTGCCTCTATCATTCGAGTCGCTCATCTAGCAGCGAAGGACCACGGAGGCTGGGCACGTGACGACGGAGCAGATCTCCGTCACAGTGCAACGATCTTTCCCAACTCGCTCCTCGAGCTTGCTCGACGGGATGGAAACCAAATTTCAATCACAAACAGATTTCTCTCTCATCGGAGCTCACTTAGAAGAAGTTGTAAATGGCGGATGCCCATGGATTGTGGAGCTCGGGTCCTTATATAGAGGAAGTGACTTGGGGAGTGATGAATACCCATTCATCACTCTTTATTCTTTTATTTTAGCTACAAAACCTATGCAAAACACATGTAGATAGTTGTAAATAGCAATAATTACCATTTAGCATACATTGTGTAAATATGCATAATTAGCATGTTTTTGTGCATAAATAAAAGAATAAAGAAATAAAAGAAAAAGAGGGAGATATTTAGAATAAATATTGAGCGACCTAATCCCAAGGGAGGGCTCAGCATGGGCCTGACCGCAAAAGAAACCAAGTAGAGAGAGATAGGGAGCTCATGTGTTTGTGTACATATACCTATGTCTATAAATAAAAATATTTTCTTCTAAATAAAAAAAATTATGTGACTATTTATGTGTATATATTTGTAAATATAAAATCAAAATAAAAATGGAAAAAAAAAAAAAAAAAATTCACAATCATCATTGTACATAGAACCACTTACCTATTTATTATCACCTTGTAAATAAATAATTAAAATCCCATAAAAATATTTTCAAGTTCCATATTTCATGATGTAAATAAATAAAATAAAAATTAGAAAAATGAAAATAAAATAAAAAGTAATAAAATAAAAATCAATTTCCAACCTTGTACATATACCATGTATGTATATAAATAAAAGTATTTATTTTTCCATCGTAAATAAGTAATAAAAATAAAA